>BMAU01014830.1:0-246080 GCA_019973935.1 Trichonephila clavipes
CCCACAGTACGGCCCCGACAAAGTCCGTCAGCTGCTCGTACCGCCGCCAGTTACGGCTCCAGAGGCATCCTGAAGTCTCAATATCGCCCACAGTCATCAGATTCGTTTGATAGCCGTGTACTGCGCTCTCGCAATCTATGTTTCTTTAAACTCCCCTCCTTAGCTATGCAAACTTAATATAAGTATAGCACACTTAGCCTTGTCCTTATATCATTTGAAAATTAATCACCTGGGTACACCCCTTTACCAGACTCACGCATTCTTGCCGAGTTTCCCTTTGTGGATTTGTAGCTTGATTTCTTCTTGCGCATATATTTTTTTTATATTTGCGTGTATTATCACTCTGCTTATCGTTCATCACTCTAGTTGAAGTTGGACACCTGCTTGAAATAAACTATAAGGTATTTTTAAGAATTTACTAACAAAGTAATAAACTCTTGCGCAATTTGTTAAATATCTCCTGATTTAATCTGATGTAAAAATGCAGTTATTTTAAGAATCTTTGTCAACCGCCCAAGGATCTCTCTATTATAAACAATTATTAAATATTAAAACTTGAATAAATACTTAACAATTATCACATATAAATAGATGTATTGCAACTAAAGATACAGTGCAATAACAACTCCCATATTAATTATTTACAACAAGAAAATTAAGCAAAAATATAATACCATTAGTTTGCTATTAGTGTCTCATTACAGTTAAGCCAAAATGGCTCTCCTATTCCAATGAGCAGTATCTTCGACTACAGCCTGGAACCGTGATTTTTCTTTTTCAATGGTTTTAAAGTGGATAATGCCAGCTTGTGATATTTAGCGTCACCAGATTGAGAACGTGAGTAAAAATTAGCGAATAGTATTGAAAAGCATTGTAAGCTTATTTTTTACATCAATATTTTGACAAAAATGAACAATTATTAGTTTAATCTGTATATGCCTCAAAATACTCTCCTTTTGAAAATGCTTCCTCTGTATTGGCTATTAGATTTCTTTTAAAGCCTGTATATAGCTCAAATCTCTGTACAGAAGCTCAACTAGTGATTTCTGAAAAATTGACATTATTTTCAGAGTTACAAACCTATTGTTAATTATCGGCGCTTTTTTTTTTTCTTTAAGATTTCTCCCCCTCTGTTGTCATAAAAATTATGTGATAAACCCACTTCTAAGTTATATATTTCAAAAAATTTAGCGGAGACTCCGGTGCCAGATATCTGGTTTTCAGCGCTGCGGAGAAAATTATTACTGTAATAGAGGCATTTATCGCAAAAGGAAGCTATTTTGAAAATGGGTCAATTCCATGTTCATTTTTGTCAAAATATTGTACTTAAAATAATTTTTATTGTAATACTATTCTTAAAACGATTTTATATACATTTTTTTTTTTTAATCTAAGTGACACTAAATATTATAAACATTACCCATTTATACGCTTTTTTGCAAAATCACGGTTCTGAACGTAGTCGGATACCTTAAGAGAAAGTTAATGACAATTTATTCTTTTTGTTAACCATGTGTTAAATAAGTAGATTAAGCAAAATTCAATTTAAATATTCTAAAACTAAACGAATTAGAAAAATTGTTTCTGAAATTCGTGTTGAATCGAGACTTAAAAACTGTGAGCTCTAACTGTATAAGATTATTTAACTCTAATACTTGTGTAAAAAATCTTCTTTAATCTGCAGTAAAAGCCACATAGTTAAAAGTTTTCTTCAGCAAAGTAGGGGGGAATTTTCCCGGCACCCAATACTTGAATATTTAAAACTAAATATTGTAAGATTTATACATAAATATATTATATTAAGTATTTTTCTATTCAATCTGTACTGTAGTTTTTTTTTCAGTATCTTGGCATTTAGGTAGTAACGTCATCGCAGCCAAATTTTTGACACGTGAATCATGCCTGTAATTTTAATTAAACTCTGATTGATTGGGTTTTTCTTCCTAATAAAAATACGTAAGAAAGTATTTTTGTTTTGTTTTTAAAATGTAGTACAAATTTTGCTTCGGTGACGCTAATACGAAAATGTATTATTTCCCTCTTATTGTATGATACAGAGTTTGTCTGACGTCTTAGAGAGTTTAATTTTATCTACAGCACAATTTAAATTTCAATTTATACCAGCGTTTCACAGACTCGAAAAGGGGAGTATGTCAAAAAGTCGAAAACAAAAGATTCTTTCAAAAAGTTTATAATTTTCTGAATGAGAGAATGACAATTAACTTAGCAACGTTCAGCAAGACGAGGGCTTTTGGCGAAACCACGTAATTTTGAACCATGGTCAAGTGACGTGATGGACGACACCTCGAGCTAGCACTCTCTCCTAACTACCGCACCAAAGAGAGGGACGTTAGAGCTCTCGATTTATTTAGCGTGCATCGCTGCCCTACACTGCGGGTTTTAGTGGTACTGGCCTCGAACTCGTGGGCAAGACCAGCCATGATCCGATACCTTGACCAATCGGCTACCGTGGCCACATTAATTTACTGAAAGGAAACAAAACAAAATACATTCTGACATAATAAAAGATCAAGAAACCTTTACACTAATATAATACACTTATAAAAGTGACAGTCCGGCACAATGTATTTCATATCTAATTTAATAGTACTAAGATAAGAACGAGTTTAATACTTACCAATGACCCTATGGGCATGTCATAAAATTAGAAACAAAATGTAATATTTATCTTGATAATTTTTACGGTTTTTAATTAAAGTCGTGTTGTAGCTCTACGTAAAAGTATACTATTATTGAATTCAATATACAGTAGAACTGCTTTTTTTATACGATTCTTTTATGCGATTTTATTTTTGTAAATTTTTTTGTGCGATCTTTTTTATGCAGCATATGAAATTAAGCGACTTCGGCGCCACTGTAGGGGGGTTTTTTATCAATGCACATGCAAACACTTCAAGACACTGTTCATTAGTTATAAACAGTCTCCCGACAATGCACGTTTAGTTGCTTTCTCTCGACGTACTAGCAGCACGCACTTGCTTGAAGAAGAAGTTTTCAATGACAGTGACATTATCAATAATTTGATAGATTATGAAAACGGACAAAAAGAATTGGATTCTTTGAGAGCAGATAAAATATATGCAGGGATGCAACTTTCCAACAAATTAAAAAACACTTTTCTGGAAATAGTTACCAATTCCGAAAGAAGTTTTAAAAAGACTCCATGTGCAATTTTATTATTTATTTTGTTTGGAAGTACTTTCTCATATAAGTTTCGAAAATAACTGAGACATATTTCTTAAGTACAACTTATTTTATGTGGTTCCTCTCCGCCGCATATAAAGAAATTTTTGTAGTATGTAGACAAAGTTGTATATATATATATATATATATATATATATATATAAGCACTTATAAAATTATTTTTGCATATTTTTGGTGCGGGGTTTTTTTTTGCTGTCCCTATCTACCTCTCAAAAACAGATGTTACTATATTTTTATTGTTTAGATGGAGGAAGCAATGAAAATTATGATTCAACATTGAGTTGCATGTATAGAAAGTTTGAAAATCACATATTCGTCACTTCAACGCGAATTCGTAATATGGAAGATTCAACATAAAGGGAATTTGAATTAATTTGATAGTCTTAAGGCTAAAAAGTTCACTTATAATATTTATTAGTACTACAATTTTATTTGTAGAGCTAATTCTACCTTTTAATACATATATATATATACATATATATATATATATATATATATATATATACATATTTATTATTTATTAAAAATAAAACTATTCATTTAGTTTATAGTTTTGATTTTTAAGATCTTTTCAATTCTACATATATCAAAGATATAATTAAAGCTATCTTAAAAAATCACAGTAATTATAATCTTAGTATCAAAAATTTCTACAAATTTGAAATTCTTGTAGAATAATTGAATACTTTTTTAAAAGGAAATTATATTAATTTTAATAGTAATCTTTATAAGCAAATCGCAAGATTTGCCTCAAGGTAAACCTACAAGAAATAGTTTATATTTCATATTTACATTAATATGAAAATAATTATATTATTAACAATGACTATTATTTTTAGATATATTGATGGTTTAATAGTCTTGGTAAAAATAATGATTGTAGCCTTAATATATATTAATTTTTATCCTAATTATTTAAACCTAGCAAAAATTGACAATAATCTTTTTAAAACTTAGATGTATCGTTGTACAGTATAGATAATAAATTATATAGTAATATTTATGCTAAAAAAGGATGCTTTTTTATTTTAAATCGTAATAGGCTTATTAGTTATTGTACTGAGAGAGATAAGAACATGAATACCCTATCGATCTTCTTTGCAGTTACACTTCTAATGGGTTTAAGTTTAAAAACAAATTATAATATTTGTATATCTATACATATAAGTAAAAATGAAGTGTCTGTTTGTAATTTGAAATTAACAGTTTTTTACTAAATGCATTTAAAAGTATATACGGTACTTATATGAAAAAATCAATTTTTAAAATTTTTGTCTGTCTGTCTTTCTGTGTGTCTGTTTGCTCCGGTTAATCTCTCAAACGGCAAGACCAATTTTGACGAAACATTCACTGGCAGATAGCTAATGTTATAAGAAATAACTTAGGCTACTTTAATTATAAGAAAAATTTAGGGTTCCGCGAAAATAAAATTAAAATGAATAAAATAATGAACAATAACCATTTAAAATAGGGTTTATTTATTTCAATAAGGATTCTTTTTATTCATTAAGGATTATTTTTAGTCAATAGGGATTGTTTTATTTCGCGAGCTTTCTGTCTCAACGTTTCTAGCAGTTATATCAAACTTTGTTGTTTAATTAGGTTACTGACACTCGCGATTTTTCCCATTCATGTCTGATACTAATGATTTTAACAATCTTCACACCATCAACACTGTCAAAGGTCATGCATCTTTCTTACCCCTTGCTTGCGGTTTCGTTTGTGTTGGTTTCACCCTACCCAGTCCTCACCCCATCGATAGTGACAAGGGTCACGAGACCCTCTCCCCCCCTCCTGCTTGCAGTATCGTTTCACCCTACTGCTGCTTAGACCTGTTTTGAACTGTTCCATTCAACGCTTATAATCTTTCCAATGATTTCATTCTCTCTCAAGAACACTGAGCAACATCAATTTTTCCATACCATAGACAGCATTTAAACTTAAATTAGGAAGTTTTTGTGTTTTACGTCATTTGACTTCTCACAAGGCTCCCCATTTAAATAGAGGTAAGCCAATTTCATACCTCTATTGTTTATTTCATTGCCAAACACTGCACACAAACATTGCAATGATTTTGCAGTCCTCACCCCATCGACAGTATTAAAGGACATGAGTTCCTCTCACACTTTGCTCAACAAAAAACAAAGAAAAAAAGTAAAACAAAAGAGAAACATTGATTCACAAGGAAGAATGACATTATACTTATAGCATAGGTATTTCTTTACGGGGAATATATAATTATTAAGTTTTCGTTAACTCTGCGAATTGAATAAACACTTTTTTGTTAAATTTCACGTGGACGAAGTCGCGGGTAACAGCTATTTAACATAAAATAAATGCATCAAAAAGTAATATTAACGCATTACACATCCAGATACAAATTAGTTACGTTATTTCAATGCGTTTATTACACAAAATTTGTAACAATGTGTTATGTTTGCTGGGCAGAAGGAAGGTGTTTTCTAAAATCGATCCATAAGAGAGTTACGGGGCGTTATAATTAAAAAAAAAATTTTTTTATCAGCTATTATATCTACAGACTTAAAATTTAGCAAACATGGTTTTTTGTTCAGCTGAGATATACGAAAAGCTTTTTTCTTTTTGTTTAATTTACAATTAACGTAAAATTAACTCATTAAAAACTTCTTCATCCTTCAGTCTGTATTGCTTAAATTTTCAATTCACCCGTGCGAAGAACGGGTATACCAGATAGTATTTATATATAATTTTAATTTTTTTTTATCTATAATGTACTAATTTATACCTTAATTATTCTGTTAACCATAAAGCTATTCAACTTTCTACATACAGTCACAACTTGGCGCTACATGTTAAATAAAATTAAATATATTTTATTTTACATTAGAATTCATATGTATGCTTGGAAGTCTTCTTCAGTCCAAAAAATTTCTTATCACTATTTTAGGCTTTAAGGGTACCAATACATGCTCGAAAGAGGAAAATGCCTAAATAAAGACTCTTTGTTTATGGGCCATATAGTATCTTTAAAATTTCCAATAAATCTCAGCTTTTTTGTGATCTTAATAAAGATATTCTAATCATTCTGTAGAAATACAGAAATAAATTTCCAATTCAAAAAAAAAAAAAATTGTGTGTGTGTGTTTAATTTAATTTGGACATAATTTTTTTTAAGATCTTATAACTCCCACTTACGTTAAGGTAACATTTTTTTAAAAAGTATATTTTAAATATGTAAAATGTTTTTTCACATATATAATACAATGCGCAAAACATAGTGAACCTATTTTTCAGTAAAATATATATCATGAATTTTCTTTAAAAAAATTTTTAAAACTTTGTAATTTTTTTAAACTCTATCCCCCTTTTTTACATTCATAAAACTATTTTTTTAAAAACTATGTACTACTTAGATAATAGGTTCACTATATGTACAGGTATCACAAATAAAAGAATAAAAAATTTGGAATCATAACATGCAATAGCTACTTTTAAAAGTGTACCTAAATGTAAAAAAATTATACTTTGGATAAAAAGTGAAAAAACTAAAAGTAACAATGTTTTCACACATCATAATATTGAAAAAAAATTTCTTGCCTATTTTCCTCTTATTCATAATGATACAATAGACATTCTCTAGAATTACAAAAGCAATTTTAAATTCATAATTGTTTTCTCTTTTTTATAGCTAAACATATGAGCATAATTTTATCAAACCTATTTTCATTAGTAACATTTTTTGTAAAAATATTTCTTGAATATACGAAGAATTTACATACATGTATAAAATAAATAAATAAAATATACTGAAATAGCTTTTTGATAAAATTATTGTATAATTTCTCTGAAAAAACAGTAAAACTTTGAAGTTTTGAAAATCTCGAATTTTTTCATGTGAAACTAGTTCTTCAAAAAAAAAAAAATAGACGTTGTAAAGAGAAAAATGATAGTGTTTATTTTAAGTAAAAACAAATCAATGGTTAACATACTTTAAATACAAGAACTATATTTTAAAATGTGTTTACACTTTTATCAATTACTTGTTTCATATTTTACTTTTAAATTATCAACGAGCATATAAGTATAGTTACATTTTAGATTCAGAAAAATATCCACTAATTTTAAATACTAAAATTTAAAAATCGATTTCTTGAATGTGTATGATGTCCTAGTTCCTTTATATACAAGGACATTTTAAATTGATCTTATTATTCAATAATTTTTACTTTTATGCGATGTTACTCTTAGTTTATTTAGTATTGGAGGAAAATGTTAACATGGTGACAAGTTGAGGTGGTACCTTTATTTATTTTACTAGCACTTCATACAAAATATTTTGAAATTTACATTAAGTAAGTAGTTTGGATGAATTTTACTGTTATAACAAAGAGCCAGTAGTCATTCCCTACAGCCCAGTAGTACAGGCAAACTACAAGTGAAGATTTTCTGGCCTCAAAACAATGTTTAAACCTGCACTTTTGGTTCCTAAGGCCAAGAGTTTACTATTAAACTTCGGTGACTAATATTTCTTTCTCTACACTAACCATTTATACTTAAGGTTATAACTATTTATAAATGTATTATTATTATTATGGATTATATACATACATATAGATATTTATTTACTACCGTTATGTAAAACATACAGATGAGAAATAACGCATATAAAATAAATAATGTAAACATTAGAAAAAATTATTTATTAATATAATATGTGAACAAGTTTATTATCCCAATGAAATTTATTAATGAAATATTTAGTTCATTGGAACTTACGAGGGTGAGTCGGAAAAAAAGTTTCCCGGTAAAATCCTAGCCTGGCACACTGCTGTTTATTGGCGCCATTTTTTTCGCCAAATGGTGCCAAAAACACGTGTTTCAAAAAATGACGTCATGGACAAAACCGAAGAAAATCGAGGGTTGACGGTCTTAGCTGGTGATCAAAAACCCTAAGAAAACGGAGTTTTCGTAATGGCGTCAGGGCCGGAAACAGAAGGAAAGGGAAGGGGGGTGATGGTCTCGGTTCCTGTTGAAAAATTCTAATAAAATGGGGTTTCCATAACGGCGCCATGAACGCTGAATACGCATGTATTTACACAAAAGCATAAAATAAAGAAAAGGGCAAAAAGAGCATTTTTACGAGATAAAGGCAGTAAAATAAAGGAAACACAGCATTTTAAAAATTGTAAAAAATCACTTGCCTCACTCTTTTTGGTCATCTGATTCCTAAACCATCAGTCTTACCCATTCGTTCAACTAAACGCATATCCTTTTTACACTTCGGACGGTCATATCTGGAGGGAATTAATCCTTCTTTCATAACCCAATCTAAAACATCCTTATTCCCTTGTTCTCCAAGTAAAACAAAAAAACCTGTTGTTGCCTCACTTTCAAGCAACTTTCTTTCGCAAGCCATTCTAACAACCGGTGCAAAATCAAGCCAAAATTCGGAAAACGTGGGAAGAAAGTATGAACAGGGATGAACTCGATGTGTTGCAACAGGGTCAAGGGCGAAAATGGACGATATCTACTTATCACCCGATTTTTTTTTGCTTGACCGGTTTTAGGGCTGTCATATTTTAGCCACCGGACTGGACAATCCGGAAGGGTTGCCATATTGTAAACTTTATCACCAAAATTTTTGGCGCCAAAAATTTTGTCGACAAGCAGTGTGTTTACCTAGGTACTACCCAGTTTCCCCTGTTAACTGAGATCAAAGTTGTAAATGAAAGTCAAAACTTAGAATGAGACATTAAAGATAAGACATGACATTATTTTTCTCCATAAGTACCTTGAGACATTTGTCATACCGCTTGATAAGTTCCAAAAAGCCCTCCAGGGAAAAATTAGGGCTTTGCATATGAAAGAAGTGTTTAATGCAGTGCTTCTCAAACTTTCGATACTTGCGACCCAATTTTCAATCATAATTATCATTGTGCCCCCCCCCCTCCATACAATAACAGTGTATTTATTTCAAAACTACCATACAAAAAGCTACATACTAAAGCTACAATTGACTTTAATTATAAATCGTACAAATTATCAAGATAAGTATTAAATTTTGTGCATAATTTTGTGTATGACAAACCCATGGGAGTGACTAGTAATTATTAATCTTGTTCTTAACTTAGTATTGATAAATTAATTATCAAATATATTATGCAGTACAGATGCATTTATAAGTATATTATATCAATGTAAAAGTGTATTTTACTTTTTAATTATGCCAGAATGCATTTTGTTTTGCTCCTTTCAGTAACTTTGCAATTTTTGAAATCTTTTATTTTTGACTTTTTGATAGACTCACTCCCCCTCCCCCCTTGTAAAGTTATCAAACCCCCAAGGGGGAACGCCCCAAAGTTTGAGAAACACTGGTTTAACAGCTATGGGTGAACGACGAAACAGCAAGTGAATGCTCAAGACGCCAATACATTATAGGGTAGAGGTCGACCACGAACAAATACATGGTTTCGGAAAAATTGGCCTGGGTTTCTCAGATCAGGCGTTTTGTTGTTGGATGACAATGCGAGACCACACTCAGCGATGGCAATGCAAAACCGTATAGCAACTATTGGTTGTGAGTGCCTACACCATCCGCCATACAGTCCTGATCTCACACAAAGTAACTTTCATCTGTTTCCGACTTTGGAGAACTTCACCGGAAGGCGTTTGGGAAGCAATGCTGAAGTCAAACAAACCGTTAAACGCTTCTTCCGTATTTAAAGCCCCGAGTTTTTCCAGGAGGGCTTTTTGAAGCTTATCAAGCGGTACGACAATGTCTTAATGCACTTGATTCTAATGTGGAAAAGTAAAGTTATGTCTTATCTTTAATATCTCATTCTATGTTTTGATTTTCATATACAACTCTGACTACAGCGACAGGGGAAACTTATTTTCCAACTCTCCTCCATATATTATTGAAGGACTAATTTGCATCACAAAATATTTATATGTGAATACATGAGGATACGAGTTTCAAATTTGCTTTGATTAGCTTACTTACTAACAGAAATTTCTGGCAAATTTAGGTATCTCAAAAATTTTACTTTTAATACTAATTTGAAATCAATCAAATAAAAAAAATTCTCAAACGTCCTGTTTCAGTAAGTATCTGTTATTTTCTATAATAAATTTTGAAGAAGTGTTGAAGACGTAAGAATCAAATGATAAGTTCTGATAAGTATTGCTTTTAAATATTTTAATTAGAAGTTGATTAATAATATTTGTCTCTAATATGCATTTTACTACTTTTTGCTAAAATATTTTTAAAGCATTATTTCTTTTTTTTCTGAACTCTCGGTTTACAACAGCGTAATACTTTGCAAATGCATCTTTTTTTCTTACAATTTCTGATAACGTTATTCGATTGAAAAATCTCAAATTCACCTCATTCAAATCTAAATCCGTAGGAAATCTTTTCGTAAGCGTCTTAAAGATAAGTCTGGGCTGTGAAAACACCAGATGACTTCTTTGAAAGGATTTATTTCGGGAACTTTATATATTTTATACATTCTCCTAAAAGACATACATGATTATTTTTCCATTTTATAAAAGATTCTTATTTAATTAAAATCTAATATTTTCTATTTTAATAAATATCTAATTCAAAAAACAATTTTTTCTATAATTTAATGTACCTGGTACCAACAATTGTAAAAGTTATTAATTAAGTTATTTTTTATGATTGGGTCGAAAGAAAATTTATTTTACTTTAATAAAATTAATAACTAGCAGATAAAGAAGTTTCTAATTTCAACAGAATAAAAATAATTTCACACACAAACACACACACATTGGTAACTTAATGTTTTTTTTACAAATTTTTAAATGAAACAACGTAAACGGTTAAGGATTTTCTGAAAAAAATTTTATTACATTATTACTCTTTTTTGTATCATAAGTATTTGAGGAAAAAATAATTTTCTATCTTGTTTAGTCCACAAAATAACAGGAAAGTATAGCTTCCTTTTGGATGCAAAAATTTTATTTAGATAGAAATACATAAAGAAAATTAATGATTGAAGATGATTTAAATGATTTTGTTTGAATATTCATTATCCTGTTTTTTAAGGATTTTAATTCCTGCATTTCTGTTATTTATTTTTATTTATACTTGCATATTTTTTGTTTCTATTTAATCACAATAGGAACAATATTATAACTTTAAATGAAAAACTCAATACAAAAAATATGCGGTGTTTTATTTAAAGAATCTGATCGTAATAACTTTTTATAATCTCTGTTGCAGAAGGCATAAGTAAAAATCAATCTATATACTCAGTATATTTAAATAAAATGTATAAATTAAAAAGAAATATACTATAATAAACATAGAAAGATTATGAATGTAAAAGGATAACTGAGATACTGGTATTACTGCTGGTGCGTGTGGGGTGTTATTACAATAATTCTGGATTGATTGATTGAATATTAACGTCGCACTTTTTTCAGCTACACGAGGGCTTTTGGCGACGGACCACGTAATTTTGAACCATGGTCAAGTGACGTGGACGACACCTGAGCTGGCACCCTCCTCTCCTAACTACCACACCAACGGGAGGACGTTTCAGCTCTCGACAGATTTAACGTGCATCGCTGCCCTACACGGCGGGTCTTTAGTGGTACTGGGCTCGAACTCATGACATATCTGCCATGGTCCGATACCCTAACCACTGGGCTACCGCAGCCCTACAATAATTCTGGAATTTACGTTGGTCTTTTCCTGGATTTATTGATAAAATTAGATAAACTTCAATAAAACATAACTTAATAATTTAAATTACCAAGTTAAAATATTAGGCTAAAAATATATTCTAGTAAACAACGGCACTCCTAGATACGCCGAAGCTAAGATCAATATTACGAAAATGGCCGTGATAAACAACAGCACCTGGTCACACTGAAGTCAAATTCCAGATTAACACTAAGCAAGATTCCGTTACGTATAGTTTTCGTCGAAATAGACCACGTGGGGTTTAAGGTGGTGACAGCTACACTCCACCCACTCACATCCGCTGGTCCCTATAATTCACAACAATTATTATTAATAGATTATTGTTGAAAAAAAGTAAAGCTAATATGAAAGAAATGTGACTCCAAGGAAATACACATAATTTCATTTTTTTATTCATAAAATTTATCATTTTCCTCGTTTTCGAAAAAATTATAAGCACTTACAAATAGTTATATAGTATATATATATATATATATATATATATATATATATATATATATATATATATATATATATATATATATATATATATATCACGTTAAACTGGCACAAAGGCAGGAGGAGTAGGATGACACAGAAAAGAAGCAGCTTAAATCTTACAGAAACCTCTAGTATTTATACAAAATGCCAACCGGAAGCTCCCAAAATCACATGACTTCCGTAAAGGCCCCCCTATGAATGGTCTAAATACGTCAAACCATTTTGATTGTATAACTTAGAAATTAAAAATGCTGATCTTTTTTAATTTCGAAGTGTTAAAGTTACTGTTGTACCCCTTTAGGCGGGTAAATTAGTAGCTGATTATTACGCGAAATCCTGGAGGCATTACAAATTAAAAAGCACTCAAGAAATAATTAGCAGGAATTATGTATATATATATATATATATATATATATATATATATATATATATATATATATATATATATATATATATAGTCAAAATTCCCTACTAAAGCGAGTTAAATATTCAACAAGCAAAACCAAAAAAAATTGAAAGGGCAACATAACCAGACATTGAATAATATATGAGACATTTAAAATAAAATATAAAATAGATGCTATAGTATTATGAACATTGCTGATTTAGGGCAGCTTATATATAAAATAACTTATATAAAAGAGGGTTTGAGCATGTTTTGTTTCTAGCCAACCTTCCCCATTTATGTTAATATATAGCAAAAACCTATTTAAAATAATAGATAGAATATCTAAATCCATTACAACCCTGAAGATAACTTACCTAAAACTTGCATTCAAAAATGCAGAGCCCGTGCTAAATTTGAGTACAATAAACAAGTTATTGCCAGATTTTGGACCCAAATGCAAATTCAAAGCATGGGAATGGCTGAATTGTAGCACTTAGAAATAGTAAGAATATATATATATATATATATATATATATAATAAAAAGACAGTTTACATACTACTCTTATTTTAGGGATACTAGGATTATATATGAATTAAAAAATAATAAGTAGTAATAAGTAATTTTGTTATTTTTCCTAATGTTAGAATAGAGAGGTAACTTATCTAGGAAAAATGATAAATTTATAATAATAAACAATTATTATTCTGAGGAATTTTAATCATTACTATTTAGAATTTCTTTATTTGAATAACTATTTGTAAAATTAATTGGTTATTTTTTTTTTTTTGAATAAAGCACTATTTAGTAAAATTTTTATAGTTCTTTTTCTGACATTTTTTTAGCTAGAAATTTATTATGTTGTGCTTAATTAATAACAATATTTCTGAATATATATATATATATATATAAACATTTTTTTCTATTTAAAACAAAAGCATTAGTACATATAAAGGTATAAAACAGGTTTATTACTGTCCTTTTTGTTGTACTCGGAACTGTTCTTAATTTTTTTTATAAAATCTGTATTCAATGCATTTTACCATACTAGAACATATAATTCCTTCTAATCCAATAAGATGTTATATTATCGAATATAATTAAATATAAACACATTCTTTTTCAAACTATATTCATAACTTTTAATGATTTGTTTACATTATCACTTACGTTTAAACTTGTAAAATGTTGCTTAAAACAGAGGTGCTTGACTTTTTAAATTGTACTTTTATCACTGAATCATTTATAGGAGAAATGCTTGCTTTCCCAACAATCCGTTAATATTTTTTTCCAATATATGAAAAACTTTATGGATAACAGGTTTAAACATAAATCCTTGAGAAACTTGTATGCTATGGAATAAAAATTGCTTAAATCTATTCAAAAATAACGCGCAAGGTACAACTATAATAAAACTGAACCAAGTAACCTACATGAAAATTCAGGCACGTATTCTATCTAGTCATAAAGTGACATTTTTTATTAGAGCAAAACATAAACATTTAATAGAGGGCAATAAATCCTTCCTCAAAGCTATAACTAAACAAAAATATATCTCAATATAAAAAGAAAACCTGCATAACTCTAAAAACAATATCTAAAAGGAAAATATTCCATTGCAAAATTTCGTCAACTATTCTCAACAAAGAATATATCCAATTTATATTTCTTTGATATATAACTGTTTTCTATCATATTTTAGGTTTAAAACATTTATAACTATTATTAAACACAAGATAAATTTGATTATTTATTATATTTAGAAAAACTGAGGAATATTTCAAGCATTTAAGGTCAAATAATTTATATTCCATTCAAGCATTAAGGTATTCTAAAGCGCTGGCGTAAAATAATACATTTCAAAATATTACGAAACTTTTTGGATAAAAGAGAATTCCCAAATTTCTTTCACCATAAGAATTGTGCAATACTCGTAGCACGAAAAACAATCGCCTTTGGCATTCTTGCCTAGTTTTAAAGGAATCTTTCCACGCTGCAATCTTTTTTGCCTCTTGACTGGAAACGTATCCATGACAACATGTAGTAACCAAGACAGAAAAGCTAAGCCCTATAGACATAACAGGAAAAGACTGGATGTTGCGGAACATGGGTTTTAGATAAAAACAAAATCAGAGATGTAAAGAAAGGCATCCATTCGTATTGCCGTGATTTCTTCTTGCTCTGTGCTCCCTATTTATATCGATTTTATCATTTTTTTATCTTTCCTACTTAATGTTTTTCTTTTGGAAACAAGATTTGCAATTACTAAAAAAATGTAACAATTTCACGTTTAATACAAGTTTTATCTTTAATAAACAGTTTAAAATTAGTATATTAATATTTTTCATTGGTTTTTAGGTAATAATTTAGCCATTTTCTTTAAAAGTGGCGAAGTCCATTTTATATTATATGGAGATATTTACCACTTTTAAAATAATTATATTTGTAATTCATTAACTACGTAGATTTATTTAAACAAAATGACGAAAATTTAGAAGAATTTTTTGGAGAATTGGTCATAGAAAAACACTCCTATCAGATTGTATTCAACATTATAATTAACTAAAGTTTTGTGAAAAAAAAAGACACACCAATATCAAGGAAAACGGCTCAATTAGTGTTTTAAATTACATTAGAAATATACATAAAAACAATTCTATCTTAATATCTTTATGCAATATTCCCCTTCAGGTATTTTTACCTGATATTTACTAATTGTTAATCTCCAGTTTATTATAAAAAATATTAACTCAAAGCTGTACTAAATGATTAACCAGATTAGTTAAAACACTTTAGGATAATTAATTATGAAGATACTCAGCAATTAAGTGAAGAATGTCATCTTAAAAGTTTCTTGAACAATTTTGTAATGCATGAAAAAATGTAGACCGCAGCAGACTTCTTATTTTGTTTCTAATAATTTTATTTATCAACTATGAAAAGGATATTCTGCTGTGGTCCTGTATTCTCCTTTTTTTTTTTCATTATTGAATGCAATGTTGTAAGCAAAAAAAGAAATGGTAATAATTATGATTTTTCAATTTCATAATTTAAAAAGTCATTCTTATTTTATAATGAAAGACTCTTTTCAAATCTTTAATAGAAATATAAGATAATATTAAAATTAAAGCAGGCTAAGCACCGCATAGAGAATTTTGAGCAGACATGTGGCTGCTTCTATTTCTCAAGTAATTGAGTAAATTATTAACATTGCACTCTGAAGCGACACGAGGGCTACCGACGATTGACCTCATGATTTTGAAACTTGGTCAAGTGACGAGAACAACATCTGAGCTGGAACCCCTCTCCAAACTAACACAACACGCCAACGGGAGGAATTTGAGCAACGACAGATTTACCATGCATCAGTTCCTCTTCGCTATAGGTACTCAGTAGCACTAGAATTAGAATACTTGTCACTCAGGCCAAGAGTGATTGATAATTGACCACAGTCATTTTTTCAATTCCTTCCATTAATTCACACTCCCCCTACAAATGTGTGTGCGTGCGTGCGTGTGCGTGCGTGCGCGTGCGTGTGCGTGTGTGCGTGCGTGCATGTGCGTGCGTGCGTGCGTGTGTGTGCGTGCGTGTGTGCGTGCGTGTGTGTGTGCACTCTCATGGACCAAAAAATTAGAGCACCACAAAATAATTGCGGGATCGTAACGAAACTAGGCATGAAGGTACATGTCTCGGGAAGATATGCAAATGATTAGAAATGTGCAGCGTGATTTCGCATTACGTATAGAAGTTAGAGGGAGTTTAACGTCGTTCTCCGTGCAGTATAATATAGGTAACCAAAGCTTGTTTGAGTGTGCTGAATCGTTTACAAAGGAAGAGCTGAGGTAGACATGCCATTACGCCGTTTTCGAAGACAATATCAGCAGCTGTCGCAGTTTGAAAGAGGGAGAATCATCGACATGATGGGAGCAGGGGGATCAGCTAGGCGAGTAGTTCGTCTATTTAGCCGCTCTGATTGTGTAGTGAGGAGGTGTTGGGACCAGTGGATCCGAGAGATATCATTTACACTAAGACCAGGCTCAGGGTGCCCTCGACAGACCAATCCTCGAGAAAACCGTTACATCGTAAGAAATGCACGCGTACAGCCAACTGTTTCTTCGGCCGCCATCCAGGGACAGGGGCCTTCATTAGGGGCCCCTGTGTCTTCTGCAACCACACGAAGGCACCTGGCTGAAGGACATGTGGGGTCGCGGTGCCCATTAAGTGTGCTGCCATCGACGCCTTCGTTTGGAGGGGTGCCAAGCACGAAGAAACTGGACTGCAGCAAATAGAATCAGACTTTAGAGACGAATCCAGATTCAATCTCAGCAGTGTTGACAGTGTTGACGTATGTGGAGACCCAGTGGTCAAAGCCTCAATCCTGCCTTAGCTTTACAGCCACACATCATTCCCAAAACTGGCGTGAAGGTATGGGGTGCCATTACCTACAATACACGGTCACCATATTATTGATCCGTGGCACCATGCCAGCCCAGCGATATGTCCATGACATCGTGCAAACACATGTGTTGCCACTCACGCAACGGCTCCCAGGAGCCAATTTTCAACAATGCTCGGCCTTACGCGGCAAGGGTGTCACAAGACTGTCTCCTCACTGTTAGTACCCTTCCTTGGCCTCCCCGATCACCAGATTTGTCTCCAATTGAGCATAACTTGGATCATTTGGGACGGTGAGTTAGGCATCCCACGAGTTTCAACGAACTAGAGGCAAGGTTACAGCAAATATGGAGCGAAATGTCTCAAGACATCATACAGAACTTGTATGTCTCAATGCCCGATCGTATCGCATCGTGTTTTCGCGCTAGAGAGGGTTAGTCAGGGTATTAAATCATCCGTTCTTTTGCCTTTTTCTCTGAAACAAATTCTCCTTTTTCTTTGATTTTCTGATCATTTACTCATATCAAAGTAATCATTACGTGTGTAAAATTTCGTTTTATTTTGACGACTCTTTCTTGGTGAGCTAATTTTTTTGTCCATGAGTATATATATATATATATATATATATATATATATATCTTGTTCAAATTTTCGATCGTACATAAAATATTTTTATTCATACATTCAAATTCAAATAATTTTTTTTAAAAAGATGTCGTGGATGACACTTGATGTTAATGCAGTTTTTCAAATATTAATTCACTAATTAAATTATATTTTTTTAATTTTAAATGTATTCTGCTTTATCTATGACGATAATAGAACGGGCTACAACAGATGCCGTCAATAAGTTTATCTAACGAATTTTTTCATGACTTCAAATACTTATTTTTTTATTCTTCCACTCAAGTTTTAATACATTTTTTTAAACTTGTGGTGGATGCTACTTGATGTAAAAACATTTTTTTTCAAATATTATTTCATTAATTAAATTGAATTAACAAGCATAAAATTTTTCTTTGTTTTGATTTAAGTAGGAATTGACTTAATTGTTTTTATTTTACTTGTTATTCTCCAGTGAATTCAACAATGATCGATGCTAAACTCCGACAAATACATTCTTGATTCAATGACATTGCAAGTACAGGTTTAAATATAGTTTTTAAAACGTGCAAATATCTACAATCCAATAATATGACCAATAGAGTATCCAGACTTTAATGTGAGCTTTCACTTAAATTTCTTTTCATTTAAATGTAATTTTTTGTTGCACATAATTCTTATGAATGTCTACAAACGAAACAACACATAATCAAACACTTTTGACTAGCTTATCCAGTTAGCTTGCACAGAATCGAATTTAGAGAGAAGATATCCAAAATTTTTTTTAAAAAATTTTTGAACGTTAACTCCTACTTTAATTATCTTCTAAAAATATTCAGTGAATTTTTCTAATACAATGTATTTTTCCAATGATTCATCCAAAAACGAATTTCAATTATTTTACAAATAATAGACGCATAAATACAAAGAAATTCTTCCGAAATAGAACCAAGGCATCATATGAGGAAACATACGTTCAAAAGCATGCGAAATGGTTCATCGTTTTCCTTTTCTTTAAAAAAAGAAGAAATGTATTAACTGATTGCAGTTAAATATGTTTACATAATCCCCTATATTTAAATGTCTTCGAACAACCCCCCCCCAACTCTCCATTAATTCCCTTAAAAGAAAAGAAAATATTCATATGGCATAGTGTACGAATTTTATTTCACTTAGAATAATAGGTTTCTGAAAGGGATTATGTATAAATAAAAAATCGGAAATTTACACGTTTCATGATATTTTTAAAAATTCTCATTAAAAATTGGCTTGAACGCACACATGCACAAACTTTTATTAGTATACAATATAAATTAAACAAAAATTAAAACTATTAAGATAAAATCGCTTAAATTCAAGTAAATAAATTTCGCATTTAGTACTGAAATACTTACGATTAACAAGACAGAACTTAGTATCAGTAATTATACCTTATTTTAATGTATTAGTAATTTGTAAATGTTAACTAAAATTCTAGATATAAAGAAGTTTTTAACTGAAATACAACTTTCATCAAACATTAAATTTAAATCAAAATTTTACTTTAAATTTTACAAATTTTTTGAACAATTCCAAACTATAAAAAGTTAATTTACAAATCAAAATATATTAACTAAAAAAAATAATTCTCTCAAATTTCTATTGTATGTTTTATTTTTACATGTAGAAAATAATTCCTTTATGATTATATCAAGTATAAAGAGAAATCAATTATTTTACAAGGATAAAAATCATCTCTTATTTAAACTTAACATTTATTAAACAAAATATAAAGTATCCAAATTAATTTTAAACAATTAGTCTATTTTTGTAATATTTTAAAAGCCCTTTTCATTAAAAATACAAATATTTATCTATTTGAAATGAGTATAAAAATGTAAGAAATACTTTCACTAATAATAATTCATTTCAAATAAAAAAGGAAATAAAAATTGTATTGATTATAATTTATGCTCAATCTATAGATTTGTCATTTGAACTTTTGTTAAGAAATTTAAATCTTTTAAGAGTTTCTTGGAACTAATTAAATAAAATATGCTTCTATAATATATTTTAAATTTTCATTTGCTAAGAAAACAAGTTTTATAGATATAAATATAAAAAAACTCAAAGTAAAAAACATATATTCAAAGAGAAAGGAAAGCTTTACATTACAAAAGTATTTTAAATTGCTTGAAGAATGCAGACTTTGATTTTATACAATTTAGAATTAAAATGACTTATTATATCGAACAAAACGTATGGTAAAAAGTTAATAAGCATTTAAAATGAAAGTTAATTTTTATCACAAATTTATTTTGGAAGCTTAACTTAGGAAATCCTATAAAAATTTAAAAAATATTTTCAAAAGAATTTTAAACAATATTATTTCAAAAAGTAAATTAACTCAAAAATGTAATCATAATGTTCTTTCAAGTTTTCTTAACTGAAATAATTTTATATAATAATCCAATAATAAAAATATTTTAGCTCTGAAAATAACAATGGAGATTTTAATGAAATTTTGCTTTTTTTGAAATTTTTAATTGCTTTAAGTTTTTAAAAAGTCATTTTTGAAGGGAAGATTAGAATTTTTAAATACTGCATGAATTTAATAACCCAGTTATTATTGTTTGTGTAACGTGGGATTTAACAGCATTTTATTTGCAACACAATAATACATTCCTTTAATACTTAAAAAAATCTAAGTATTAACATTGTCCATTGTAAGTTTTTGAATTAATTCCCGCCAACTATATTTTATACAAACTTATAGGGCTCAAAATTGAACGCTATTTTTTGAAAATGATGAATATATTATCCAGAAAATTGTTTTATTTTATTAATTATTTGTTAAGGAGTAAACTTCAATCTACCAATTAAATCAAAATATATATTTTTCTCTAAATCCACTGTTGAAAAGCCCGAATATCTTAACTCAAATGCCTTATTATTTAAAATCTGACATTCATTGTTCGCAAACAGTCAAACAAACACCAACCAACATCGTTTTGCATTCCAGATATTGTTCCACATCACGAAGGGAGGAACAGCAAAACGCAGCATTTATTTATTCATATTTTATCTTCTCTTCACTTCAGATGAGTGACTTTACATTTCGCACTTTTCTTTATCCGGGCGTAAGTGCATTAGGGACGCGCCTCATTGAACTTTCTTCCTTTTTCTTCTCACGAATTGTCCCGTGGCAGCCAATTCCCTTTCCTCCTTCACTTCAGTTCCCAGTGCGCGTCATTCCAATAAGTTATAGTTCCTTTCTTATTCATTTGCTTATTTCGCTCAGTTTGAACTTAAATACGAGTTCAAAGTTCTGGGCAACTCTTGCAGTTAATGTAATTTTGCTACGACGGCACTTCACGACTGAAGTCTTCTAAATCGATGAGACATTTCATTAGGTTAAAGGGGCGTTCCACAAACTGACCCTGCTTTTGTATGAGCCACAGAAGTGTTTCGTAGAAGTGGAATCTAAACGAATACATATAGCATGTGTAAAACATTGTAAAGAAATTTTTAATCGACTGCACTATAAAATTGATATTTTTTGTCAGGCCTTTATAAAAAAATACATAGTTAGTATAAAATTAATTTGGCTAGTTATGAAAATATCTATTTATTTTCTAACTCATAAGAGGTTTGTTTTTATAACCCACCAAAAATCTTTAAAATTTTACTGTACGAAAGTACAAATATTTCGTCGCTAAAAAAATATTTGAAAAAATAACTCAGTTATATTGGATAATACAAAAACTTAAAAGAGATTTTAATTTTTCTTTAGATGTTTACATCAGATTTTTGTCTTTAATTTATCATATAGTTGCTGACAAATTCAATGACGTTCGGCAAATATATGCTTCAATTAATTTATTGATCTATTTCTATTTTATTTAGCAATTAATGCCAAATATTGATTACCAAGGAAAGATATATATAATCACGGAGTCATTTGTGAATAATAATTTATAATTTATAATTTAGAGATCATTTAAGACGTTGAAAGAACTCTATTTTATTCTTATCTTAATAATATCGTTATAAATTGTACAAAATACAGTAAAATACAGTATAAATATATATATATATATATATATATATATATATATATATATATATATATATATATATATATATATTACATTTTTTAATTTCCATAAAATTCAAAAGCAAAAGTTTTTATTTTACCAAGAAATAATAAAACATTTTTATTTCATGATGAATATTTTACTAAATAAAATTATAAGAAAAATTAATTTTAAATAGTGATTCTAGTTCAAAATTGAGAAAGTGAAAAATTAAGGAGTGAATGGATCCATTCCTTTCTTTTTTAAATTGCTTCTTTGGCGTGATTTTTATATCAATTTCTGTATTTTTTTTATATAATTTTTATAAAACAATATTTTAAATCATCGTTGTTGTTGCTAATCCTTCGGACATTCATAAGACCATCGATGGATGATGCAGCATGTAAATCGCAAGTCAGCTATTTCTTATGGAGGGAGGCATGTTCAAAATCTGTTGGATTCAAGGACCATAGCAGCAAAAGGTAACGATCCGTATTGGTTTCAATGACTACTGATTTTATCCCCTTCACATCAAGGATGACCCTTCCAGCAGTGAACTCCTGACGAACTTCTGCCCATTTCGCACGGGAGCACTCTCGCTACAATGAAGAAATCCGCAGGGCTTTGGAAGATTAAAAACAAAAAATCTGTTTCACATAAATAGATTTGTAATTATTTCAGAAAACATAGGATTTACCTAATCTTTGTTTCTTGGTACATGTAGATTTTAAAAAGATTAAAATTCAAGTAGAAAAATGCATGCGTAATATAATTTTATTTCATATAAGTATTTTCTTGAGCCTTGGGAAGATTACTTCCCATCTACATGATCGTACAAAATACACCTGTGGGAAGTACTAAGCCCATTATAGTATATTGCCTTGCTATTACCAAGATGGGAAGACTAATTCCCGACTCAGTTTTGTGCTACTGCACATAATCCTGCGATTATGACATATGTAAATGGGACAAAAAAATGGTACTAAAGAAGAAGGACCTTGTTCAAGAGCAGTCGCTGTATATAACGTTGTCATGGGAAGGGTTGATCGCTTCGATCAAAGAAAAGAAAGATACCAAATAAGAATATCGGTACAATGATGACATCAAACTTATTGACCCTGTCATCATAACTATTTTCATACTGCAGCAAGTGAACAAAAGTAACAGAAGATTTGACCAGCTGACATTCCCTATAGCATTAGCAGGAAATTCCTCAAGAAAAAAAGGAGTCCTACTGGCTTACAAGGCACGTGTAGTTCAGGAAGATGTGCGCTTTGCCAAAGATGGTTTTAACTATAGATGATGTAGGAAATGTAGCATAAAGAGACAAAAAAGAGGATTTGTGTGCAGAAGAGGATCTTCCCTTGTGCATTGCAACATGTGTATCTTCTTTTCAAGGCAAATAATCACGATTAAGTTTAATTTTCTTTATGATCGTTAATAATTTCTTGGGAAATATTCTTCCCACCCCTAAAATTTAAGTGTAAACATAAAATTTGACAAAATAAAATATGTTTCCTTAAATTTTATTGTATAATTGTTAATAAAATATAAAAAACTGCGAGAAATTCAAAAGAGAAATAGATGGATCACGAAAGGGTTAAATGTGTGAAATACTAACAGGAAAACATAATTGAATACATCTAAAAAAAGTATATTTTTTTAGCTCTGCGTCATGAAACAACGCCTTCAAACAGTTTTATGTATCGCTTATTGCAGTATCAAACGCATCAAAATCTGTTTGCAGATAATATTTGACTTTCGATTTCCAGTCAACTGCAGATGTCACTTTCAATTGATTCACTATATCCATACATCCATAGATTTAGTTTACATTTCAAAAATGACAGGAACACTCGATTTTGATCTTTATTGTACCTTAGCGTTTCTACGATGTATGATTTATTTTGTCCCTGTGCACTGTCTGGTATTTTAGCTACGTATTGCAACCTTTTATTGAAAGTAAGATAACTACATAAGATCGAAAAAATTAAACTTTATGTTTCAATGAATAATTGAACTTTTTTTTTACTCATCATGTTTTATTTCAAAGAGGTTACAAGATTGTTTTAAGCTTAGGTTATTTTAAACTGCTCTTATGATTTAAAAATTCAATTTACTAAATAATAAAAATGCTTAAGAATAAGATATTTTTTCCCTTAAGCTCTGATCTGATTTTTTTTTACATTATTAGGCTCTTAATAAATTTTATTTATAAGTAGGCTATGATTAATATAATATTTTTTGATACATAATGTAACTAAAAACCATTCCATCATTTTCTCTATTCTTTTTTTAAGTGATAATTTTTATTGGCGCGTTTTGTTGGAGAGTGAACTTGAATGAGCGTCACACTCGGGTATGTAACGCTCCTTCGGCTTTATTCGTCTCGAGTCGGAAATCCTGAGGATACAAAGTCGTCCACACACCGCTAAAAAGAAAAGGAGGGACGTTTCCCCTCTACCTCCCGTCACTGTGAAAGGTGGTAGTTTGTCCCCCTACCAATTTGCCTTAAAAGTAAAGTTCCTAGCTTCGATCTAAGTGGGGCTCCATCCCCCCCCCCTTTCACCACCTCTTTCTACAAAAATGCACGTAGTCGAAGCATGAAAATTAAACATGTAATATTTTTTTAAAAAAAATAGGCTTAGAGAGAGAGAAAGAGAGAAATCTGACGCTAAAATTAAACAAATTGTAAAAAAAGAACAAATTTTTATAGAACTAAGTAAATAGTATAATTATTATTAGCAACATTGCGATGAATTTAAGAATAAAAATATATTTTTGTAAGCGAATCAGAATAGCAATGAACAAATAGTTCTATTAATCACACATTTTACTTAAATATACTCTTTAAGTCTTAAAAAAAAATTTAAGACAACTTAAAATTTAAGATAACAAAATTAAGTATACAGGTATTAAGAAAAAGAGACATTAAATAATTTAAATACAAGAAAACAAAATATATTTAAGAAGACATACCTTGCAGCAGCACCGGATACATTTGTACAAAACTGCCATACAATGGCAAAAGACCTAGTATAAGCTAATGTGATATAAATCTTCTGATTAAAAGATTTTGTGAGCTAGATTCCTCTCTTCTCAAACAACTACCTGTCTTACTATCCATTGGCTTAAATTAATTCATGGATAGATTTGAATATTGTTAAATTACAACCAAAATTCACAAAGCCGTATCGGGTCTTCTGAGCAAATTACCTATGATTTTAAGCGGGAATTTTAAATTGGATTTTTCAAAAGACAAATCAAAGCCTTTTGTTGATTTTTTTGAATAAAAATTCAATTTAATTATGTCAAATGATCCAAATGAAAGCACGAGGCAGTACGGAACAACGCTTGACGAATTTTTTTATAGATATTTAAGGACTCAAAGAGCCCTTAACACATATACGTGCACTCGAGATAAACATCCTTCTTCAAACCAATGTAATTTAGGAATAAAACAATTATTTGAAATTTTTACCACATGATAGTCATATATATTTGCAATATTTCTCGAATTTTCAGAAAATTTGAGAAAAACTTTAAAAAGTTATAAAGAAATAAAGATTGGACAATTTTCCAAAAATATGAAAATCAGTATTTTACACCGCGCTGGATTCTGAAGTACAAAATTTACGAAATTAATTTTACTTGGTATAAAAATTTTCATTTTTGAAGTTATAATAACTTTTAAGAAATTTAGAGGGAAAAAAATATTTTTGAATACAAATGTAACGAAAATTTTAAAATTTTAAGAAAAAATTAAAAATTTAATTAATTCTATTAATTTTCTATAAATTCTATTAATTTTTTTTTTTGAAAATTACTGTATAAGTTATGAAGAACCTTATTTTGCTCACGTGTATAAAATTTCAAATTGATATCATAAATAGTTTCTGAGAAATCCTGCGCGGAAGCTAAAATTTTTTGTTTTGCGAAAAATGAAGTTAAAGATAAGAAAGAGATTTTTTGTTTAAATTTCTCAACTTATTTCTCAATAAACTTCGGAAGTTTTTACAGTATCAACACTATTTTCGCATCAAAATACTCAGAAATATTAAGGCTTTAACGCATATTTTTTTTTTCAAAAAATTGAAAAATTTGTAATTTAGGAATCCTGTGAGCTCTAAAGTAAAATTTTGTATCTAAAGTATTTATAACCTATTTCAGCTACCACAAACATATTATTTCCTCCCCTTCTTAGAATACAATTAACTCAAAAATATGATTGTACATTTCGCACAAAAATATTGCTTTATGAGTACAGACATATGAATAATTAATTTTATAGGACAAAACTAATATCCCCTTATTTTTTATTCACCGAGCTAATCCCGGAAATAACATTACAAAATTTGCAGTTATCACTTCTATCGTGGGGCATTAAGCACACATTTTTTTTTGTACAGAAAACCTTAACTGACGTAACATATCTTGCTGAGAAAGCACATTCCCATTTTTTTATCTATATATATTTTTTTCCTTTATCTCTTGTTAGAAAGTTAATCACTAAAAGATTAAAGGAGTATTTAAACTAAAATGTTTTACAAATTAACATAGTGAGAGATTTTAAAAAGAATTCTTGTTTATAAGAAATTACTTTAAATGAAGCTGTAAGTAACTTTTAAAGATAAATATGAACTACATTAAAAGCTTTAATATGTATACGCAATGCGCAAATTAAAATGTTATGCGACCTAAGAACTATTCATATCGATATACACTGCAATTATTATATCAAATACTAAATTTGTTAATACTGCAATTATTTTTATTAAATTCAAATATGATAAATTATGGAAGCAAAAAATTTTAATAAGATACATTCTAAAAAAAATAATAATGCGTATGCTTTATTCAAAAATATTTATTTTCGATATAAAAATGTTGCACAATTATAAGACAAACATTTTATGAAATGACAATTAAAATTTTAAATTTGTTGTAATTTTAAAACAATTTTAAAATTTTCTGAGAAGATGGACTAATTTCTAATTATAATTTCCTTTGTCTAAGAGTTAATGTTTTCAAGGAGCAAATTTAAGATAAAAGATAAAAATCCATATTTTTGCAAATTATAAATAAAAACAAATACTATTATTGGACAAAAACATATTTCATTTCATCTTACAATACTTTGATTCACGGTTGTTTAAAGTAACCATATATATCATAAGTTTTTTTACCTTATTGAATAATTACATTATTAAATAATAAAATATGTAACTAATACTGGTTCTCCATGTGATATTTTAATCATAAGTATTTAAAGTTTATTACATTTAATAGATTTCTAAAATAAAATTCATTATTTGGAATAAATTATAGTTTAAAAATACTAAAAACACACCCTTTTTACAGATAATTGAACTAAATTGTAACTTAATCTTGTAGTCACAAAATCCGGAATTAGTCACCAAATCTGTTAATGGGATCTGGAATTAGATGTGGGATGGGATTTGAAAATGTGAAATCGTTAGTTCTGATGATTCTGATCAGTATAATGGAACAAAATAATTAAATTATTGTATTATCATCGGTCCTTGACAAGTGAGCAAAATTATGAATTAATCTGACGTTTAAAAGTGGGTAAAAATTGAGTTCAAAGATTCTGTTACATACAGTGGTGGCCAAAATTGTGGACACTTTTTTAAATTGTTATGATTTTTAAGTTTGTATGCTTATAGAAAATTTTACCTGGCACAAAATGCTAAGTATTTATATCATTTTAAATAGAACTTAATACTGAATTCCATATAAAAAAGGAAAACTCAAATATTTGCAACGCCAAAAAAATTATGCTACGATAACTATTAATATACATTGGATACTGATGATAGCAGTGAGTTAACAGAACTTAGTGAGGTTGCGTTAATTCTTTATTACAGCTTCAAATAGATGTTTCATTGAGCTGAAAATAGTATTAAGCTCTTCCTTTGTTATTACATGATAACAGGAAACAATTGTATTCTCAAGTAGCTCTGTTTTGTTTCATGAGTACCTCATTCGGACAAGTGTTTTCAAACGGTGCCAAAAGTTTCCGATAGGATCGAGGTCAAGACTGTTTCCTAGTCAGGATAACATTGATATTTAGTCAAAAATCAATTACATTAAATAAAAGAGTATATTGAACACATGTGTGACGAGAAGCGGTATTTCCTTTGTTAAAATTCTATAATAGGGGGAAAGTTCAGTAACTGCATTTGCAGACTGAACGTTTTGTTAAGATGTCAGGAGACAAATTTAATGAAAAAAAAAAGAAAAAGACCGAAAAAGGTGCACCACATCTGTTCATGACAGAAGAATAAAAATACTATGTTTCAGAGATAAAAGAATTTCATGGAAATTCATCAGAAGTTATTTGAGTGATGCTGGTGTTTCTGTCAGTTTAAAAATAGTCAGGAGTAGATTAGAAAATGTCAGAATAAAAGGTAAAATTCCACGAAAAAAGCCCTATCTCAATTTACAGGAGTACTAAAAAAGAGGCTACAGTGGGCAATGGAACACATTAATCGGACAAATGATTATTGGTCACAAGTTATATAGGAACGAAACTAAAACATTGTTATTCGGTAGTGATAGCCTAAAATATATAAGACGTAGAATAGCAGAAATGCTACATCCTGACTGCATACAGGCAACTGTGAAGTAACCACATAGTTTTATCATTTAGGCATGCATATCAGCAGATGGTATCTGTCGCCTTTATACCATTCATGGGACACTTGAATGTCATAAAATACATTGACACCATTCTAGAACTCAAACTTCTGCCTTCTATCAGGGATCTATTTACCAACAATACTTCATTTATTTTTCAGCAAGATTCTGCTCCTTGCCACACAGTAAGAAAACCATTTTAAGATCATTGCGTTGTGTTGGCGAGGAAATAGTCCTAACCTCGATCCTATCAAAAAATTGTGGCAGCGTTTGAAAACTCTTGTCCGAATCAGGTACCCATGAAATAAAAAGGAGCTAATTGAGAATATAATTGTTTCCTGTCATCATGTAATAAGAAAGGAAGAGCTTGATACTATTTTCTGCCCAATGAAACATCGATTTGAAGCTGTAATAAAAAATAAACGCAACCTCACTAAAATCTGATGACTCACTGCTATCATCATTATCCAATGTATATCGACAATTATCACAGCAGAACGCTTTTTGCGTTGCAAATATTTGAGTTTTCTTTTTTATATTGAATTTTGTATTAAATTCTCCTTAAAATGATATAAAATACTTAGCATGTTGTGCCGCGTAAAATTTTCTATAAGCATACAAACTTAAAAAGCAAAACAATTCAAAAAGAGTCTACATTTTTAGCCACCACTGTACAAGTAAAGCTTATAAAAGGGTGTTAAAAAGGAGTATTTTTAGCTGCTTAGTTACTTCTGATAAATTTTAAGATATCAATAAATTTTTCAAATAGATCTTTTAGAATTCCAAATTTATCATTGTTATCTTATTAAGATAAATGTATTTCAGTCATTACAGATTTTGCATTAAATGGTTAAATTATAGAATTAACAAAGTATCAGTTGTAAGTAATAATCTGATTAAAGTGGTATTCAGTTGATTAACACGCATGGAATAAAGTCATATAAAATGATGAATGAATTTTAATTGTTGACTCAAACTAATATACAGTCAGTTGCATTTAAGACTATTTACTACGGATTGCAATATCGGACCAAAAGTGCAATGCCGGTATTCGGTGTTTTTTAGATCTTAATACCGGTATACAGTCTTTAATACCGATAGTAGAAATTTTAGAGAAAAAAAAGAAAACACAGGTGTTTCTTTGTGTTTTATTTGACAGTTTTATTAAAGAGTGTAAATATATAACAAAAAAATAACATAAATTATAACGGTATATAAAAAATCACAAGTAAAAAGGAGCGTCTTATTTATTTAAATCACAAAACAGTGTAAGTATCTCTATTCAGTTTGTGGTACTATTACAAATGTTTGAATGTGATCTTAGAAAAAACAATGCATCAATTGTACTGTCATTAAGCATGGAACGTAATTTTGTGCAAAAATAGCCAGATGCCGAACACGCTCTTTCGGCATATATGCTAGTTGGTGGTACTTTTAGCAATGCACAATGTACTTTTTTCCAAGTATTTACCTCTAAATCCCTCATCTTCAAATAAACCGATTTCTCTTCGGATGGTTGTGGGTATAACTGATTTCTGTCTTGCATTTTGGTTTGTCAAAATTTTTTTTAGTTATCGCTAATTCTAGTTTTTTCTCAAGAGACAATTCCTTTTCACTATCTACATTGGTGTCATCAACATCTTCGATAACTGTACTGAATTTTTCTGAATGTGCATAGGTTAGTGGGTAAAAATTTTTAAGAAAATTAAACTTTTTTTTATCAAATTTGAATTGCTTAGTCTATTTTCTTCTTTTTCCTTTTCCTTTTTAAAATCATTATAATTATGTAAACACCGTGAGACATTTTATATTTTGGTAAGTCTTTCTTCTGTGCGATTTTTCAATATATCATATAATTCTTCACATAGTGATGTGTGCTGTTCTTTCAGTGACTGCAACATGAAATTTATTGTTGTATCAGTGATAATAAATTAAAACCTCTGCGACATAATGCCTAGCCAGTTTCATTGGTAGTAGAATTGATACAGTTCTAGATATTAAGTCGAATTCACTATTGGAGAAATTAATTGGCAGGTTTAAGTTGATTGTTGCATTTTGGATTGGATTTTTCAGTTTCAAAAATAGTTTCATCATTTGAAGTAAACTGTTCCATCGTGTTTTAGAATGCAATATTAACATATATTCTGTTTCCACTAAATACTGAAAAAAAAACAGTGTTTAAACTTTTGAATACCGGTATTACAAAATTGTACAAATGGCTCAAAATACCGGTATTGCAATCCCTACTATTAACTGATTTCCAGTATTTTAACACATTTTACCATTTTCGCATATTACTGCATCAATCCATTGTCAATTGCCTTATACACATTTTCCTGCTTTAAATAGACTTTCGAGTCTCATTTTTCGCATGCTACATTTGATAAGTGATAGTTACATTTTGTTGTTTGATTATTATAATGGGTAAAACTGGTTTTTGCTGATGAGAAAAGGTCAAAAGTAGTGGCCCTGCATAAAGATGACTTTTTTGATTGTGAAATAAATTTTATGAAAACAAATAAATTTGATGAGTAGACAAAATTTTGCAATTCGTAATTTCGTAAATTCAGAATTTCAAGAAAGTGGGCAAACCTAAGGGAAAGAGACTAACCACGAAGAACAATCAGGAATAATAACATAATAAAAAACATGGTTGTATGGTCTCCACCTTTCGACGTACTTCTTCTGAAAAGGGCACTGCATCGCTTTGAGTAATGTTTCAAGATGTTTAATTACTGATTTTGATTAGTTATTCTATAATTCTGCAAACAAATGTGCCCACGGTAGCTTGATGGTGAAGGTCACGGACTCGAGGCCGGCGTGTCATGAGTTCGAGCCAATTGACGCTGAAGACCCTCCGTGCAGATGTGGCCGCTACTCACTAAATCTGTCGAGGATCAACTGTCCACCCGTGGGTGTGGGAGTTACGAGAGGTGTTGTCTTAGTCACTTGACCATGATTCAAAACTACAAGCTCCGTGATAAATGTGATTCGATTTGAGAATTATCCTTCAACTCAGATAAGGTAGGGGTGTAATCTCTGTGTTCGATTTTGATGATCTGTATTAAATGTACTCTCCACTTAACAATAAAATGAGTAAAAGTTGGCACCTTAAATTGTTGCGTGATAAGTTGAAGCTTCCCCAGTTTTTTCACTCATAACGTGCTTTGTGTCAGTCAAGGGTTTCTTTATCGAATATATTTATCGCATCATATTCATCGCCATAGCTAAGTGCTTCTCAAAGTTTCAATATTTGCGACCCAATATTCAATCATGACTTTTATCACCCCCGCCTCCTCATACAGTAAGAGAGTATTGAATTCAATAATACGCTAAAACTACGATAAGACCTTTAACCTCTTAAGCGCCACCGACGTATATAAACGTCTCGCTTAGTCAAAGCATTAATTTCCCCGGACATATATATATACGTGTTTCGAAAGTGCAATCTTTTATCTGCACTGCTATCCATAAAATTATTCCGAAGGCTTTGGAATGCAGTAAAAGGACCTTGACAATAATTGCTAAGGATTTACTTCTTTTAGAATATGTTTGCTTCTTTATTCCTTTCCCTCCCCAATGCATCACATACGCGTATCTATGTGGTTAATGGTTGTCATTGGGAAGCGAATCACGTAACTTTTAATCGGCAGTTAAGGGATTAATTACAAATCGTACTAATTATGAAGTTAAATTTTAATTTTAGTACATAATTTTACATGTGATAATCTCATGGGGTCACAGGTAATTATTAAATTTGTTCTAAACTTCGTATTGTTAAATTATTTATAAAATACATTGTGTAGCACTGAAACATTTATAAGTATAATATATCGGTGCAAACGCGCAATTCATTTTTTAATATGTCAGAAAAGTATTTTGTTTATTTAAAAAATTTCGGTAAATTAATAATTTTTTTAAATAATCAGTTTTTTTTTTACTTTTAAATATATGCTCGCGCCCCCCTCGTAGAGTCGTAGAGCCCCACAGTTTGAAAAATACTGGCATAGCTTTTTCAACCTGGGTGGCAAATGAACGTAACAAGTATAGAAATACAAATGCACTTGACTCATCTGAAAATAATTCTATACTCCAATATCGTATTGTCCATTTTTAACAATGTGATGCTAAAATTAGACTTTTCATTTCCTACTTGAAGTAAGTAAAGGTTTCTTTTGAAGAGTGAGTTAAAAAGCTATATTTACATCGCACTACAAATCTGTGCGAGGACTGTTGGCCACGGACCTAGTAATTTTGAACCATGGTCAAGTGACAAAGACAACACCTCTCGTATATAACTCCCACACCACATCCATGGGTGGACAGATTTAATGAGCAGCGACTCCATCTGCACAGTGGATCTTCAGCGTCAATAGGCTCGAAATCATAACACGCATTTCACGAGTTTGTGACCTTCACCACACCAGGCTACCGTGGCCCTATTTCTTTACAGAATTATTTAATAATTAATCAAAATCAGCAATCAAACATCCTAAAACAGTACCCAAAGCGATGCAGTGCCCTTTTCAGCAGAAGTAAGTCGAATTAGTTTATGACTAACTAAAGGGTGTTTTTTTAGAGGTATAGAACTTTAAATTGCAATAAAACCACGATGTATTATTCGATTGACATGAATTTTTTTATTCGAAAGATAATCTTGTGGCATTACATTTTAAATATGATCAAGCAAGGCGTAGCTTCGTCGAATGCTCCCAAAACGAGATTGCCGTTGTTCCCGATTTTCATAAGCGAATTTTGTTTAGCGATGAAGCGCACTTCTGGTTGAATGGCTACGTCAACAAACAAAACTGCCGCATTTGGAGTGAAGCTAATCCACAAATGTATGTCGAAACACCATTACATCCAGAAAAACTGACTGTTTGGTGCGCTTTATGGGCTGGTGGAATCCTTCTTCAAAAACGATGAAGGCCACAACGTTACAGGCAATGGTGATCGGTATAGAGCCATGATTACTAACTTTTTCATTCCTGAATTGAACAATCATGATGTCCAGGAGCGCAACATGTCACACAGCTCGTGCCGTAATCGATTTATTGAAAGACACGTTTGGTGACCACCTAATTTCACCTTTTGGACCTTTGAATTGGCCTCCAAGATCTTGTGATTTAACACCGTTAGACTATTTTCTGTGGGGCTATGTAAAGTCATTGGTCTATTCGGATAAGCCACAAACACTTGATCATTTGGAAGACAACATTCGCCGTGTTATTGCCGATATACGGCCACAAATGTTAGAAAAAGTCATCGAAAATTGGACGTCCAGATTGGACTACATCCGAGCCAGCCATGGCAGTCATATGCCAGAAATCATATTTAAAATGTAATGCCACAAGATTACCTTTCGAATAAAAAAGATTCGTGTCAATCGAATGATACATCGTTGTTTTATTGCAATTTAAAGTTCTTTACCTCTCAAAAAAACACCCTTTATTAGCAAAGAAAGTCCAAGTGTTTGACCAAGTAACAATCCAGATTTGAATCCTATCAAGAATTTCGGGTGTATTGTGAACAATAAAATCCTTAACAGCAACCATCCCAAGCTACGGGCCTTGTTAAAGCAAATACAAAAGCCATGTCTCGTATACAAATATTTCTAATGCTTAATTCCAGTATCCTTTCCATAGCATGCCTAATAAGATTGCAGCAGTGATTTAAAAAAGAGGTGCTAAAAAAACTGAATTCATTCAAATGAACTTGAATACTTTGATCTTTTTTAATAAAACATATTATTAATATAGAATACCATTAATCGTGATTTTTCTGGATGTGATTTTAAGCTATGGCAAATGACTATATAGTTTATCTCATTATACCCAAAATATTCTTGCATTTCAGCATGCAATGTAATTGCCTCATTGCATGCAATATTTTACTCCCGGTATAATTTTATCCAAATAAAAATACTCGTATCAAAGCAAGTATTACTAAATACTTTCATTTGAAAAAGTCAACATTATAAATGGCGTATATTTATATAATGTAAAAGACGTATATGATTATTTAAATGTAAATAATTCTAAAAATTAATTATAGTCTTGGAAGTTATCAGTTTCTTACAGACAACCCTTGTTTTCGGCAATATAAATATAATTAATTAATTATTCCTGTGAGATTGGTATTTAACATTATATATTTAAAACTACTTGAAAAGATAGTAATGTGTTTGACATGTTATGTGTTTTTGAAATAAAGAGTACATTTTATTGTATATTCCTTTGAAGAATTATTGTAAAGTTATATTAAACAACTTTTCACTTTACACGTATAGTACTTATAATACCTATTATAATTATAATGATGTCTAGTATTTTAAGTAACTTCCTTCGTACCTTCCACATATTCCACATGAATTATTTTAACTATTAAATTAGTTCAAATATTGGCTCGATATTCTTTATAAAAGAAAAATCTACAAATGAGAAACATAAATACTCGCAGTTAACAAAATAACTAGTTTATTAAATATTAACTTATAGATATATAACTTTTCTAGACTACAGCTGTTTAGTTAAGTAGAGTTTGGTTATAAAGTAATTTAAATTTGTATAAATATGCATTATTAATTTTATTATTTTGTGAATCAGCTTTAAATGAAGCTTAGCACTTAAATAATAAATTAATTTAATAAATGAATTTAAATTTGTGCGAAGTAACCGATGAATACTTCCTTTATATTTTAAATAAGTTCTTGAATAAATAATCCCAACAAAAACAACTTAAAAATGAATAAGACATACATTTTTTTTATTTCAATATTGATAATACATGATCTCTCTGCATATAAACATATTTTTCGCGGTGATGTAATAAATTTATTGCGTACTATCACAACAATGTCAACGTTCAAGATAACTCGCCAAGTTGGCAACCCCGATTTCACAAATGTAGTCTAAATTGCAGTTTTACAATTTCAGTTATAAGTATGAATAGATGTATAATTTGTACAATAGATGTTGATCTGCCATTTGATGCGCAGAGGTACCTCCACCCCTATTTGGTTCTAATTAATAATATATTTGCTTAGAATTTTAAAATATGTTAATTATGTTAAGCCCAAGGTTTTAATTAATTCTCGTTGATGGCTGCACAATTTAATTTTTTCCCATTCCACAGTAATTCCAATTTTCTTATATAACCCCGGCATCCTTCCTCTAGTCTATGATATTTTGTGTCACTGTACTTATACTTGAAGTTTTCCTTCTAGAAAAATAAAAAAAAGAATCGAAAAACCACATAATAATCTTTTTCACTGTTCTACAATATTATATTACCCTCTCGAATTTTTTTAGTAATTGAACAATGGGATTTTTTTACAAGATTTTATATTTCATATAATACTAAATAAAAACTTTATTCACTTAAAGATAAATGCCCATTGTTCACTGGGAGAATTTTGAATTCTTACCACGTTCAACGAACATTTTATTGACTTTATAAGAACCAAGTTAAGAGGAAAAATTATGGAACTCAAACTGAAACAATTTCAATGATTTCTCCATGATTTTCTTTTCTTTCCATTTGATTTTCTGCACTTTTCCTTAAACTCTACTTTACTTTAAAAGCGACGTATTTTAAAACAACGAGAAATTTTTTCAAATAAAAACCGTACAAAGGAAAACGTTCTTAAAAATACAAAAGATGACATTTTTCTATAATAGTTATAAATACAGAAATAATTAATGCATTTTTTGAAAAATAGTTTGAATAGCCTGAAATTCCTAGTCAGCAATAATAAATTTCGAAGATAATTGGTGTTTCGATTTCAATAATATATTAATGGAATTTTAATGAAAGAAATTAAGTTTTACATTTAGATTAGAAAATCATAAAGACTAAAAACTATTTAAATTTCTATTTCAGGATTTTACAAATTGTGCATGAAATCAGCAAATAAGATTCATTAAATTCAATATAATTATAATTAGGTAAGCATTTATTTTAATGAAATCTAATTATTCGAAAACAGTTTGTACATGAAATAATATTTTTTTTAAAAAAAAGAGATAAAAAAAGATAAATTCACTTATTAATTAAACGAAAAATAAGCTCTTTAAAATATAATGCATACATAACAGGCAAACAGATTATCAGATAAGAAAAAAACTACTTAATTAAGTAAACCATAAATTTATATTAAATGTATATATGTATAAATTTGTGTATTAGCACAATCACTAATTTAGTTACCCAAGTTGCTAATTTAATCACAATCACCTAGTAATTAATTCTCTTGAGATTAGTTGTAGTCTATTAATGATGTGTGAGAGTGTTGGAAGATATTAGATTTTTTTCAAATTATCTACATTAAAAATGTACTCAAATGAAGAAACGTAAAAGCGTATTATGTGTGTGGGAAAATGTATAACATGCAAAAAACTAAACTCAGTGACGCAACAGCAAATGAGGGTCAAAGTCTAACGTGCCCATCTCAGTTTTCGTGACCGTGGGCCCTGATGTGCAGTATAACATATAAATATTCATATTCTCCTGTTCTAAATTATAGTAGACCCAAATATATCTTAATTGATTCTACTTTTCTTTAATTCCTAAAAGTTATTACTTTTTACTAAATTATTTTCTGTTTTATTTATCTTTAATGACTAAATTTTCACTAGTTTTGCATTTCGACTTAATCTAGATCAAAACTACTCAATGATTGGTTCGGAGTCTCAACCAGACTTAAATGTAAAAACAGCGAACCATTCTAGTCCAGTAACAGAATCTTCACTTGTTATCAATGTATCTTAACTTTTCACCAAAATTTTTTCTCCCTTTCAAACGTTTTCTTTCTTCTTTGCTGTAACCGAATTGTCCAGGCTTGGCCCGCCCACTCCTTACAAGAAAATATTTCTAAGTCAAGACTTTTGCACCCATTTTTAAACTCTCACTAAGCAATTCTTATCATTCTAAAGTAATTTTTATTTCATAATAAATTACAATAATTATATTTTTGTAAACTATTACTAATTTTTTAAAAAAAGATATTGGAAAGCATATTTAATGTCGTCAAAATCTCAGGAAAGGAAATAAAGATTCGAAAGAACTACTCAATCCTACCCAATTCAATACAATACAATACAAATTTATATACAGTTAACATTTATGATGGAGTATTCGAAATTTCTGAAACTTATGTAGATAAAAGAACTAATCTCTAAAACACATAAGAAATTTAAATACTTACAGAAGAACTTTTTTTTAAAAAAAAATTATCATAAATTTATCCAAGAAAATAGCGTCAAGTATTACCTTATACAAAATGAAATATAAATGATGTCAAATATCTATAAAAATAAAAATTCGCTAAAATATATATGTTACTTTTATTACTTCAGAAAATTAGAAACAATCATTCTTTTTCATAACTCTCCTGCGTAAATACCGTAAGAAAAATTAAATCAATTAAATGATTTAAATGTTTAAAAGTCTAAATAATTTTTCAATATAAAATTTTTGTTACAATATAAGGCATATTTATATGGATTTTAGTCGTTACTGAATACTAAGAAATAATTATATATAATTTCTAGTTAATCTACATAATTTCTTATCTTTTGATTTTTTTACCTTTTTTTCATTAGTTTCTTATTGAAATGAAAATAACGCATTTCCTATTGAAACACTCATCTGATTTTTTCTGCAAAGGCTTATAAAGTACAAGTGTTTGAATACTACCAAATGAAAGTTTCATTATTTATATTTGTGTGTGTGTGAAAATTGCAATTTATATAATAAACGTATAAAACGTTATGATCTCTTAAGGAAATAGTTTATATAATTACACTTTTAAAAATAATTTCATTCACATGTGTTAAAAAAAATTATTTTTTTCCTTTACAAATGTCTCTTTTGCATCCTAAAATAAACAAACACTAAAGAATTGATAGTTTCCTAGTCCCAAAATAAAACGCATGAAAATGTTTAAGTATTACAATAAATTTATAATAAAACTATTGTAATGATTTTAAAAAAAATATTACGTGCATATACTTTTTCGTTATTTAAATCATATTATCATCAATGAGAATATGGATAGGACAAAAACTATAAGCTGTTGCTATGATAACAATTGAAATGTGATAATTTAAAATTAATATAAGACATTGTTAATTACTTATATGTATATATATATATATATATATATATATTTACATCAACACATATAAATTTAACACAAATATAAATGGTTTTTAATGTCCTTATTTGATGAAAATAATTGTGCCTAAAAATATTTTTTTCATGCATAAAACTAGTTTTAGAGATTACATTGTCTGTTCAGATATGATATAAATTAAGATTAACTGAATTTTTTTCAAGTCTTCTGAATATTTTTAGAAAAAGTCCATCGAATTATGAAAGTGAAACAAAAATCCAAATAATAAATTATATATATATATTGATTCTAAAACAATTGAGACTTTTATTTTGAAAAATAAATTCCGTATATCCAAGTCTTTTATTCAATTATCCAAAATAATATCAATTAAACTAAAATATATATTGAAATAAATGCTTTTTATGAAACATTGCTTTTTGTATACCATTTATCTCAGCATAAAATTAACTTAAACTTTAAAAAAATAAATAAAAAATAAGCACTAGAAATTTAAACTTCATTAATAATACAATTTTAAAATATGAAATATCTTTTTATTACATATACCAACTGTTTATTTACTATTTCAATAAAAGTATTTTATTTTTTAAGAAAAGGTGTTTTCAGATTCCCACGCCTTAAGATTTATATTAAAAATCCCTAAATACGAAGATGCAACGTAGAAAATTGATAACAATAGCGGAATTCCTCTTAAAATAATAAATTGGCCGATAATTCTGCTCTTCACGAAAAATAAAGATTCTAATTTAGCATTTGTGAAAAAGAACTTAGACAAAGACCTGGTTCTTTTGTTCTAACTTCAAAGTAAACACTCCCATTATTCTACCTCCACAACCATTAGTTTTTAATCGATTTCTGTTCCGCTTTGTTCATTATGATGTATTGTGATTAAAGAAAAATGCCTTTCTTCAAGGCGTGCAAATACATTACTTCAATTAATAATTCGGATGCTTACGAGACATTCATTAGGCGACTTAATGGAAATGATTTATGTTCAATGATATGCAAGCATTCTTTCTTTTACATAAACGAATGATTAAAGGAGAAAATGGGATCATTTTTTCGGCTCCTTCTTTTTTACTTCTATGGTTTTTCTTAATGTTTTCTAAGAGAAAATAAATTATTTATACTTAAGTACTTTTTTAATTAGATTTTCTTCTTATAATGTGGTATCAAATCTGTTTGAAAAGTGAATGCACTGTATTTTTAACATTTTTTTTTCGGAAAGTAAAAAATAAAAAAAATTTCCGTGAGTTTTTAAACGAATATTAAAATTTCAAAATTGATATTGAGACTGTAGTTAGTACCCTGTCATAACAAACAGCTGAAAGTATTAGTTAATTTTAAAAATGGAAGCTTTTTGTTATTTTTAATCTTTAAACTAACTACATTTTTAAATTTTTTCCAAAAATGGATGGTAAATATTCTAGATCAATATTTTCAGAAATACTCTTAGAATCAATTAATTTCTCAATTTTAATCACTCAATTTCCTAACTTTAAATACTTAGGTTTTTGAACACAATAATTGCGAACACATATTTAATAATATATTAACAATTACTATTTACAAAATTTTTAAAGATTGAAATGAATACATAAATGACTAAAATTTGTTTTATATAAAGGTAAACAAAAAATTAAAGAAAAACGTGTTTTAAGGTTAGTCGGTAGGGCCTATACCGACAATGTTAAATTGAGCCATTTTAGGAACCTGTTTCTCAGAAATTCTTAAATATAAAAACTTCAAATTTTGGCTGTAAAATAATTAGGCTTTTTTATTTAATTAACAGTATAATATTTCAAATATATTGCTTACTTTTTTCAAAAAAATTCAGCGTAAAAGTATCGCTTTGAAATTTTTGAAAATTGTCGTTTTTTTACGATAACTGCTGCTGAGAAAAATATTTTGGGAATATCTCCAAGAAAGTAGCTCTATTATATATAGTTACATATTATTTATGTGCAGTAAAAATTGCAAGTATATTAATTTTTTAGATTCTTTGAAAAAAGTACACGTAGTTTGAAAACAATCATTCTGAGATAATTGCGTTTTAAGTGTAAAAAGGCACTTAATTACAAAAACAATGAATTACAACATGTATTTACCCTATTTTATTAAACATTAGTATCTTCTTAATTTTTTAAACATAAAATATGAAACAAAAAAGCCTTAAAATGTTCAAAAAATACATATATAGTAATTTTCAGTTTTTGTTCGAGATTTTTTTTTTTAGAATTTTGCCTCAATTTTCACAAATTATGTAACAATCTGTGAAGAATTTTTAGCTTCAATGCATTATGAATATCAAATTCGACCTTTTAACATCATAAATATACAAAATATACAGTAAACATGTATCAATATGTAAAAGTCATGATTTGGGAATACGTGATTTTACGACGTTAGAAAAATATAACTATGGATTTGAATCTTTCCATGCAAACACAATTTCTCAAAGTTTCAAAATTCAAAATTTCTTTAAACTGTACAAAGGATTTCTAAAAAAGTCAAAAATAAAACTGTTTTTATGTTTTTAAATATGAAATTGGTGTATTTTTATGCATGTAACAAACTTCTCGCAACGACAAAAACATTACACACCTGAGTTGTTATTAGTTACCTATTATTGAAAAACTTTTGCATATTAAAGCTTAAAAACTTGTCTGAACAATAAATAAACATTAATATTTGCAATTATGTGAAATATTAAAAATATATTGTTTAGTTTTCTTAAAAACATATAACATAAAAATATCACTATGAATTTTTTAAAAAATTGACATTTTTGTCACGATATATATGGACTCCAGTCCAATATTTTGGGAAACTCCTCAAAAAACTCACAGGAATATATGTAGTTACATATCAGTAACATGAGGGGAAAAAATTTATGTACATTTATACCTTATATTCTGAGAAAAAGATGAATACAGTTTTAAAAACATCATTTTTGAAAAAATTGAATTGTTACTATAAAGTGCCATTTTATAACAAAAATCAGGAATTACAGCATGTATTTGTCCCATTTTATTAAACATTAGCATCTTTACAATTTATTTTCCATAAAATAGTAAACAAAAAAAAGTCTTAAATTGCCCAGAACAGCATTTTTCAGTTTTTTTAACGAGAAAACATACTTACCAAGTAATATACTTAACCAAGAGAGGGTAATACAGTAGAGACCCGAAAAATCGGCAAGTGTGGCCAAGTTTGGGAAAATGCCGGACTTTTGAGAATGGGATAAAAAATGAATTTGGTCTATTATCTCCTGAGAAAATATCGAGCTGCACTTGTAAAAAAAACAACCCAAATACCCTTACAAAGGAAGAGTACGTACTTTATGAAGGCATTTGGCATTTACTACATGAAAATTAAAATGATGATCCTCATCAGACACACCTCAGAAAAATACTTTATAAAGGCATATAGCTGTCTATAATAAAAAATAAGCAGCATACTTAAAAAAACTAGCTACTTTTTTATTAAGAAATGGGATATGTTCCGTTGTTTTCCGTACTACACTCTGCCGTTTTCTGCTTCATCACGAAGACGACGAAGAAACAGAAAGTCCATTACCACTTTGTTGAGAGTCCATTTTGTTCAAAATACTGAAAGGTGGGTTTGACACAGCCTTTAATTCCTCCCTATTTGATATTTTAGGAATTTTCTACGATGTCCTCAACGTTAAGGTCTTTATCATTTACTGGCATTTTTTCCTGAACTGTGAGAGCAGTAATAATTTTCGCTTCGGACATTATATTGTAGGGTTTCTCGACCTTCAAGGGTGTGGCTGAGTTATCCAAACTGCTGAGTAATCCAGATTGCCGAGTTTTTAGGTTGCGTATTTGCAAAAAACTGGTAGGATTCATTGTATCCAGAAAATATGTGATTAATACACTGAATAGAAGAATAAGGTATATTTTTAAAATTTCGTTTAATATTCCATTGTATATCACGTTCATTTACATCGATTATGACTGCAATGAAAGCGTTTACTTTACTTTTATTAAAAATATTAATATATTTTCCTTAAAAACTATTTTTCTCATGATAAAATAGAAAGAAGGAATATCATTTGTTTACTTTACCCTTATATTTAATAATAAACAAAGCTTTTCCTTTAAAAGCATAGGTTTGTATGTTGAATACAGCTAAATTCATTGTACATATATGTCGTATATTTAAACTAATATAAATTGTACAAAGGTTCACTTCTTTTATCTTTGCTTTTAAGACATATTTTAAAGAAAGAATTCTCAGATTTGTGTTTTAAGTCGCATGCAAATATTTTAAATTTGTTGCATTACTTATTCATTTTCCCTTTTGTTCCATCAGGAACTTGAAATTTGTGACATGAGCTGCATGTTATTTGAGAATCATGTAATCATGATTGTTGGTTTCTGCGTATATGAAAAATTGGTATATATTATTTTTACTTAACTAACATAACTGTGTATTCAGCATACTGTAAAATATGAATAAGTTTTTTCTCATAACAGGACATATGACTCTTATCATTTCTGATCATTTAAGTCATTGTTTTGCTCTCATTTGCCATATTTCAAAAAGTGTTTTGCTTCTAATATGATAACGAATACGGAATTGAACTAGATGAAGCAGAATATTTAAATTGTTTCTAATATCAAACAATATTTGTAAACTTGCTATAATGACTGCCTCAGCAGAAATCTCAAGAATTATTTCTAAATCAACCAAGTTTATGCAAATTATTAAAAATATATTATTAATTCTTTACCTTTCTACTTTTAAATTATTTTACAAAAATATTATGCAACAAAATTTCACATTCAAATCGTCAAATAAGTTTAAATTTAAAATGAAATTATTTACCCGAAGTATAATCCCAGGAGTTTGAAAAAATTGTATACTTCTAGAACGACAACCTTCTTAAGTTCATAAAGAGTGTCATTTCTTTTAAATAAACAGTATTTCGACATATGTACAACAGTGCTTCTCAAACATTCAATATTCGCGACCCAATATTCAATCATCATTTTCATCGCACCCTCTATATAATAACAACGTATTGAATTCAATAATACTATACTTTTACACTAAGCTACAATACGACTTTAACCTCTTAAGTGCCACCGACGTATATAAACGTCTCGATCAGCCAAAGCATTAATTTTCCGAACGTATATATACGTCTTTCCGAAGTACGACCTTTTTTGTACACTGCTATCCATAAAATTAGTCCGAAGGCTTTGGAATGCAATAAAAGGACCTTGACAGTGTTTGCGAAGGATTTACTTATTTCAGAGGATTTTGCTTATTTAGTCCTTTTCACCCCCCTTCCCCCCAAAAAACATCAAAATACGCACGTCTACGTGGAAACCCAGGTATTGGGGACCAAACCATGTAACTTTTAATTGGCAGTTAAGTAACTAATTATAATCCGTACAAATCATCAAGATAAGCGTTAATACAAGCCCATGGGGTCCCTGGTAATTATGAAAAAAGCTTGTTCTTAACTTAGTATTGTTAAATTAATAATAAAATACATTGTACAGTACAGACACTTTTGTAAGTGTATTATATCAGTGTAAATGTGTATTTCATATTTTATTATGCCAGAAAGTATTTTGTTTGCTTACTTTCAGTGAATTAGTAATTTTTTTAAATAATCAGTAGTTTCCAACATTTCAATATGCTCGCCCCCTTGTAGAGTTATCATGTCCCTCAAGGGGGGCGCACCCTACAGTTTGAGAAACACTGATGTACAAGAATATATAAATTTTTAAAGCGTTCCCTTATTTTTATACCCGGTGTATAACACGCACTCATAAATTTTAAATTTTTTTGTGTGTTAAAAGTGCACCTTATGCGCCGAATTTTACTGTATTCAAGTCCCATCAATATTTATAATTCGAGAATGCATCAATTAAAAATAGTTGGGAAGTTACTTTTTATTCTCCTATAAATAATGATCAAGAGATAAGACAGAAAAGTTCAGGAAAATATAGCTAATTCTGAAACATAAATATATATGTGAAATAAAAAATCTAGTAGAAACAAGTAATAATGATCAAGAAACTTATTTTTAAAAGATATATTTTTCGTGAAAAAGTAATTTTTAGTCTTATAAAAATGTATTGAAATAAATATTTTTACCTAATCACTATTATTTAAACTCAGCTATTTCAAGTTTATCTTAAATTAGATAAGTGAAAGCTGCTATGATTAAGACAGAATTAACTACATTTCTGTATAAGGTACTTAGTCTTATCTAATTTAATTCATACTTGTTAATTAACTAATTGGCTGCACTTAACAAATTGTACTTTCACCACTTCCTGAAGACTTCAATAGACTTTTCTCATAAACTTATTCATTTGATTAATCGTATTTCCATGCATCCAGTACGCTTCGAATAATAAGACAAATTAAGTTATTAATCATGCTTTGAATAAGCTTTTCAAACAACTTCCATGCGTTGTAATTTGTTAAAAGAGTTATGTATTCTTCCAACGCAATTTCACGTTACTGAACTTCTCATAGCAATTGAAAATACAGCTATAGTAAAATTGTTTAGCACTTTTAATATGTAAAATGAAATACATTTTCAACATGTTTCACAGATATTTGTATAAAAAGAACATCTAAATGTTTTTCTCTTCAAAGAGCTATAATAAATTATTGCATTTTCCGTAAAAAGGTATCATGAATTTTCAGCTGTGTTTAACCTATACAAATAGAATGTCAAGAGCATTCAAAAAAGGGTACTTGTACCCTCTTCTGAAAACATTTATTTAGTTTCTATTAAAATATTAGTTTACCTTTAAATTTAAATTTTAAATGTAAATAGGTCAATTCTTATTAAGTTTTGTGTGTGTGTGATAAATGTTTAATTTACATGTAATTTCAAAATAAAGTGTTAAATCACTTATTAAATAATGTAACTATTTGGATGAACAAAAGAAAACTTTCATAAATCTTATTAAAATATAACTCAAAGCATTTAAATGAAAGAAATTCGCAAACTTAATCCCTTAAAATCCATCTCATTAAGTGCACATTCAGTCAAAAATAAGATTGAAATTTTCAGGTGCGTGTTACAAGCCGGGTACAAAAATGAGAGATTCAAAAATAAAAAGAAAAGAGAGAGAGAGAAATGAACATAAAAAATATGAATTTATATGACTTCTACTTTGATCAGAAATTTTGTTTATATTAGTACTGTGTGTGTTTATTATGAACTTAAAAGGGGCTGTAGAATTATACTACTTTTCAAAATTAAGGTGAAGTAGAAGGTTGTAGAAGTATATACTGTAAAGGAGTATACTACTTTTTTTTCAAAATCCTGGGATAATACCTGCAATAAATTACTTCAAAACATAACAGCATTGCACATGCCCATTTCAGGTTTTTTTCGTAAAAAATGTCGTGCGTGTTATACAGTGAATGTACCTAAAATTTTGAAAATTGCAACTTGAAAGTACAGGGACACACTATATACGCTGAATTTTATGATACACACACACACGCACATATATATGTCAGGTTTGAAAAGTTTAGGTTCAAAATTAAGGTAGTAATAAATGAAAATAGAGCGAACTCTTTACCATCGCGTAAGGATTTATGAGTAAACAAGCCTGTTAAAAGGTGCAACGAGCGCTGACGAAGGCGAAAGCATACTAGAAAGGACTTGGCTGGTGTCTCCTCGCTGAGAGGTTGTTTTTGGTAACACCCGGTTGTGCGGCAAAAGGTTCGCCATGTTAGATTATATATGATGAAAGCGTAATAAAGGAATATTGTAAAGATGATGCCCTCCTCATTTTACCAGCAGTCCTGGGGCCTGTCATATAAAAAAGTCCGTAAAAATTTTAAAAATTCATAAAATCGGATTAAATGAACGAAAAAAAGAAACTGTTCGCAGGATCAAAATATGTCACGGGATTTTTTTAAGCTAAAAAAATAATTCGAAAATCATCCGGTATGGCGCTAAAAATCAAGGAACAATGCATACATAATGAAAAAAACTTTCACAACTTTATTACACCACATAGGGGAGAAGACATTCCAGGCAGTGACTCAGCAACGGCAAGTGCAACACATCCGGATGTATGGAGGGTCTCTGCGGATCGCATCTTTCAGTTCCGATAACTTGATGGACCGGATAAATACACGCGAGATTTCAAATATCCTCATAACCAGAAGTCTGCCGGTGAAAAATCTGAAACCGAGGAGGCCATATACCTCCAGCGCCTTTAACGATTCTATCTTCCCCGAATGTCTGTAAAGGAATGCCTTAACCGGGTTAGAAGTGTGACTGGTTTTGATCCTGCATGAACGTGACATTCGCAATCTGTCGTTGAATTAAACATGGCACGACAGTCTTCAAGAAGTTTAGATAACGCTAAGCATTTACCGCTTCCGTTATCCATCCATTTACTGGGCACTGCGTTTCAAAGAAGGGTCCTATGATAAATGAACACGTGAAAAAATTTAAAATGCAATGGCTTCTGTTTAATCACGTGGATTAAGGTCGCGCAAAGGGGAAGTTATGGTTAAAACGTCACCATGAAGCGAGAAATGTTTTCCATTTTAAAAGGCCCATCGCAAATGCTTCCCTCTGTGCGGTATCTGCTGGCAAAAGTTCATGGCAACGTTGCAATTTGTATGGGTACAGCTGGAGGATTCGACGAAAAATATTGCGGACAGATGATTAAAATCGTCTGGCAGCTTTTTGGTAAAAAGTACGGACGCAAGCTCCATTTCGATAGCAATGCAGGGTACAAAAACGTGCTTTTTTAAAGCATGGTCGTCCGGCTCGTGCTCGATCCTCCAACTTTCCTGTTTCCTCAAAACGTTTAACAAGCTTTAAGAGACCTGCAAGGCCTTTTTTTCACGTTTTTAATTCAGATTTTAAAATGGTCGCAAAATTCCTCGTTCATGTAAAATAATCACCAATAACGATCCGGCGCACTGAGCATCCTTGTTCACATGTATAAAAAATGAATGTTTCATTAAGGTTTTTATAGCCGTCTAATTTGCATATTTACACCAGACGTTGTAACATAACCACCGGATGATTTTCGAACTATTTTTTTCATAAATTTAAAAAAAATCCCGTGACATTTTAATGCTGATCCTGCAAACAGTTTTTATTTTCGTTCATTTCTCGGATTTTACACAAAATCAGTTTTTTAAAAATATATTATTTGAAAGTGTAGAAAAGGAAAATATTTTAAATTCATATTTCTTTTATTAATATACTTTAAAAAAATGATTCCAGAGTTTCTTTAAGAAGACTGTACCTTCTGTAGACTGTATCAGATAAATAAAGAATAAAAATAGCTTGTTAAATTAGAGTATCTTATTATAGTAACGTAAACCATTTAAAAAATACCTCAACACTTTATAATACAATACTCGAATATTATTTCTATAGTGTAAAAATTAAGATTAAACTACTTAAAATATTTCAAATTTTAACATAATTCATTTATTTAGTTTCCCTGAGGGTCGGATTCTTGTAATTTTTTCCTTCTGTAACAGAATTTCAAAGGCATCTAGAAAAATTGAAAGATGTGCCATTCTATACTAGATCTTTAAATTATCCCCAATGAAAAATTCTACTAGAACTTGTATTTTGATCAAGAACATTAAGTCGTGGAGGGATGTTCAAAAGTTTAAGAACAGCTGTAAAGTAACAAATATTTCTTAATATAAAAAATTATAAAAATTTAAAATAATCCTTTAATAGAATATAACATGCACAAATAAATATAAATAAAAGTTCACGAAGAACATTTTTATCTTAAAAAATTGCTGCCTTAATATTTCAACACAACGTTTCGTTATGCGTGAACATACACGGAAAAACATTTTAATGTTAAAACGTTTTTTAAAAAGTACTAAAGCTCTTGGCAATGAAGTACAAAAACAAATTTTTTTTAAAAAATTATGTGCAATATTTTAATAATACTGTTATGAAAAGCTGGCAATTTTTTCAGTTATTTATTGGTTTAAAATCACAAAATTCTAGAGTAATAGAATAACGATAAAGCACTTAATGTATAAAAAATCTTTTTCATTAATTTTATCACTTATTCGCATTAAGCAACCGAAATAATCCAGGTAACACAATCATAAATTTAAAACTTCCAGTGTCTTTTACAAGAACTCGAATGCAAACGAAGACATTTTTCGTTCAACACAAAATCAGTTTTTTTAAAAAAATAAACTCTCAGTATTTTAAATTCATATTTCGATATTGGTAAACTCCATAAATACAGAGCTAGAGCATGGAAAATAACGAGAACGAAAATAAAAAGTAAAAACTATAAGAGAAAAAAAAATTGAAAAATTCAATTTATCACTGGATCCGTTTTCCTGTCTCAAACGTCGATTTCATGGTTCACCTCTTAAGTTTTTCATTCATTTATTTAGTTTTAGTCTGTGTAATTTTTTTTTCTTTCTTACGAATTCGCAATCGAGAATGGTTTGGGAGGAAAACTAGCGTGAATAATTTATTTGTCCCCGGTTTGTGACTCGGTAGAGTTAAAAATCGTAAAAACAATAGATTGTTTGTATTTTTATGATTTGTTACTTTTTCTATACTTGAATCTCGGATATTTGTATTTCCCAGCATTCTTTGGGTTTCTGGTTTTGCAAGAACATTTTCCTATCAGAACATAAACCAAGGAAATGTGGTGTATGTAACATACATTTGTAACAGGAAAATAAATGTTTCTTTAGCAAACTTTTTTTTTATGTGGAACGTAATGTATAATTTTCTAGATACTATTGGTAATGACAAAATTATTACGTTCCTCTTTTAAAATTGTTTGTAATAAAGAAAATACACAATTACATTCATTAAGTGGGATATAATTTTGTATTTTTTTACGTAAATTATCACAATCTGAACCTATTGAAATTAACTGCAGCCTCATTTTTACGTTTCATTCGTTTTTATACTTTGTTTTTGTAGCCACTCAGGCTGAAGTTCATGTCATGTGAACGAACAAATGCGCAGCTGTTATCTTCCGAAGCTAGTTAGCTTTGCTCCACGATGTAAGTAAGATGGCTTTTCTTGAACAGCGTAGAACATTAAATTAGCTTAGTACGCTTAGGTGAAACACTAATGGAGACTTCGAAAATGCTAAGTAAGGTATATGTGAATGTACCATAACGAGATCCAAGTTAACGAATGGCATCGGCATTTTAAAGAGGGCCGAGAATCCATCGAAAACAATGAACGCGTTAGACGACTTTCGACTTCACAGAATGCAGAAAATGTTACACTGATGTCTGAATGTGTTCAAAAATTTCATCACCAAACGCACAAATCGCTGAGGCTACACACTTCTCGAAGACGTTTTTGAGGGAATCAACTCGTCGTAAGCGGCTTCAGCTCTGGCATAGTGACGACTGGTATATTCTGCATCACAACGCATTACCATATTGATCTCAATTGATAAAAGAGACCCCCTCCAAAACCCACACTAGCATGCTTTCACATCCCCTATTCACTAGATTTAGCCCCGTGTGACATTTGCCAGTTTTTATCAATGAAAAAACATTTAAAAGGACGCCGTTTTGTGTTATCACCTGAAGCGAAAGTAGCATCACAGGAGGCTTTATGGGAGGTTGGGAAAATGCTTCCATCTGTGCTTCCAGAAGTTACACGAAAGCTGGAAGAAGTGTATCGACACCCAAGGGGACTACTTTAAAGGCGGATGTGCTTGTGCTATGAACTATTCAGGATAAGGTTTTCCACACCTTGTCCCCGAACTGTTGGATCATACTACGTACTTTTTATTTAAATTTATTGTTCTGAATAGTATCAAAATGTTTATATGTGTGAAAAATACTGTGTATTTTGTATGAATTTACAATCTTAAATTTAGGAGCTATTCTTGCTTAAATTTAGATTTTAACACCGGGTGTTTTCATATGTCGATTAGTTGTTACCTCTCCTTCATTATAGATGTCTTTTCCACTCATATAAAAACGGGCATTTTACAATAGAAAGTTATTTAATTGTACAAAATATTGAGCTAAGGAGTGTAAAATTATTCCGTGGAGCATGGATAGAAGACAATAGAATATTCACAATCTAGTAGGTGGCTCATATAAAGAAAAAACGATTTGATATTATTTCATTACAATAAAAGTTCTAAAAGTTTCACAATACAAAGTTAAGTTATATATGTAAATAAAATTTTTAGTTTTAGTGAATGGAATGAGTTTTAGAAAAACGTGTGGTTATACAAACTTCATAGAGAACGTGAATTCATTTTACATACACTTTTAAAATTTTCATTTAGATTTTTTTTATTGTGAATCTTCAAATCCCTGGGTATAACTCGTTTAGTTCCAGGGGTTTTGAGGAACACAGTTTGAAAATCACTGCAATAGCTCAAGGTAGATTGTTGGATGTGGAGGTGGTAGTATCAAGTACAAGAACAGATAGTTGGATTTCAGTTAATAAGGTGGTGAATTTAGAAGATTCTGAAGGCAAAAAGCACGCTTTAATTGTTAAGAACATTGAAATTGAGGAAACTAAACTATTTTTTTTAATATGGAAGAGGCAGTAGCGCACACAGAAGTTTTTCAAGGGGGATCCAGGGTCGAAAGTCCACCATTCTAGTATCAAGCTCCTTTTGGTTTTGTCGATTTTGGGGGAACAAAAATCAGTAAAAAACTAATTATTGAATAAATAGTTTGTATTAATTAATAAAATTAATCTCTCATTAAAAACAAATATTTAATTAAATTTTACGTATTATATACTTAAAATTGTAATCGATTGGGAAAAATCAAGGGGGGTCTGGACCCCTAGGACACCCCCTTGTGTGCACCACTGAGCAGAGGCGATATCAGGTATAGAAAAACAGTTGAATTTCAAATGATAGGGTGTGTAAAATGGAGATATGAATGCAAAGAGGAGTACCTGAATTGATAAGGATGTGTGATGTGAAAACTTTAACTTTTGACACAGATGTATTTTATATCAAATTGGCAATAGATAACAATAGTTTCAGTAATTACAAACGCAACCATATTAATTTCTGTTACATTTCACTGTGTTTGAGTAGTACAGGATGTAGCTGAAGGTTCAACAATCTGAAAATATGCTTGTAATACTTGTGGAGCTATGGATTTTCGTGCTTTTAAGTAAGACTGTTTTACTAAATCTGTTTTACTATTTTCCATTTGGGACATACTATTACCAACAGAAACGATATCAATTGATAGTCTCATTCCTACAACAATAAAAGTTTTAATATAATGTTTTAAAATGCAGTATAGGTATAAAAGTAATTATCCGAGAATACTCGATATTTTAATTGCTTCTGTATGATATTTAAAAAAAGATAAGAACTATATTTAACTTGATTTAAACTTAAACGGTGATTTGTTGCGCATATACAGAGATTTCTCTGGCTAATATTTTCAAAGGGGTAAAAATGATTTAGTTGCTTTAAGTTTAAAAATTGACTCATAGAGTATAAAAAGAGAGAAATAGTACGAATTTTTACAATACATTAAGAATGCTTTTCTAAAAAAAAAACATTTATAAAATCTTATTTATTCCTCAAAAATGCTAAAACTTAGCTTACCTATACAAATATTTTGCTAAGATAATCTCTTCAATCTCTTGATTTTATATGTGAGTGCTCATGTTTTTTGACCCACTTACCTAACTTATTTAAGCTGTATGAAATATGAAAATAATTGCTTTATTCCAATTAAATAGCCTATTCAAGTACTTGCATTATTTTTTACGGACCATAAATTACATTGTTATAATCTTAGAATAAATATATCAGAATACATAAATTCAAATGTTGAAAGACATTTAAAAAATGATTCAAAAAAGTTTCTGAAATTAATTTACGAATAATAAGTAAGCTTATTGCTGGTATGCAAAATTTCACATATTGTGTAAAGTGTATACAATTATTATGTTCTCTCTCAAACGCTATCTATATTTAATTTAACACATCAGTATAGTTATTTTTAATGAATCGTTGATGGCAGGACATTTTCTTGTATGCGCGATACTCTCATTCATTTCTTATCATTATTTATTTTATTCGTACATTTTTTACCTCAATTCCTGTTTTTATGAGATCACACAAAATGGAAATATTTAATTTGTTGCTATTATTTTTTTCTACATATTTTCTAACTTAGTTTAACAAGTGTTTGATCTAAAACTATAAAGATTAACGCACTAATAATCATTAATAAATTCTTTAATAGAAAATAAATAAAACATAAATATACTGCACAGCTAAAGAATATTTTCTAAAGAAATATGAAGCATTTTTTGGAAAACTTCTCAACTCTTAATTTAAGGTGAAACTTTTTCCAACATTTCATTTATACAAAACGCAAAAATTGTATTTCTACTTATGTGCATATTTTCCCTTTTTCTACCCAAATTTACTATTGGTTTTAACATTGAAATATCTCTCGTATGGAAAAAACATGCTTCATTTTATCGATAAAAACGAAACAATCTATCAATTATACAAAAAATTCTCAATACAAAAATTCGATAAAAAGTGAATTTTTCATTAAACGTTTATAATATTTTCGCACAGCAAACTAAATAAAAATAATTTAGAAAAATAAAGAAACTAAATAAAAATAATTTGCATAGATTTTTAAAAAACAATTTTGATATGCAAATAGTATTTATGAAATCCATACTTATGGAATACTTCAAAAAACTAATGCACCATTTTAAATATTAAACTTTGAATTTCAATTTAAAATGTTTAAATTTTCTAATTGGATTTAAGTAAATAAGTTTTTCAAAAATATGTAGATAAAAATGCAAAAATATAGAAACAATAAAAAAGTATCAACGAGTAAAATCTCAATTTTCTCATTTTTTGCTAAAATATTATAGATACAACAGGAAAGGTTCCAAAATAAAATGTATCGGCTTTTCATGCACTCAGAAACAAATCCCAACTGAAATTTCAAAACTCTATAAATATTTCAAATTTTTGAATTGTGCTTTACAAGAATCGAATTGATTTATACTTATATATACAGGACTTGTATATCTCACAGAAATAAAATGCTTTTAATTAATTTTTATTAGAGATTCAAAAGTTTCATTATCATTAAAAAAATTTCATTGCTTGATATTGGTTTCTAAAAGATTCTTTCTTTGCGTAACACCTTAACTGCTGCTGGCGTATATATGTCTCACTCGTCAAATGTATCAAGTGCCTCGGACGTATATATACGTTTTTAAAAATACAAATTATTTTTTTGCGCTACTATCAGTAAAACTATTCCAAAAACTTCGAAATACAAAAAATGACCTTGGCAGTGTTTTGGAAGAATATATTTATTGCAAAAAAAATTTCCTTAGTTATGCCTTTTCTTTTTCCCTCCAATACATTGCATACCAATATGTGAAAAGTCATGGCATTGGAGAGGGAGTCCCGTAACAATTAGTTAGCAGTTAAGGGGTTAATTTATTTTGTATAAGCCAATTTTCTCTACTTTATCTTTTCTGCTTTTAATAAATTAAAATTTAACAATTTATTCCCTTAAAATTTCTCTTAAAAGTTCATTAGCAACTATCTGCTTATTTTAAAAGAGAAATTTTTAGATAATGTTTGACGTACACACTCATTAGCCTATTTTACTCCATTCTCCAATTTAGAGAACAGCTAAAAAATATCACGTGGAAAGCATTATTTGTTTTTTGCGATTATTCTTTTAAATTGGAATGTATAGGGATATATATATTATATATAATATATACATACATATATATATATATATATATATATATATATATATATATATATATATATATATATATATATATAATATATACCGGGTGATCAAAAAGTCTGTATAAATTTGAAAAATTAATAAATCACGATAGAGAGATAAAAATTGACACACATGCTTGGAATGACATGGGGTTTTATTAGAACAAAAAAAATAAAGTTCACAAAATGTCCGACAGATGGCGCTTCATCTGATTAGAAAAGCAATAATTAGCATAAAAAATTAAGACAAAGCAAAGATGATGTTCTTTACAGGAAATTCTCAATCTGTTCACCATCATTCCTCAACAATAGCTGCAGTCTAGGAATAATGTTGTGGACAGCTCTGTAAAGCATGTCCTGAGTTATGGTGAGGCATTGGAGTCGGATGTTGTCTTTCAGCATCCCTAGAGATGTCGGTCGATCACGATACACTTGCGACTTCAGGTAAACCCAAAGCCAATAATCGCACGAACTGAGATCTGGAGACCTGGGAGGCCAAGCATGATGAAAGTGGCGGCTGAGCACACGATCATCACCAAACGACCTGTGCAAGAGATCTTTCACGCGTCTAGCAATATGGGGTGGAGCGCCATCCTGCATAAAAATCGTACGTTCCAGCAGATGTTTATCAGCCAGGCTGGGGATGATGCGATTCTGTAACATATCGGCGTACCGCTCACCCGTCACGGTAGCAATTACAAAACCAGAATCAAGCATTTCCTCGAAGAAAAAAGGCCCGATAACGGTAGATGTGGTAAATCCAACCCATACCGTGACTTTCTCGTCGTGCAATGGAGTTTCCACGACAGTTCAAGGATTTTCAGTAGCCCAAATTCTGCAGTTGTGGGTGTTGACAGACCCTCGGAGCGTGAAATAAGTTTCGTCGGTCCACAACAAGTTACTCAACCAATCGTCATCTTCCGCCATCTTTTGAAACGCCCACACCGCAAATGTCCTCCGATTCACGGAATCGCCAGGTAACAATTCAATGATGCCGATAGGTTTTTGTACGGATAGCATCGGAGGGTACGCCTAAGTGCCAACCAAACAGTAGTGTATGGAATGCCGGTGTGACGTGCTACTGCACGGGCGCTGACTTCCCCGTGCAGTAGCACGTCATCCTTAACCGTCTCAGCAGCATTCCGCCGTGTGCTCGGTCGGCCACTACGGGGGCTATCGTCTAAACAACCCGTCGCTTCGAACTTCGAAATCATTCTCAATACAGCTGCATTTGTCAACGGACCTTTACCCCTTCGAATCCCCTTCGTATGGCGATAGGAACGTAACGCTGCACTCTAGCACATTCCCCATTCTGATAATACAGCTTCACTAACAGTGCCTTTTCAGGTAACGTCAACATGCTGCGACTGCTGGTGCAACTGATTCTCTCTCTCATGACAGCCCCCTTTCTACGCGATTTTCATGCGCAGTCACTGACGTTTTGTTGTCCAGCGCCATCTGTCGGACATTTTGTGAACTTTAAATTTTTTTGTTCTAATAAAACCTCATGTCATTCCAAGCATGTGTGTCAATTTTTACCTCTCTATCTACATTATTCCGTAATTTATTAATTTTTCAAATTTATACTGACTTTTTGATCACCCGGTATATATATATATATATTATAATAAAATAAAAGTGAATAAGTACTAGGGCCTACAGTGCTAAAGAAGTAAGAAATTTGAATTCAGCAGACACAACAAATGTAGATGCAAAAAAGTCATTGGACTAAACCGGAGACCTATTATGATTTCTAAAGCTGTCGCTGAATTAGGCCAGCGAAATAGGGTTAAGCATGCTTTGTGGATCCAACCTTCCCCGTACAGCAGAAAATTTTGACATATTAGGGGGAAAAACCAAGTTGAAATGTTAAGCCTAATGCAACACGTGGATGTCGAACCTAATAAAATCGTTGAAAGAAATTGAGAAAAGAGAACAATAATAAATCTGACAAGGAGAGAAATAATAATGAAAAAAATTTATGTAGAAAATATTAGGAACAACTCTTACTTGTAAAACAAAAATCCTGAAATAAAAGACACAACCTACTGCGATGAGATCCTACGTGAAATGGCGAAGAAGATTGAAACGCCAGAGCAGGAAGGAATAAACCGTGGCGCCATCTGGATAGTTATTTTGCAATTAAACTAACCACAAAGATAAATAGTTAATTAAACAAAACATAAGAAGTTTTAAATAGAATAAAGAACAAAATGTTCAGAAAAGGTAGTATGAAATAGAAATATATTAAAGTAAATTAACTTAGATGATTATAAACTAGAAAGTTATATTGCAATTAAATTAAACGCAAAAATTATTTTAAAATATTTTTTTAAATAAAATAAAGAGAGAGAGAGAAGAAATATTAAATAAAATATCGAACTAAGATAAAACTAGAATTAATTTAAAAATAAATTTACTAGGATAATTGTATTCTAAACAATTATTGCAAAATTTCACAAAATTATTATTTTTAAAATTTTAACAGTAACTAAATCATTGTTTCTTTTTATAAAATTTAAGATAATATTTCTAAATATTGATAGGTGTAAGTTACTACCCCAGTAAGACATTTTTATAATGTTAAAATCAATTGTGTCTCTTTTATCAAAAATATTACTTGAAAGCAAATTATTCTTCACGTTTAATTTAAAGTCCAAAAAGTTAGCTGACTCATTATTATAATTAGTTTTTAATAATTTTAAATAGTGGGGATAATAATTAAAGCTAGGGTCAAAGTTTACAATATTACTAAAAATAATTAAGTCATCTATGTATCTAAAAAAGTAACAAGAATCATAACTAATACTTTCATTTTCATAAAAATGCAAGTAAATATTTGCTAAGCAGTTGCTAGATGGTCCACTTTGTGGTAATCCTTTAATTTGCTGATAATGAGCTCTATTATGGAAAATATAATTTTCTTTTAATACTAATTCAATAATAGAAATATATTTATCATATTTATTTTCTTATTCAAAAAATATTTGCTATATGCTATTTTAACACTCTAACTGGATACCTTCCTCCTGAAAAGTTATTCCGAAAGCGTTTAACTCTTATTTTGCGATTCCCTTCAAAAATGCACCAGACTTTTTTCCTTTCCCCCTTTAAGAACTTGGGAGGTCGAACGGGAAAAATTTTACGACCCAGTTCGGTCCCTTTTGAAAAGTAAGAACCAAGAGATCAATCGTTTACAGCTAGCTGTTAAGTTGCCTTGGGCAGTCTTCTTTGAAAGCGTAGATATCCTCTCTTGATCAATCCTCTTTGAAAGATAGGGTGTTTCTTTCTCCTATATGTTCAGTCACAGTAAAATTAAAAACGAAATGAAAGGTAAAAAAAAGAGGAAAAAAATGAAATAAATGGTATGTTAGAAGTTGAAAAATAATTATATTTTCTTCAAAGAAAATTTATTTTTCTGTCATTTTTTAAAAATTAAAATATATATATATATATATATTTGTTATTGCGATTTGAACCAGAAAAAAGCATCATGTATTCATTTTTGAATATGAGAGTAAGAAAACGCGCTTATTTTCCTGTTTTTTAAAAAAGTAATGAGGTAAAAAGAGCAAAGGCCCTATCTCATTTTTAAACAATAACACAATAAATATTACATACAGTGATTATATTTATGAAATAAAACCGATCTTTCTCTATTCAGTTATATTTTTAATTTAAAATAGCATAAAAAAGGATTTCAATACTTTTAATTTATTAGATATTTTTATGTTAACTGAATATTTTTCGGAAAAAATTTAAATTTCCCTTCCTAGTGTTCTCTTTTTCAAAATTCTTGTATTAAATAAAAATTCCTTTTCTACATCGGCATTTGTGATGGACATAACACACATTCAGTCAATAATTTTTAATTTTAATGGGGGATATACTTCTTCAAATGCGCATGACAGTACTTCTAACCATTTTCTACTCAAGTTAAATTTCTTATCTTTCTGTTTCTTTTATTACAAGAAAAATGTCACACATCGATACATTTTCACACAATTCAGTCATTAAAAATTCTATTGTGAGAAAAGTTCTCCCTAATTAATCTTGTCTTTCAAAACAGTACACTTAAAACAATTTTGTTCAGTGAAGTTAACCGACAGTTCCACAATGTATTCATACCAAGTTTTAAAAACAAATTTAACACTTGGAAATGTATCCTGTATTAAATTTTCAGTATACATAAATATTTCCTGCTGTATGGAAGATATAGTATGAGATGTGGTGTGCGGTTGTGAAAGAATGTTTTCGTACGTGTAGACTATTTTTTAAAATTTAAATATCACTGAAGCTGATCATATAACTGCAAATGAGCCTTATTTTAATGTGCTGGTATCAAAGTAAAACACTTTACAATATTAAACAGCCTATGGGTTTATACTCAATATCAAACTATTCGCAAAATGGCTTACAACTTCTATTCAAATTGTAAAGAAACTGAAAATATAAATATATCTTTGCAGTCAAAAATATTCATAATATGTAAGTATCCTGTTGCTTCACTTATTTCTGTACATTTTAAAAACTGTAGCTGAATGCAATTTTTATATTTATAAACGAGGCATAAAGCTCACACAGTCGTAAAAATGTCCTTATCATTTTTAAAATACTACTATAAAACGTATATGGATTGTAAGATCAGTTGTAAAATCCTAAAAGCTTTTAGAGGAGCTAAAAACATGTAATTTTGGACTGATCAAATTTTTAATATAATACACAAATATACATGTTATTAAGCAAATACATTTAAAAAATCAAACTTCCTTCTGAAATAAACGTAATTGAAAGAAAAATGTTTAATTGCAAATGAGTGGAAATACATGTTTATCTAAGGGGTATCCCCAAAGTGAGGTAATCCTCAAACTTAAGACTCAAACTCAGAAGCACAACAATTCATGAGGATGGAAGGCCAGGAACTACTGTGCCCATCATAATACACGTGACCATTGTACGCTGAGGTGCATGAACAGATGTCCCGATTTGGTGGTCTGTCTGAAGAGAGACCTTCAGTGTTTAAGACCCGAAGCAAGCTTGGTACTCATTTATCGACCCAATGTAGCGGGGATAAAAGGCAGAGTCGACCTTGCACAGCCCGTTAATAGAACCCCAGACCTGTGGTGTGGAAGCACTATACACTTCCACTCAATCCTATTCGGTGAAAAATAAAATTTAATGTTAGAATCTTATATAAATCTAATGAATGAGGGAGTCCAAACTTTTTTTTCATGTAAACTGTTTAGACGGAAATGGTTAATTATGAACATTTCACAAGTTGCATAAATTAAAATTAACCGTTATAGTTAACATAAATTTTTAAGGGTACAAAAGGTGTATTTCGGCTGCACGAATTAATTTTAAAAGGAATACGGTTACGAAAAAGTAGTACAAATCTATCTAAAGTAGGGTTGGTTACCTTAGATATTGTCAAACACAACAATGTATTGGAAGCCAATTCCACAATTCGTTGTTATAAAAATGTATGGAAAATTACAAGATTTATTTTTGCATTTGTAATTTATATATATATATATATATATAATTTTTCCTGGGAGCTTTAAAAGCCCATCAAAACCGCGGTTCTCTCTCTGTTTTTCCAGATCGCCCCTGACTAAGCCGGCTCTGCCATAGTAAGTGAAAATGCCGGATTTTGTTTGTCAAGATCATTTTATAGCAGACTGCATTTTCAAGTATTTTAGATGGTCGTTTTATATTTTCTACATCAATATCTTAATGTCTGAATTTAAAATTACATAAAATTCTTGACATTCGCATCAATGACCATGATAATTTTTATTAGTATATGAATGTGTCATCAAACGATTACATGACTAATATTAACACACACACACACATTATTTTTAACCATTTAATTGATATCAAGTATAACATAACGCACACAAATTTTCTAAACTTTAAAATAATTATTTCGAAAACTACTTCAGATATACTCAAAATTTTTTATTCCTACTCTTTAGCTTCTCAGTTTTGCTTCTCTATGTAAGAATTTATTGTAATTGTATATTCATCAATTTTTAGTATATTTTTTGCTCTTAGCATGCGGTTTTCAACCGAATTGTATGAAATCTTTGAAATATATTAAATGAATGATTGAATATTAACGTCGCACTGTTCAGCTACACGAGGGCTTTTGGCGACGGACCACGTCAAAAATTTTTTGAACCATGGTCAATTGACGTGGACGACACCTGAGCTGGCATCCCCCTCTCCACCCCACCACACCAACGGGAGGACTTTTCAGCTCTCGACAGATTTAACGTGCATTGCCCTACACGGCGGGTCTTTAGTGGTACTGGGCTCGAACTCGTGACAAAGCAAGCCACGTTCCGATACCTATACCACTCGGCTACCGCGGCCGAAATATATTAAAAGATACCAAAGAAGCTATATAATAAAATTTGAAATTTTATTATACTCAAACAATTTGCTAAAACTTATGGTAAATAATTTTTAACTGCGCGATGCATTTTTTTCGAAATTTCAAATGGAATTTCTAACATAAAATTTCTAGCTTTATATAAGGTCGAGATTTCAAAACATATCCAGATTTTAATTACTTAAGTTAGCCTTTAAAAAGATAAATGTTGAGGTATTTTGTATAAATAGATATTTTTGAACAATATATAATTCGAATGTTTTTCAATAGCTCGAATTTAAAATTGATTTTTATGTTTATTTATATGCATAAATGTCTACTGTAAATGTTTCCGTATATTTTTGATTACCATTTTTTCAAACATTCAAGTTATAAAAGAAATGTGTGAAAATCTTCAGTCATGTTGTCTTTGATGTAAACTGAAGTTCAAGCACTTAAAATTCAAATATAATTCGGTGTATTTTAACAATATATAACCAGGCACTGTACTTTAACTTCCCTGAACACTTAGGCTTTGAAATCTAAAAAAAAAAACTAATAAATCTTAATTAGTTTTTTTTTCGTTATTATTTTTATCAAAGTGTAAGAAAATGTTTCAAATGATTTGATGAAGTTTAAATTTATTCATTTTTAGTGGTTGGAAAATTGAAAAGGTTCCAAATTTTAAAGAGTTTGATGTTGTATTAATTGTTTCGGTATCTTATAATAAAATAATCATGTTTCAAAAACTGAAAGCTTTGAATAAAAAAAATGAAGCGAAAGAGAATATACTTAAAAAAAGATATATAATTTGTCTAACTATATAAAATAGCAGATTGCCCTGATACGCCCCAACTTGTTACAGTTTGAAATTAATATGAAACCAAAAGGGAATTGTAACATATTTTACTTATGCGTTGGGACTTTTGGAAACTTTTAAAATACAAGTAGCAAAGAAACACTTCTTGGGTTGTAAAGAAATTTCTCCCCGATTTTTTACGATTGGGGGGGGGGTCAAAACACGGGGTTCCCTGCGAGCTATAAAACTCCTGCTTTGTTGCTTCCTCCGTCCCTCATTATCTTTCAAGATGTTAAACCTTAAAAGGGGGAAAGGATTTCAGAAAAGTGTGGCTAATCCGCTTTTGAAAACGTTACTTGAAGGCAGAAAAATCCGTGCAGTCCATTTTCGAAGCCTCTCTAGTAGGGCGGAAAAATCCGTTCTGTCCAGTGGAGGGTTAAGAATCTTAAACATGTCTTCTATATCAATCGAGTTAAATAAATCTTCAAAATCATAGGTATATTTTTTTACCATGCATATATTTAATAATGTTCATACTATTCTTAACTATAATACATTTATCAATTTTTTCTAATGTAGATTGAATAATATTTTGTAGCTTCTTGCCCGGATGTGTAATATAGTTTTGAAACCATTCGTAATAGTTCGAAACTTAACAGGATTTTTATGAAATTTAGGAGTTAGGAAAATATGTGCAAATTTAATATCCAGAATACGCTTCTGCTAGCGTGAGTTATATGTCTCACGCCCTCCTTCTTCTGGACATATTGTTTTTCCATTACATGAGTTGCAATGGTGATTTGTATCATCTCTTTTCGGCTGCAGAATTCTTTTTCAGTTTACTTTAGACACTTGAATGGGCAATTTTAATGTGATAGTACTTCTTTATCATCCTAGTGGTTAAATAGAGCCATGTTGTTAAGTAATTTCAGCGTATTCTTTTTTCTGTCCTCTAAATAGAACAATGCATGCAATTGACGCATTTTTTCTCTCTTTATAACTAAAAGTAAGAAAAATAATTTCATTACTAGCGTTTTACCCCTGCTGAGTTCTGTCAGTGCAAAGGCTTCTGAAGTTAGAGTTAGTAGTTTAGAATCAGATGGGAGCGAAATTGAAATTTCTGTGTTACCACTTGATGCCAGAGAATTAACTGACGAAGATGAAGAGAATAAAAATGAAGTAAATGTTGGTGAGGTTATTGTAAATACTGTACCTTGATTTCTAGTGGTTAGAACAAGAGATAGTTTCCAGCCCGGACAGGTTTCGACAAAAAAGAGCAGAAAAAAGCATCAATTATCGAGAATAAAGAATAAAACATCGCAATATACAAAATAAGAAACAGAGGCTGAATTAATTGCAAGTGACTTTCTCAGGCAGATGGAAACTGAATTGAAAAATGATACTCCATCAAAGCTTTTTTAGTACTTTTATTCCAGTGAAATTATGATCGCATTTTGTAAAAAGGAACTGTGCAATATGAAATACTTGTAAAAGACAAACACGATTTCTTGACCACTGCAAACGAAATACATGTGTTTATAGGAATTTTGCTTCAAACTATTTATCATTAACGTGAATACTGGTCAGATTCTGAAGACCTTGACATTGCCCTGTTGAAAAATGCCATGTCACGAATCCGATCCCAAAAGTTTAAATCTTATTTACACATCGTGGACAGTGGAATTGCAAGTCAGCATGCCTAGAATTGGTCCATCAAAGTAAAACCTTTATTCACCAAACTCAATAATAATTTTATGAAATTTTAAAATTCCTTCACAAATTTAAGCATTGATGAAATGACCATGTACTGCGGTAGGAATAGTCTGAAACAGTTTATCCGAGACAAGCCAATACGTTTTAAATATAAATTTTAGGCTCTCTCTGGAAGCGAGAAATATTGTTAAAATGTTTCTCTCTACAGCGGTAATGAATCTGATGCAAGAAATAATACTTCTCTTGGTACTCGGGTTGTGATGAAACTCACAGAGGATATCGTGAATCTTTCAAGATGCACTTTATATTTGGATAACTTTTTTACTAGCATTGTTCTTTTGAAAAGATTTGTTGAACATGGTTTTGGAACAAGAAACATATGAGAAAATCGTATATAAATCATGAGTGTCTTTTAAAAGGATGCATGTAGAAAAAAGAAATAGACACGTCAGATTTTGCATTTGAGATTTTCCTGGTGTGATAGAATATCAATAGTACCGTGATTGTTGCTGTAAATTTCAGCACTTTAGAACCATTCTTTGATGTGAAGAGGCAAGTAAGAGTACATAAAGTTAAAGTTAATGGGAAGATACCAAATTTCACAAATTCTTACCACTAACATAAACAGCATGGATCACCACGGCTCGTTGGCAGAACTTAATTCATATAAAATTCGTGGAAAAAGTGGTGGCCACTTTTATACGTACTCGAGACATGGCTATAATAAACAACTGGATAATTCATAAAATCATCAACAACAATGAACCCCTAAACTTGAAGAAGTTCCAAAAACCTGTAACAACACTTTAACAAAAAACTAAAAATATTTCTTAAAAAAACTAAGTCCATTCCCACTTACGTCAACAAAGAAAAATTTTAATTTAGTTATTTTTATTAAATAATTACAATTAATTTAAATATGTATATACATATGGCAGAACCACAATATTAAGTGGCAAAATAGAAAGCTATTTTCCTTTCATAATAGGAAGTTGGTCTATTATTTTTGTTTGTTACTATTAATTCATTCATAAATTAGATTCCCAGAAAGGATGGCATCTCAGGCAGGAATCGAACTCTCAACTTTTGGATTAGAAGTCCAACACGCTATTCATTGCACTACATGGACATAACAAGCGGTTTTCTTTTTAATATATGGTGTTAGTTGATTGATTGAATATTAACGCATTGTTCAGCTACACGAGGGCTTTTGGCGACGGACCACGTAATTTTGAACCCTGGTCAAGTGACGTGGACGACACCTGAGCTAGCAACCCCTCCTCTCCTAACTACCACACTACACCAAAGGGAGGACGTTTCAACTGTCGACAGACTTAACGTGCATCATTGCCCTACACGGCGGGTCTTTAGTGATAGTGGGCTCGAGCTCGTGACAAGGCAAGCCACGATCCGATACCTATACCACTCGGCTACCGCGGCCTATATGGACTAGAATTTTTGTTTGTTACTATTTATTCATTAATTTGATTTAATTAATGAATTAATATTTGAAAATACTATATTAAGGTATGTGACAATCTTCGGAGCACTCTGTTTTAAATATATAAATTTTCAACTAAATAAACCCTTTTTTATTTGAAATAAGGCATATAAAACTAAAAATTCCAGTGCAATTTCCACAAAATTAAAAATAATTTTGGACATATTGGATATCTTGAGTGAAATTTTAGTAAAAAAATTCAGTTACGTAAAACCTTATAATGAAAATTCTAATTAATATACTAGAACAATATTTATACAGTACATAAATAACCCCATTATCCGTGTTTAGAGCTTTAAGCTTTGTAAGACTTTTAAAAATTTGTGAAAAATGTCCTTTTTTTATGCAAGAACTCAATATTTTACAAAATACTAATGTTATTTTCTCACAAAAAACTGCAATAAAATACATAAATATGTACACAGTGATTAGGTAATAATCTACAACACAGATAAAACTAAATAAAACATTTTCTGAAAATTTCAATTTAATATTTTAAAAAGAAATCCTGTAGTGAAACTTGAAGCAAAAAATTTAAAAACGTGAAGCAAAAAATTTAAAAACATAATTTCTCAGAAAATGTGTATTTAAAGATTTTAATACAGTATAAAAAATGTTCTACTAATTGTACTTTTTTTAATCTAACCACAATCTTTAACTAGACATTTTTTAAACTAAAATCAAGCTCTCTTTAGCTTCATATTTAAATCATTCCGACTTTTTTTTAAAACATATGCTGTTTTCTGGAGAGTTTTATAGACTTATAAAGCTAATGTCATTTTTAGGGAAAATTTGATTAAAAATTGCAGTTAAACAAAATTCTAAAAATTTTATGCAAATAATATTCATACAGTACGTGAAAAATATCTTTATATGAGTTAGGAATTAAAATATTGGTAATACTTTTGAAAGTTTTTTAAATATGATAAATTTTATGCAAAAACACGATTTTTTAAAGTATTAATGATTTTTTTCATAAAAAAGCAATAAAGTGCATAAATATATACACAGAGATTAGATTTTGAACTAAATAAAACATGTTTTGAAAATTTCAATTCAATATCTTAAAAATATTTTGTAAAGGGATCTAATTTCGATTTTGTAAACTCCATTTCCGGTTTACTAATTATGCTATATAACTGTGCTTCTAAATATCGTAGAAACAAAGATTGAGTGTTTTGGGAATCTTAAATTTATGGGCTATAAAATAAAAACATAAAATAAATATCGAAAATTAGAACAAGATATATTTATATAGATATATAGATGGATATAATAATAATAATAATGATATATATATAAATATATATATAGTAGTATATATATATATATATATAGTAGTATATAAATATATATATATATATATATATATATAGTATGTATATATATATATAGTATATATATATAGTATATATATATAGTATATATATATACTACTATTATACATATATATATATATATATATATATATATATATATAGTACTACTATTATACATATATATATAATAGTAGGAATTATAAAAAAACTATGACAGAAATCAGAGATAGACCTAGAATCTCGAGTGTACTTTCTGGGGTTTAAAAGGAGATATCCGCAATGATAGCGTCGATCATTTTCTCACTAAAGCAAGAAAATCAGTATCATTGTCAAAGAAAGGGCTGCAAAACAACACTACAAACATATTGTAGCAAATATGACAAAACACTTTGTCAGCTTAGTTTGGACCTTACTACCAAGTTTATAGTGAAAATAACTGAAAAGTGAACTATCTTGTTAATAAAAAAGTATTATTAAAATAAAATAAAATTTTGATGTCGAGAATCGCCTTTCATCATTGAAGAGAATGTAAGGGTGAATTTTATCCTCTTTATCGCAGGGTCCCATTTAGTGGACGGGTCAGATTCCTCAAATAAATTATTTAAAAAAATTCAGATTTTGTTCCATTTAGTTTATTTAGGTTTAATTTACTTCAGAAAATATAATTCTTCTTAAATTTGAACAGAATAATTAAATTGTCATAAAATGAGATAAAAATGAATTTAAGGTATCCGACTACGTTCGGAACCGTGATTTTAAAAAGCACATAAATTGGTAATTTTAATGACATTTAGTGTCACTTAGATAAGAATACATGCATAAAATTATTTTAAGGACATTTTGACAAAAAAAATTATTTAAATATAATATTTTGGCAAAAAATTAACTTAGAATAATCTTTTTTCTAAATGTTCTCCTTTTGTGAAAAATGGTTTTATTAGAATAATATTTTGCCTGTGTATAGCTCAGACCACTCTACAGAGGCTCAACTAGAATTTTTGAAAATTTCACATTATTCTCAGAGTTACCACCAATTGAAATAATTATTGGCGTTTTTTTCTTAAAAATTGCCCCCCTCTGTTCTCGTAAAATATAAATAAACCCACTTCAAAGTTATATATTTCAAAAATTCTATTTGAGCCTTTGAACAGAGGTCTGAGCTATATACTGGCAAAATATTATTCTAATAGAAGCATTTTTCACAAAAGAACATTTGGAAAAAAAGATTATTCTAAGTTAACTTTTTGCCAAAATATAGTATTTAAATAAATTTTCTTTGTCAAAATGTCCTTAAAACAATTTTATGCATATAATATAATCTAAGTGACACTAAATATCATGAAAATTATCAATTTTTGCGCTTTTGAAAATCATGGTTCTGAACGTAGTCGGATACCTTAGTGTACCTTATAGAAGAACATTAACAATATTGTATTCATGCGTTTAAACTCTTTATCTAATATCTAGTAAATGTATCTTAACAGTTTTCTTCTGTATGCAATAGGCCGTTTTAAAACATACTGGGAAAACTGAGAAATAAAGGTTTGAATTCTGAAGACACGATGGCTGCCTGGTTCGAAACATTCCCTTCAAGTTTTAATGTCTCTTAAAAAACTTATAAAATCTCTATCAAATGTTCCATCTTTATTATAAAAACTTTCTTAACTGCATAAACAGCTTAATTTTATTGAAAAAAATTTTCAATTACCGCTTTTAAGTAAAATTATCAAGTTTAATAACTGTAAATTTTTTTTATAATTATTCAATCGAACTTTACTGACTTCAACAATTGCTTCGGATTGTTTTCCAAGCTTCATGTTAGTTCATGTAAATATGTGTAACGATCAGGCATTTTAAAACTTTAAAAAAAGCAGAAATTAAAATTTTTTAGTAAAATTATAAATGGTACACATGAGTGTTACGTAAATTCTTTTAAAAAGTTATTTAACTTTTCTTTGTAAACAAATAGTGTCATACCGGATGAGTGGCGTGGTTGATTTGTCGCTGGCCTTCTGCACCTCAGGTTGCGGGCTCGATTCCGTCCCAAGTCAGTGGATTTTCACGGTGCAGGAAATCGACAGTGGCCTTGTCGTATGACTGTGTGGCATGTAAAAAATCCCTTGAGTACCCACGTGGCTTGGATGCTTTTGACAAATTAAAATTCCTAAGTACAACTTCGCATTGTCAGAGCTCAGGTGCCTCCCCCTGGGGACGAAGCTGGGCATCAAAATTACCTGCGGTGATTGGTATCTGCCTATGTGGTGCCACACTAAAAAGATATACCAGCTTCCGGGGAATGTACTAGGTCTGCAATGGTAAAAAATCAATCCGCAGCCCATTAGAAATAAAAACAATTAATATCATTTTATCTGGAAAAGTTTTATCTCTAAAATATTTTTACCCACCTTTTTACCAAAAATAGTCTATGTCGTTAAATTTAAAATGTTTTAACGAGCTATAATAATTGTAAGGAAAGAGTAAAGATTGTCGGCATATCTAATTTTTTTAAAAAAAAATTGTGAAATGAAGTAAGGCACTAAATAATTTTTAAAACATAATGTAACACTTTTTTGCAAACCATGCTCTCAGAAACGTAGCCTTAATAAAAAGCATTTTACAAAATGCATTTCTAGTTAACTACAATTGATTTTTTTTCAATTTAGTTAACTTTTGAAAACTAATAGCATATGGAAAAATCATTAACCTGGAAAATATACTCCCAACACACTTGGCTTTTTGCCACATTTTGAAAATTAATTGTGAAATATTCTGGTTGAAAAATATTTAAGGAGTAACATTTCTAAAAGGGGATTAAATTAAGAATAAAATTTGTAATTAAAAAATGGGAATTATTTCATTTAAAGCATCAAGTAACATTTGGCTTGTAAAATATTACTTTGATAATATTACATAGATGATAAATATTTATTTACAAAAATTAAACATTCTCTGTAAGATTCAGACTATTTATACTAAGAAGATCCGTTAATACTTATTTGAATTTCTGAAGCTGTATATTAGTAAAAAAAAATCTTTAGATCTATATATAACTCACCTTTTTATTAAAATATGAATCAAAATGTTTTTTAAGAAACCAAACATTTTTAATCATCGTTTTGCTGAATTACAGGTTTTTGTGTTATATTTCAAGTTAAAACTTTGAAAATAAAAATTTGAAATACAGTAATGAACCGTATAAGTAATGCAACACCCATTAACTTGAGGTTCTAAAAATATTCTATTTCTGGAAGTATATAAAAGTATTTATAACCATATAAAAAAAGAACATTAATATCTCAGTTCTTGTGTTTTATAAACTTACTAAGTTAAAATTTACTCTAAAAAACTCATTTAAGTTTTGAATTCATTATTTATAAAGTATAACAACTGAAAAATAAATAATCCAAAAGCAATTTATTTAAAAATTTGCATTATTGACTGGTGACTAACTATCAATCAAATATTTCATGCAAGCTATCCCAAGTTAGTGTTTTCAAGTAAGATTTATTTTTTAAAAAATCAAAATAATTTCAAGCAAAATAAGTTGTTAAGGCTGAAATATGAACATAGCAGATACAATCAGGCTTCAAACATATTTAAATTCTTATACAATTTCGAAAAGAGAAATAAAGCTATAAATACAAATTTTAAAATTTTAAAATAAATTATGTTTTATATATTAGTATCTAATAAAAAAATTTTTTAAATAAATAAACCAACAAACTAACAAATATTATACTTAAGTATTAATGTATAGTAATAATAATAGAAAGACAATGTTAATGGAATTGGCTACTTAATCCTGTCCTCTTAAATATCACTTTCCAAAAGCCGAAACAAACGTTAACTGGTTCTATTCCCCCTTTAAAGTGAAAACTTTATTTCTTGGTCCAACTCAAGTCTCAAAAGCTCTCATGCCCTTTTTAGTATTTTTTCCCTTAGTCTTTTTTGTCTAGGATTACGAGCTTTGCATTTAAAAATGGCATCAGCCCCCCGCGGTTTTCTTCTCTCATTAAATATTCATGCCTAGCTACGCATTTCAAAGCATAGCGTGGATAAGGGGAAAAAGCTTTCTTTTGCTTTTCTTTTTTTTCAGAATTTATTTCTATTTTAAAATTCTATCCCCATCGTTCTATGGTTCTTGGCGTGTTATTTTGATGCGACCAGAAATTCCAAGCTCAATTGTTCTTAACGTTATGTCTGCTTGCTTGGAAAATGTGGAGGGTACGTGTGATGTTGGTTTGATTCAAGATTGATTTTTTAACATTTTCGTTCTTAGAAAGATATTGATTTTCGTTGTTGAAAGGGCTTTATTTATCTCGCATTAAATATACGATAAATGCATGTATAGGGAATGTTATAGAAGAATTTATGTTTCTGTCCTTCGAACAAATGTGTATTTTACTCAATATCATTTGCAACATTTACTTATTAATTGTTTAAAAGGCTCTGTGAAACAAGAAACTTTTTTGTCTTAATATACTCATAAAATAAATATGTCATTGCATTAAATGTACATAATAGTAATTTTATTTACTTTCATTAACTACTATAGATTTAGATTAATTCTAATATCTTATATTATATAAACAATTCAGTTTTAATAATAGGAAAATGCACTCTTATGTTAACTTATGTAATATATACACTACTCAAAAAAAAAAAATTAGGTAAGCAACGAAATGTGAAGAAACCATTTCGCGAAAGCCATGCATGGCCATAAAAGGGAGAATATAGATGTAACAAAACAAAATACGGATAAAAAGAAGCAAAAAACTGTTGTTTGGAAACTAATTCTTCGTAACAGTATAAAGAACATAAAATGACGCTTCAAGACAGTAATTTGGTTGCATATAAATGACAAAAAAAATACTGATTGTTTGGAAATGATACAGGATGTTTAATATAATTACCCCCCTCCTTCCCGCTGAATTGCTTAGACCACCACATACCTGTTTATCATGGATGCGATATGGTTATCGATGAGACTTTGAGGAATACTGTTCCACTCTTGAAGAAATGAGATCTCCTTGTCTTGGACAGTAAAAAGAGGCATTGGTCTTGCACCAACGCGTCGTCCAAGCGTATCCCAAGCATATTCTACCAGATTATGATTAGGAGAACATGCTAAATAATCCATACACTGTATTGTTTCAGCTTCAAGAAATTGCATTGTTCTAGCTGTATGAGGTCGACCATTATCCTGCATTTAAAGAAAAGGAATCACCAGTTGCTAAGGCATAAAATACGACACAAAGTCTCAATATTATGCCTGCATACCTGTGATCCACCAAACTGCCATTCCAAATGATTTGCTGGTCACTACGAGTCCACCTGTGCTGATTTCAGTTCATATCATCAAACCGCTTCATCTGTAATGTGATCTTTCCTGAACGAATAAAGGGGGTTTTCGATTGTTCGTATCACGTCTTGCCAAAACACGACTAATGCCACACTCTAAAAACTGAATCGGAACTCTATCGTTAACAGCACTTCCCACCAATCACTTTGCATCCAATCTCGATGTTCTGCAACCCACTTTCTTCGAGCCGTACGGTGCCTTGCTTTCAACGGAATACACACCATTGACCTACATTCATACTGACCATACGCATGAAGTCCGTTTGGAATTGTTTGGGTTGAGACACTTTGTTCTGCGGCCAAAAGAAACTGTATTTTAATCTTCATCACATTGGTTGTTCTGTCCAAATGAGTTCTTAATAGGATATATATCTGTCATTATTTGCTGTGGTAGCAAATGGACGACCTTGTTCTGGCCAACGTCGAACATGCTCTGTTTCTTGGAATCAATTCCACAGTCTTGCGATGCTAATTTTTGCTACTCCTACAACATCCGCGATAGTTCTTTAAGTTTGTTCGGATTCCAGTCTCCCGATAATACGCCAAACCATGGATTCCATTAGATTAGATTGCCATGACACTTTTCAGACACCTCAGAAAACAATAGTTGAACGGTAGAATTTCACCGCCGAGACAAAGAAAAGCAACAGCCATCTGTGAAATCATAATTTCTGCATGTATATCTTTTTTCTGGCTTTTGCCTTCATGAACGATGATTTACATATGAAGTTTCCTTCTTCTGTTTTCTGCTACACTTTACACTATAAATCTAAATAAATACATTTTGCAACACATATTTATTCCCCACTATCTGGTATACCCGTTCTTCGCACGGGTGAATTGAAAATTTAAGCAATACAGACTGAAGGATGAAGAAGTTTTTAATGAGTTAATTTTACGTTAATTGTAAGTTAAACAAAAAGAAAAAAGCTTTTTGCATATCTCAGCTGAACAAAAATCCATGTTTGCTAAATTTTAAGTCTGTAGATATAATGGCTGATAAAAAAGGTTTTTTTTAATTATAACGCCCCGTAACTCTCTTATGGATCGATTTTTGAAAACACCTTCCTTCTGCTCAGCAAAATTACACATTGTTACAAATTTTGTGTAATAAACGCATTAAAATAATGTAAATACTTTGTATCTGGATGTGTAATGCGTTAATATTACTTTTTGATGCATTTATTTTATGCTAAATAGCTGTTACCCGCGACTTCGTCCACGTGGAATTTAACAAAAAAGTGTATTCAATTCGCAGAGTTTACGAAAATTTAATAATTATATATTCCACGTAAAGAAATATCTATGCTATAAGTATAATGTTATTCTTCTACTTTCTGAATCAATGTTTCTTTTTTGTTTTACTTTTTTTCTTTGTTTTTTGTTGAGCAAAGTGTGAGAGGGGCGCATGACCTTTGATACCGTCGATGAGGTGAGGACTGTAAAATCATTGCAGTGTTTGGTAATGAAATAAACAATAGAGGTATGAAATTGGCTTACCTCTATTTAAATGTGGAGCCTTGTGAGAAGTCAAATGACGAAAACCCCAAAACTTCCTAATTTAAGTTTAAATGCTGTCTATGTTATGGAAAAATTTATGTTGCTCAGTGTTCTTCAGAGAGAATGAAATCATTGGAATGATTATAAGCGTTGAGAGCAACAGTTCAAAACAGGTCTAAGTAGCAGAAGGGTGAAACGAATCTGCAAGCAGGGGGCAGAGGGTCGCGTGACCTTTGACACTGTCGATGGGGTGAGGACTGGGTAGTGTGAAACGAACACAAATGAAGCCGCAAGCAAGGGGTAAGAAAGATGCATGACCTTTGACAGTGTCGACGGTGTGAAGACTGTTAAAATCATTAGTATCAGACATGAACGGGAAAAGTCGCGAGAGTCAGTAATCTTTAATTAAACAAAAAAGTTTGATATAACTGCTAGAAACGTTGAGACAGAAGGCTCGCGAAATAAAACAATCCCTATTGACTAAAAATAATCCTTAATGAATAAAAATAATCCCTATTTGAAACGGATATTGTTCCCCATTTCATTCGTTTTAATTTTATTTTCGCGGAACCCTAATTTTTTTTCTATAATTAAAGTAGCCTAAATTATTCCTTATAACATTAGCTAACTGCCAGTGAAAGTTTCGTCAAAGTTGATCCAGCCGTTTCAGAGATTAGCCGGAACAAACAGACTGACAGAAAGACAGATAGACAAACAAAAATTTTAAAATTTATTTTTTCATATAAGTACCATGTATACTTTTAAATGTATTTAGTAAAAATCTGTTCATTTCATTTTACAAACAGACACTTGATTTTTATTTATATGTATAGATGAGTCTCAGGGCTGTAAATTTCAGCAAATGATTAAAAATATTTCAAAATGCATTCAATTATTTATTTTTGTTTCATAAATCTTTTTTATTGAAAGTTTGAACAACGTTGATAATTTGAACTTAGGCATGCATTGGTCTTTAGTAAACTCTCGTAGATATTCGATTTTGAGTTTTTAATCAAAATCAATATTTTCTTCATTATTGTTTCTTCCATAAAACTTTTTTTAGCTATTTATCAAAAGTTTTAGTAATAGATATTTTTCTATAATGATAATTACGTTTAAAGAATTCAGAAAAGGGATTTTCGATGTTACTTACTACTTTAATAACTGAGAATGGTTTTGAAAGTCGATCGAAAATTTCAGTTCAAAAATCTACTATTTATTTGTACTTTTTTTGCTAAAAGAGAAATGCAAATGTTGTTAAACGTTTTTCAATAAAATTTGTCGAGCAACTAATATGATTTCTTATTATTTTGACAGATCTAAAAGTGTTTCCAATTCTTTGTAGTGTGAAATGTTTTAAATATTTTTCAGAAACATTAATCAAAGTTTGGGAGAAAAGAAATAGTTACCACAAAAACAAACTTCAATAGCAAGACTTAAAATTTTAAAGAGATTTCTTAAGCTTGGCGAATAAATGTCAAATTATTATTGTCTAAATAAATGATTTATGATTATAGTATCTTGCTCTGGTTTTTTGTTTTAAACGCTAAGTTATTTTGCAGTTGATTTTAGTAAGTCTATAAGTAATTGCATTTACATAAATCTACGAAGAAAAGTTTTTCGAGTTGATTACCAGAAACTAAAAAAAAGAAAGAAAAAAAGCATCCTATTGAAAAAGACGAAATATATTTATTCTAAGACGTAAAATTAGCAGAATTAATTAACAGATTTCTTTATAACACAAATATATTTTTAAAACATTTTGCTACAAGACATGTGCTACAACTTCAACAGAAATTTGAAAGTGCGTTCCATAAGTTCTTTTAAGATAAATTGGTAGAATATATACTATATGTCATTACTATTAAAAATGCTGTATGTTTAATTCTGTTAGTAAGTGTGTTTTATTTTAAACTATTCGAAAGATACTGTTTGTTGCATTATGTGCATAACGCGATTTTTATAAATTAAATAGTACTGATTTAATTTATTTTCTTTATAATAACAATTTATTTTCTTTAAAATAATACCAAAATATCAAATAAATTTCCAACGTGAAATACAAACATTTTATTATAGAAAGTTATAGAAATTGTGCTACTTTTATAGAAAAAATATTAAATAATCTTCAAGGAGGAAAAATAATTTTCAACAATTCTAATTTTTAAAAAATATTAAAGAATTTGCTGAAGAGTTAAAAATCATCTTATCTACTTAGCCAGCATTAGAATGCTTTTAAATAAAGTATAAGATAGAGAAAAAAAGATTATAAAGCTATATTTATATAATTTTTGAAAAAAAGTCTTTCATTGTCTTCTTTTATTATTTCAAATTCACGTATTCAACTTGGCTGTGTAATAATCCCCAAAATAAGACTAAAATACTCTTATCAAAATATCTATTTATTTTCCTTAGTGTCATTCTAAAGTAATAAATATTTTTCACAAAAACTTATTCATCTACAAGATGATTCAGAAGATTCAGAATTAAAAATGTAGATGAGAACAGTACAAGAACAAACATTCCGTGCAGAACAATGAATGGATACTAAAGGCTATTGAGGCTAAAATATGCTGAAATAAAAGAAATATACAAAATATACATGAAAAAAAAGTAGTAAGAATAAATTCCACTGTTTGTTTGAATGATAGTAATAAATGTGAGAACTTTATAAGAAAACAAATGAACAAATATGAAAAAAATTATAGCATTAATTTTTATTTGAAATAAATGGAAATTTAATGTTGAAATGATTTTGGAAAAATGTGCAAAAATCAAACTTTCACAATTTCGATTGCACAGCTTCTACATGATTTCTTATTTTCAATCTTTGTTGTTAATTTCACTGACATTATCCAGGAGATTCTAGAAAAGTCTAGAGGAAATCGTTTAAGCAATCGATTCGTTAAGATGGCAGGCGTTTCGATAAATATAACTGGAGCTGATGTTGCTGGTCGTCACAATGGGACTTCTCATAAACACTATCTATAGAAGTTTTCTTAAGGAAAAATTCCAAAAGAAACTACTTAAGGGAATGTCCATGGATCTAATAAAAAGATCCAATTATTATTGCTTAAGTGAATTAAGCTGGTAACAGTAAAATATACATAATTACACAGTTCTGAATATTGGAACTTGGCTTGCCAGTATCAAATGATGGTTATTTCGTAAGAAAACATCGCGATTGGAACCTTTATGAGAATTGGCTTCTTGAAATGCACTTCTTTCTTAAGGTAAAATTCACTTTTTAGGTGATTTAATTCAGAGTTTACCAAATTCAGTAATTAATTTTTCACGTTACTTTCAAGTGTTACATTAACAAACAATCAATCAATGCAAATTCATAACTTGGCATCAAATCACGAAAAAGCTACATATAAAATCACTGAAAACTTTTATGAAAGTCAAATATGCTTTTTAAAAAATAATATGTTGTTGTCGTGTACTTCATTCTGGGATAAATATTAAAGACGAGAGATAAAGGGACAGAAACATACAATACAATCGCATAAGAATATAGATTTCATCATACAAACGATGATCCCATCATAGAACAGAAGGGGTGCGCTGCTTTCCATTCGAGACGGGGATCCATTTCAAGCAAAAATGCCCACATCTTTTCCCAAAGATACACCCAGGCCTTATTCGGTATTCAAACCCGAGCCCGCTCGATTAGAAGCCGAGTGTTGTAAGCGCCATACTGGGTGCAGTGGCTAAAAATAATATAATTAAGCCAAGTGTCAAAGAAATTAACAAGATGGAAAGATATGTATAAATATATATATATATATATATATATATATATATATATATATATATATATAATATATATAATATATATATATTTCAATATAAAATAATTTTTCAATACATATAATCATACACATATATATACACATATATATAAATTTATACATATACACAAATACATAAACAAAAATATAAAAATAGACATATAGTTATAAACCTAATATATATATATATAAATATACAAATCAATTACAATTTCACAATCAATTAAAAAAATGAAATTATATGAATCGTATAATACTAAACCCCATTTCGAAATATCATTAGTTAATATAGAAAATGAAACTCCAATGTTTTCAAACAAAAATAAAAAAATATGAAATAAAAATGTATAAAATATCCAAGTGCAACCTCAGACTTAGGACCGATAAGTGGGGCTAAACTAGTTTGATGGCACCAACCTTCCCCCTATTGCAACTTGGGAGGTTATAATCGGGAAATATCCAATTCTCAAAAATCTAAAAAAGTTAAAATTAAACCATTAAACTTGAAAAATTAAACTATTCGCCATCGCATTCTGAAAGATGTTATAACATTAAAATGTTAAAATTCCAAAACAATTAAGTGCATAATATAAGTGAACCATCGAACAACAAAGATGATGCACCCATCTTTAAAATAGTTGTATAGGAAGAAAAAAATATAGAAGGTTCAAATTAAAAACCCAGTATATTCACAAATGAATAGCATAAATTATTAAAAACTCAACCAAGAACATCCTATCACTAATTCAATTCACAATTTTTGAACGATTTCTCATATTTCCTACAACAATGACCACTCTTATATTGCTCATAACTCCCACTGTCATGTCAATCCAAATGATTCATATTCTCACATTAGAGTTTAACTATTTGGTATTAGATGCAAAAATCAGATTGCATGCAAAAAATTTGCTTGATTGGTCATAAAAGTTTGATTGGTCATAAATAATTTTAAAGTGTAGTCATGTAAATATTGGTCTATGTATGTATTAAAATGTATCCTGTGTGTGGAATGCACATATTCTTCACAGATGGACTACTAACAAGCTCTAACTTTGTGGACCTAATGTTGTGTGGTGGATTTGTGCATTTTCTAAGGTCCATTGTAACCCTTCACAAATTATGCAATTTTATGAGTTTAAAAAGATTTTAAGAAATATTTTTTATCTATGTATTTTCTCAAGAAGTTGATGGAATATTCATTCTGTATGAAACCAACTATAAATTTCTTGATGTTCTTGAATTTATCAATATTGTGCGTAGTTAAATTGCTATTTCTCATCAAAAAATTTAAAATTATATTTCTAAATATTGTTATACACAAACAACTGTTGAAGTTCGATATCTTTATAACATTGAAGTTAAAAAGATATCGAAGATATAGATATAGATAAAGATATCCCTTTTATCATAGATATTGCTATATAATTTGTTGTCAATAATATTTAAATCTAAATCTAAAACTTCCACTTTGTTATAGTTAAAATTTGTCTGTATTAATTTTAGGTATTCCGGATAAAAATTAATGCTAGGTTTAAATTCCCTGCCACGACCTATAACAATTAAATCTTCTATGTATCTTAATAAGAGGCAAGATGGTTCATTTCTTCGACTTGATTCATAGTGGTATAAATACAGGTTTGCAAGATTATTACTGGCTGGGCCACCCTGAGGCAATCCTTTGATTTGTTTGTAAAGTTTGTTATCAAAAATAATGACGTTCTCTGTATTACTAAACGAATTAGTGTATTGAATTTTTCAAAACTAATGTAGCTATTCAAACCATATATACATATATCATATAATCTTTACAAAAAAACAATGTTTAGATCCAATATTTTATTTCAGAAAAAAAAACACAGAAATTCTTGAACAAGAAATATCCGTAAATTGTATTGAGACGGCTGGATAAGACTCATAATTTGACTGTGCCGCGGCCATTGGCGTAACAGCAAAAACCTATTTATCAATAACTTAGATATTAACTTCATTTAATTCGGCAAAAAGTTGAATATGCGAATACAATGTAACTGAAGGCAATTGATTTTATATGACATAAATCTTTCCATAAATGAAGTAATTTGGTTAGGAAGGCTGAAAGAAAGAAAAAAAGAAAGCAAGAAAAATAACTTTTCGATATTTTTTAATTACAGCATATGAAGAAAAAATGTCATTATTTTATTAAACACAAATAAATATAAAAATAGAAAATAATTAAAAAATCATAACGTTTTATGCAACTTGTAACAAATTCGTATTTGACGTTGTGAATAGCTATCCAGTTTAAATCTACTCTTGCAACGTATACTTAACTACAGGGCTGCTCCGTTCCTCTTTTGTGATATGGACAACACAGAAAATTCTGCCTCCGATGGGTAGGCGTTATTGTAACTTACTGGTAGGCGGAAAAATAAACACCATTGTACAGCTTCTTGGACACAGTAAAACGTAATATCGCAGTAGCATGAATGACCACTATTGTCTCAAACAGCTGTTCAAGCCCATCAAACAGTGCTGTGAATGATCACGAATTCTGAGTCACGATTTTATTTTCCTGATGTTGCAATCTACGGGAAATCCATCAGTTGTCTTCCTGGGATTGCTTGTTGGACGTGTTACATTGAGTTAAGAGTAATTCGTTGCCACCATTTAAATTGATGTACGCTTCGAATAACTATTACAGAAATACTGATCAGCCACAGGCAACGAACATTAATAAAGTAATTATTAGTATTATTACTTGTGTGTGTGTGTGTGTGTGTGTGTGTGTGTGTGTGTGTGTGTGTGTGTGTGTGTGTGTGTGTGTGTGTGTGTGTGTGTGTGTGTGTGTGTGTGTGTGTGTGTGTGTGTGTGTGTGTGTGTGTGTGTGTGTGTGTGTGTGTGTGTGTGTGTGTGTGTGTGTGTGTGTGTGTGTGTGTGTGTGTGTGTGTGTGTGTGTGTGTGTGTGTGTGTGTGTGTGTGTGTGTGTGTGTGTGTGTGTGTGTGTGTGTGTGTGTGTGTGTGTGTGTGTGTGTGTGTGTGTGTGTGTGTGTGTGTGTGTGTGTGTGTGTGTGTGTGTGTGTGTGTGTGTGTGTGTGTGTGTGTGCGTGTGTGTGTGTGTGTGTGTGTGTGTCAAATCAAGTATCAACATTTGAAACCTTTTAATTATGTAGAAAATATTATATTAATCCTACCTGTTAACAACAGGAATTCCATGAGAATAGCAATTATTATATCTTTAGTAATCTCTAGATCGATGTATACGAATATTAATTTCAGAAAAATGTTCTTTTTGAGATTCATTTTGGGATGCTCTTTTAAGAAGCAATCAAGGCTTGTAAACATGATTTTGTAACTTTTTAGTGATGCTGCAAGAAGCAAATTATCTTTCCTTTCAAGTCTATTTCTGATATATGTGATTGAATCTGACATTAGTGCCTATATATTTCTGTGCAAGATATGTGAGCTATAATAGTAAGATATTTTTCAGATATTCATCTTCATATACGATTAAATTATCTGTTACAAATACAAAATGTATGTTTATTATTTTCCCTAGTTGGATATTTCTGTGACGCCTACAGAACACTTATATTGGTATTTAGGACTAAATAGTCTGTCCTTGATTATTTATGGTATCTAACCCTTTTAATTTGCCCAAACATATATTTATATAACTTCTACACAACTATGTACCATATACATCAGCTGACAGAAACCAAAAAAGAAATCTCCATAAATCGCCGAATTCCCAACATTTAGTTGTTCCCTTATTCAACGATGCAATCATTTACTTCTGACATCCGACCACACCACTCTTCATCATCGTTGTTTGTCCGCCCTTCGATCTGAATTATTCACTCAATTTCTATTCATTTATTATATTCGACCTGTAAACATCACTGAGTTAAATGAGAGATCTACGCTATTGAACCCATTTCCAAGTACAGAAATAGTCTTATCATTTATGGAACTAAGCATTTTTGAGTAATATGATGGGTTTCTTATTTCTTTATATCCAGCTGAGGTATCATTGAACAGGAACGCTGAAATATTTTATCGCAACAAAGTAAAAAAAATGTATCTCTTAGAGCTTTTTAATGTTAAATTGTATTTTTTGTTAAAATTATAATTGTTTTTTCTACAATATTTTAATTAATTTTATCACATGCAATACACTTCTTATATCCTTCTTATTAGTAAATATATCCATTCCATTCATATATACATTATAATGTAAGGAGCTGCGTTGCTTGCACACACACACAAATGGAATTTTATAAAATAAATCCAACAGAAAGTTATATTAATTATTAACACTATTTTAAGATGAAACAATGGTTACACAAGAACATAAATCATTAATTACACAAAATATGTTTTCTATATAAAAAAATTTTCTTGGTGCTGTAATAAATTGATTTATACACTAAAGGCACCAAATTGAATGACAAATTTAAATGCTGAGATGAAGACTTGAAACTTATTTTGTCCTGCTTACAATATGTTGAAAAAAAAAATTAACGAAATGCATGTAAATTACAGTTTGACAATTTGAACAGTGAGGATGAACAGGTTTATAATATCTAGGATAGGGGTTCATCCTCCTTTAGGTGGAGGCGGGTACCCTCCTAGTTCTCTCTCTAATGTTCAATAAACACCTAGCATTATTATCTTGGAAAAGATTTGCTATCTTTCAGTATATGTAAATCTTATCTCATTTTGGTAATATAATTCAATCCACATCTTACTGCCTTTCACTTCACTTTATGTACAACTACTCAAATGCTAATTACGTTTCCTGTGTTAGAAGTTGACGGTTAAGCTTTCAATAAAACCTCAAGGAAAAACACCTATCAAATCTGAGGTTGAAACCTTCAACGTAACCTACTGCAATTTAGTTTGAAAATACAAAAATAAGTATTACATAACTTATACAAAAGCATATACTTATCTTATTGCTCTAATATGTTTAAGCTTTTAAAAAAATATTATAAATCTTAAGTTACAATCAAGAAGAAATGTATGACATAAGGCAAAATTAATTCCTAATTTTCTCAATAAAAGAAACTCAATAATTCATCCTTCAAAAAAAAAAAGAAACATTTTAAAAATATGTTTCGAGAAAATTTCTATCAAAATTTTGTTCAGACCATTAATACATTTTTTTATGAAAAGAAAGCTTGCTTTTTCTCCTTTTAGTCATTCTACTTCTCAATACAAATCATTATTTTCCAAAGTGTTTACATCACATAAATAGGATCAACAATAGACATCTAAATTATTCTTCAAGAATTCCTCATAAGCATAAGAATTTTTCAAAGAATTCATGTTTTCTTTCTCATACCTCTAAAAACTCTTTTCATTACGTCCAAAATCCATTACCTGTATCTTTTCATAATACTGCATTAAAAAAGAAAAATAAATGCCAAAGAGATAGAGGCATCTTTGACAAAAATAAGTCTAGAGAAATGTCTTATTTATCGACTCGCTTGAGAATGATAAACGTCTTTTGTAAATCCCTCAAAAATTAATTCAGAGGATCAGAAGGATTACTTTATTTTCAGAGCCGCGCTTTTTCTTTTTCGAGATAAAAAAATAAATCAATCGAGCTTCTAAATTAATGGCATTGTGCTGATCTCCTAAAATTAATTTGCAATTTTTCCCTATACTCTCCGAAGGATGGCAACGGTGATGGTTGGGTGTTGTTTTGTTTCAAACAGTAAGCGTATTGTAGATAAAGGCGAGAGATTCAAGTAAATAGCTATTCCTGCATTAAAAATAATTTTTGATTTTTAAAAAGTAAACCTAATTATATTAATAACAGAATGTCATTTGTTTTGTTAAAAATGAGCGAATTAAAATATTCTTACTGCTCCCGCTATTGTTAACATATTTTTGAATTTAATGAAATACCTAGGTATGAATACAGTTAAACTTGCATTAATAAAAAGAAATATTTCAAATTAAATCATACTGTTTATTTTTTATGTTTGAATTATTCCATGTCTTTTTCTATGCCAAAAATATAACTTAGATCAAGAGTTTTGTTCTACTAAGCAACACACAAAAGATTTTAAAATATTTATATTTTTCTATTTTAAAATATTCATATTATTTTGTTATTCTTCTTATCAGAAATATTCAATTAATTAAGCAAATTTACATAGGAAAATTAATTGTAGAAGCATTACGAAAGAAAAAACACTTTAAGATATTTTATGCATTATTAAACCATGTTTTAAAATGAGATATAATATTTAATGAATTATTGTTCACTGCTTCTTTTTATTGAAGTAATTTGAAACTTTCAAAAATGTGATTTTTTTTAAAGTAAGAAAATATCTGCTCGAAAGATTAAAAACATTATTTTATCTTTCTTTCAGTTTGAGAGCTTTATTTTCTTCATTTTTTATATGTGCATAAAACAATTCTGACTCAAGCTGAATTGAAACCCAGATTTATTTTGAAGAACTCAACTCAAACAATTTTAAACCATTTATTCAAAGTTTAAAATTTGTTTGGCTTTAACAGATGCGTTATCTGGGTTTAGTCACTTAAACAATCCAATAACAAATTTTATATCATAGAACTTCAACATTAACATACTTACGTCATATTCATTTTCCACTTTTCAAGTATCCTAATTCCAATTTAACACATGAATTATGTAGTTTTCTTATCAAATTCATGTAAGTAATGATAATTTCAATGAAATTACTCCTTAAGAAGAAACCAATATAATCGATTGAACTTCACTGTATAACATAAAAAGTGATGCTCCAAGAAGGAGTTATACGATTGGGATGTAAATCGGTTGCAGTCATACATAAATATTGAATACAAAAGGCAACAATGCCATAAGAGTTGAATAGTTAATTCAATAAATGTACGTACATAAGCAAAAAACATCAATAATTCGTTGGCTGATTTCTGACCTTGATACAAGTTGTTATCTGGCGAGAGACGTTGACTCTTTGAATTGACGGATGCCCTTCTAAGAGATTGCTTGTCATACACATTACACACAGGCAGCATGTTAGATAAGGTTGATCTAAGTGGTTGGATATGCCTATCCTCATCACCTAAATATGCTGTATTGGAGCATATTGCAGCAGAAAGATCATGCATTCGCATCTGTCATAAAAAAATTGAAGATGCATGCAAATAAGCAGTGAAAAGGTTTGCCGTGTATGGACATTATTCTCTTAAAATGTAAGCCCGGGAGTCCGTGCAAAGTAACACAACGCTATGAGGCGTAGAAATTCACCAACGTACTACATACCGCATTGTAAGTATGACACCAAAAGGCCTGCATCTATCAAATGAAATGCCAACATAAATATTATTTATCGAATTGTGTGGCAGATTGCAGTCAGGTAAGCATCCATCAGAAGTTTGATAACTTTCTAACATCACTTCACCTGTCATCGGGGTTAATTTGAATGAGATTCCTCAATGAAAGCAGTTCTACTCCTGCCAATGAACTCCCTATTTGAATGAACTGACACGACTACGAATACAGCTGATGGTTTACAATGGTAACAGTCAGTTGCTGCAATGGCTTTTGACGTCACACCATTTCGCTGAGTCACCTATCGATGATTATTGCAGTTTCTGGATACTGGGACAGAGATCGTTGAAAAGTACGTGTCAGAGGTTGTCAACGCAGATCGTATGATTCTTTTTTCCTCGCATTCTGCTATTTCTCTCAGTCGATATGCATCTATTTCAGTGTTGTTCAAAGTGTGGGGCGCACCCCAGGGGGGCACGACCATATTCAAAATAAAAAGATTAAAAAATAATTTTTTGGAAAACAAAAAGCTTTCTGACATAATAAAAAATACACATTTACACTGATATAATTTATTTTTATCATCTGGTGATCATCAAAAGTAAAAGATTCCACCTCAAACACTCGTTAGCCATCTTTGATCCTATAACCACATAAAAAAGACATTTTGTTTGCTTTACTGTTATCCCACGATGAGATATTTTTATTAGGTTTCTTTTAACCCCTAAATTACTAATTTTGATTATCATATATTGGACCTTCAAACTTACTGGTATGTTTCACTCCGTTTCTTTTTCTTTTAGGAAAGTTATAAATAATAGTTTTACGTTGCTTTTTTCCCCATGTGAATGAGTTTTATGGTATATGGATAGGCATATTGAGCACTTTGAAGGATTTTTTGGCCAAGATGTATTTTTATGAGTATTCTGAAACGTATAATGCATAATGAAAAATGTTTTACACAATTATTTTTAGAACATTCTAAACTTTCCCCATGAACAATTTTGGGTTTTTGATTGCTGTGTTGTACGACTTATTATGGTTTATATATGTAAATGAGCAGAATATATATATAAATGGGCATCTGTGATCCCTATTGAAGGAAGTTTAAACTGAACTTCCTTCATGGCAATTGAAGAACCTGCTGAAATAATGCATGTTAATCAAGATAGCGAAAGTAAATATGAGAAAAACGATAGACATGAAACGTTTGAGTTGATTTGAAATTTTCAAATGCTGCCTAAGGATCCCTATGAACAAAACTATGAAGCCATAAATGTAGCACTTCACCTTGTCAAAAAGACACAAGGAAGAAAAGTTCAAAATGATATTTGTAGATCATCAAACGACTGCAAAACTACAATAACGTGAACAAAATATAACAGTTTGCTGGAAAACACCGTTTCTGTATTGTTAGCGAAAAGTGTCTGTGATTTATGTCCTTTATTAAGGACACGCACATTTGGAACATTTTCTTTAGTTTTACTGAATTTTTTCTCAAATTATCAAAGAAAAATTGAAAAGTCTTTGAAAGTAGGTAAGTATACTTTCTCATAATTAAATTATTCACTGGAATTGTGATTTTTATCGTGTATAGTAAAAATAATTATAAAATAAATTATAGTTTTAAAACAAACTAAAAATTACGCTTTTATAGTGAATCGAACTAAAAAGTAAAAAAGAAATAAAAAATATATATTACTCTTAAAAGTAACATATACGAAATTTAACACATATCTTGTTAATTTGTACAATTTATAATTATGATCGTATTGTAGCTTTAGCGCCAAAGTGCATATTATATCATTCAATACATTATTATTTGTGAGGGGGGCATGATAAAAATTATGATTGAAAATTGGGTCACCAGTAGTGAAAGTTTGAGAACCACTGATCTACTTAAAACTCTGAAGGATCAAGCCCCATTCTTATTCCTACCTGCATCACTTTCAACCCAACTGCCGATCCTGTGATTTGACGACCCTGCTCCTTTAGACTAATTAAGAGTATCAGGACATCTTAAACGTTCCAAAAATCTATTTTTCGTATTTTGTATTAAAAAATAGTGCATATTTTTCTGAATCTAAGAATTAAAAACATTTATATGTTCGTTGATAAAAAAAACCTTAAATGAGGAAAACATAAACTATAAAAATATAAACAAATGACCATGCTTTCTTTGTCACATTTTAAAAGATAATTCCTCTTGCGTTTAATGTATGTAAACCACTAAGTATGTAAACTACAAAGGAATAATAATATTTTTTTCTTTTTAATGTCTATTTTTTTTGAAAAACTATTTTTACATCAAAAAAAGGAAAAAATTTGAGAATTTAAAAAAACTTTTTTAAATTTTTATAGTTTTTCAAAGAAATTATTCAAATATTTTATCAAAACCTATTTGACGACATTTTGTACATCTTTTATATATATATATATATATATATATATATATATATATATATATATATATATATATATATATATATATATATATATATATATATATATATATATATATGTAAGTATTTTGTATATTTAAATGTTTTTATAATAAGCGGTACCTAAATGAAATATTTGATAAAATTATGGTCACATATTCAGATATAACAAAGTGGAAAAAAGAGTTTAACTTTTGTAATTCTAGAAAATGTTTAAAGTATCATTTTGAGGTACATAAAAAAACAGTAAAATATTAATAATAAAATAAACAGTAAAATATTAATTAATTATGTAAATTGTGGAAACAATGCTCTTTTTACTTTTTTCACTTTTTCTCCAAAGCATAAGTTCTTTTGCCTTCAGGTACATTAAAAAAATCTATTGCACTATGTGGATTCAAATGTTTTTATACTTATGTACAGGATACATGCTTATATAGTAAACATAGCTGTTGTTCATCTAAGTAATACATAGCTTTTTAAAAATAAAGTTTTATGGGGAAAATAGGAAGAAAATTATAAATTTTCTTAAACATTATGTTCAACTTAAATTAAACAGAAAAAAGTTTTTGAACTTATAAATTACTTTAGTGTATACCTACAGAATGATTAAAATATTTTTATTAAGAGCACATACAAAACACTAAGCTTTAGTGGAATTTTTTAAAGATATGCATGTCCTCAAGCAGAGTATTAATTTTAGCTTTGCATGCTTTGAAGCATGTCCTGGTATCCTTTTTAAAATTTTTCATAAGCGAATCCATCTTTATGTATTCTACGTGAGTCATTGGAAAATTCAGGAATTAATGCCTGCTTTAGAAAATCTTTGTTTATTTTGCATCATTGAATGCTCCTTGTATAGTCAATTTGATCGCCAAAGATTAATACATAGTTGAGTGTGCCTGTGTAATTTCATTCCATTTCTTAAAGAAAATTATAAATTTATATAACATTATGTCAACTTAAATTAAACAGAAAAATGTATAAAATTTTTTGAACTTATAAATTACTTTAGTGTATACCTACAGAATGATTAAAATATTTTTATTAAGATCGGCACATACAAAACAAAAAAATTTACTAACAGCGGTTTATATGCAGCTTATAGAAGTAAAAGGGATTTTTTAAAGATATGCATGTCCTCAAGCAGAGTATTAATTTTAGCTTTGCATGCTTTGAAGCATGTCCTGGTATCCTTTGCCTGTAAAGTGATTTTCATACTGTTAGCGAATCCATCTGTGAGGTGATGTATTCTACGTGAGTCATTGGAACCACATTCACGTAGAATTAATGCCTTAGCTTTAGAAAATCTTTGTTTATTGCATCATTGAATGCTCCTTGTAATTCACTGGAGCTCATTTGGTGTTTGAATCGTAACGTCAATCCTTGATCATTCTTCGGCTCTGGCTGCTATCTTGGTGATGTTACTGTCATCAAAATAAAGATTAATATTCCCAATAGTTGAGTGTGCCTGTGTAATTTCATTCCATTTCGGTAAATCCCTAATGCATCGTTTTTTATATAAAGGTATCCGACTTCGTTCGGGACCATGATCTTAAAAAAGTGCTTAAATAGATAATTTTCATGATATTTAGTGTTACTTAGATTAGAATACATGTATAAAATTGTTTTAAGGACATCATCACAAAAAAAACATTATTTAAATGCAATGTTTCGTCAAAAAATAACTTACAATAACCTGTTTTCAAAAAATTCTCCTTTTATAAAAAATGCTTCTATAACAATATTTTGCTTATAAAATGTAAAATTTTCTCCAGAGGGCCTGAGCTAGGATCTTTGAAAATTTCACATTATTTTCAGAGTTACTACCGATTAAAACAATTATCGGCGTTTTTTTAAATTCCCCCTTTTGTACTAAAATATGGATATAATTCCCCTTTTTAGTTATATATTTCAAAAATTCTACTTCAGGCTCTGTACAGTGGTCTGAACTATATGCAGTCAAAATATTATTCTTATAGAAGTATTTTTCATAAAAGGAAAATGTTTTGAAAATAGGTCATTCTCTCTACTCATTTTTGTCAAAATATTGTATCTTACTAACTGTTTATTCTAATAATGCTCTTAAAGCAGTTTTATACAAGTATTCTAATCTAAGTGACACTTAATATCATAAATATTGTCTATTTATACGCTTTTGCAAAATCACGGTTCCTAACGTGGTCAGATACCTTAAAGAGTGCATATATATTTAATCTGACTAATTTTAAACTATAAAAGTTATAAATACATTATAATGTCAGAATTTCAAAATGTTGGGCAAAAGAACAAATAATACTTATGTTCAAATTATTAGAATAATGAAAAAAAATCTTTATATTTTTTTAGCAGGGTGGCGTAGTTGGCTGCGTGCTGGCCTTGTACGTACAAGTTCCTGGTTTCTACCCCGCCCCAAGTCGGTTTATTTTCTCGAAGCAAAAAGTCGATAGCGTTCATGGCTAATGTATATGCGGCATGTTAAAAATCTCTAGAAGGCTTGTTTAGCTTGGGTGCTCACGGCAAAATTAAATTCTTAGTACAATTTCACAACAAGAGAGCTCAGGCGCCTTCTTATGTAGAAGAAACTGGGCGTCGAAATTACATCGCGGGATTGATTGATTGATTCGATATTAACGTCACACTGTTCAGCTACACGAGGGCTTTTGGCGACGGACTACGTAATTTTGAACCATGATCAAGTGACGTGGACGACACCTGAGCTGGCACCCCCTCTCCTAACAACCACACCAACGGGAGGACGTTTCAGCTCTCGACAGATTTAACGTGCATCGCTGCCCTACACGGCAGGTCTTTAGTGGTACTGGACTCGAAACTCGTGACAAAGCAAGCCACGGTCCGATACCTATACCACTCGGCTACCGCGGCCTTACATCGCGGAAATCGGTACATATTTATATGGGACCGCACTAAAAAAAGATACTAGCTCCCGGGAAATGTACTAAGCCTGCAATGGTTAAATACCAATACATGGTCCCACTATATATATATATATATATATATATATATATATATATATATATATATATATATTCTTAGAAAATACATGATATTTATATTAAAAAGAGAACAAATGAAAAAAATATTAAATATTCTCAATAAGCTAATGTTACGGTATACAGTTCACTTATGTCTAAAAAATTAATAGAGTCTTATTAAAAATTGTTCAAGATATTTAAGTATTCCTAGAGACAATTTAAACTGGGCGAATATTTGTAAAAAAAATTTAATTTATTAACGTTGATCAAATTTACATAAAAGGTGCTCGTTTAGGGCTAGTACATGTATGCAGCCACTTTTTAACTCACCTTTTGTCTACAGGGAGGTAAAAAGGGGCTGCAAGACATACAAACTGGATTCACATAAAGCTGCAAGAGCAATAAGAGATATAGCCAAAACAGATAAATGATGGGAAAAAATTTTCTCAAGGGATTTTCTTAAAAATTTTAAAGTATTCAAGAATAAATTAGCATACTTTTTTTTATCGGAAACCCTTTGTTTTGTGTTTCCCATGATTATCGGGAATTGCAAACAAAGACTTTAAATGCAAATTGCTTGAAGCATTCAGCGAAATTTTACGCATTTGTCCTAATGTAGCAGTGAATACTGAAAGCTGTATGTTTTTAAGGGAATAGTAAATTTCGAAGTATACTCTGAAGTGCTTGAGCAATTCATGAGTTCATCATTTGAGAATGACTTTATCTTCCAGTAAAACCCAGAACACATCAAGGGTCACCACTGCTTGGCTTAAGAACAGAAAAATCAAATTTTTTCTTTGACCAACCCATGGGAGTCTAGTGTTCAAGGTTACAGACTCATGACCGACGTGCCATGAGATCGAGCTTAGTACCAATGAAGATCCGTCGTGTAGGGGCGTGATGCACGCTACATCTGTCGACAGCTGAAACGCCCTCCTATTGGTGTGATAGTGAGGGTGGGTGCTAACTCAGGTGTCATCCTCGTCACTTGACCATGGTTCAAAGTTATGAGGTCCGTTGCCAAAACCCCTAGAGTAGCTGAACAGAGCAACGTAAATATTCAGTCATTCACCACTCACTGACCAACCCATTCTTCCTACTTAAATCTCATGGAAAAGAACATTTTAGGTCGTATTTTCTAGATTTAACTCCCAAGGAGCAAAAGGAACTCATGGAAAGCGTGAAATCTATTTGGGCAATAATATGAAAAGATGACGGGAAAAATTAGGGTATTGTACGCCAGATTATGTATATAAGCAATGCACTTAAACACAATGCAGGTGTCCCAAGCTATTAACTACTCACAATATTCTTCGTTCCTATGAGTTACATAATTTTTTGCATGTTATTCAAATTGTACAGTAACTAATTAAAGAGATTCATTATGGAGTAGTTATGCCTTAATTATGGCCCTTCTGAAATAAAAGTTACACGCATTTATATTCTTAAACTTGATTCATATAAACTATCAAATGTTTATGTCATAAAATTGTTATCCTTAAATATAGACGTTTTCTAATTAATTCTTTATCTGTGAATAAGACTAAAAAAATCATTTTTCTTGTTCACGTGCATTGTAAATATTCCATCATTATTCTTCAAGTAAAACTTGGATAAAATATTGATAAGTAATAAATAATTAAGTTTAACGCTTGCGCTATATAATATTAAATTAAAATATATTAAAAAATATATTCTGCATATAATCACCGAAAAGCATTATCACTTATACAACGCTTGTATCTGAATAATATATCTATGTATTCAGCAACACATAATTTTACTCTAATACTAATATTTATTTTAGTATTAGTTTGCTTTAAATGTTACGTTTGTCCGATGTTTATATCCCTGGTGTTGGGTATTCTCTTGATTAACTTGCCTACATTACTATTTAATTCATGATGGAAAATAGTAATCTGTGTATAGTTCGTTCAGAAAACGCATTAACTATTAATATTACTATTCAAATGGTTGCCACATGATTGTTTATAATCATTTCCATATTAGTATCGAGTGCTTTAATTTAATATATTATGTTATAGATACTATCTCTGATTATTCATATTTTATTTACAAATGTAAAATCCTCTACTATTATAAGTTATGCAATTAAAGTTAGCAATTTTTAATTTATTTTAAGTAAAACAATTTTTCGAAGCATTATTAGAGTTTTTCTGTTTGTTGATTTCTTCAGGGTTTTTCCTAATCTCCATAAATAAAAAGTAGTGAAATTTCAGATAGAATATTTGATAATTAAGAGAAATATTTAATCCCTTAAATTAACATTTGAAAGAGCTACTAAAAAATATGCTCGACAAATTTTGCGAATTGTTCACGAAAATATCATTCATCACAAGAAAGGAAAAAGAACTCAAACGTAAATGTGTACTAAGACAACCTTAAAATCTAAGTCTTATTTTAAGCTGTTTAGACTTCCTAGTATCAATTTCTGTTGTTTCTGAGAAACTAGAAGCTAATCTCTCAGCTCTGGAGACAGGTACCATTATTGAAGTAAAACATTTTTAGGAATCACCAAAAGACTTCTGCAATTCAAATGGACAAAATTCATAACGGTTGCATGTTAACTGAAATCCCCTGTTTTCCGTAGAATCCAAAGTTGACATTAGATACAATTTCAAATTCGATGATTAGGTTAGAACGTTTAAGTATTAAGACTGCGAACAAACATATAAATTTAAAATAAAGTTTCTGTGAAAAGCAAAACTTAGCAAGAAAGTTATATATTATCTGATTGCCTGGAAAACGGGATTGCATTTATCATGTGTCTATGGCGTCACGTGAATTTAGCTCGTTTTGGTGTTTTTGATTCCACGGAGTCGTGTAGAACGTTTTTAGAAGGGTTTGGGATTACTATTCAAGAATATTTCATCTTTCGATTTACGTACAAGATAAATAAATCGGCATCAATATTATTATCTTCCTAAATAATGAGGATATCTTATTTTGAATTAAACGATAAAATCTTCCCTCTAACTATATATTTAAGGAGTTTAGTTTCTCAGCATACTTGTTTCAGTGTCAAATATCACGAAGTGTTGAGCTATATTCTTAGCTGAAATCGTTGATAAATGAAGATAATCTCTTGTATAAGTGAAGACATCACACTCTTCAGATTAAGATCACCCACATCTCCAAACGTAAAGAATACTTTCTGAATCACTCATCAGATTTAAGTGCTATATCACAACACCTGAGCTTCTGTGTAACTTTCCAAACTTCCATCAATTCGATATAAGATTCAATGGTTTTAATGCACATCATCTCCGTTATTCAAGTCCTTAGAAGGACACCACCACGTTCGTTATCCTATATTCAGGTTACTTCTACTCAGTGAAAATCGAATTATCACTTGCGTATCCTATATAGAAACTACCTCATTCCTTTCAAGTCTCCAATTTAGAGGAAGTGGGAGGGAAGTCCTTGTCTTGAACAAATTAAGCTAATTTATTTCTATCTTGCACGCTTTTATACCTTTATCAGTAATTTCTATACATATTTATCAAAACGTTCAAAGTATTAATTACTTTCTTATTCTTTCGTAATAAAAATAAATGAAGTGAAAGTTTTTATGTCATTATTCTTTTTTTACCTGTTCGTTGATAAATAATGGCGAAATATTTATTTAATGTTTTGTTTTGTTGTCAGAATCCAGTACAGTGCCTATTAGGCATTACAAAAAATAATTATGACATAAGTTGATACTAGAAATTCTATAAATAAATTCAAGAAAATATATTAAAATGCATGCCCAATGATTTTTAATTGAAGTATGCATAACTTTTATAACTAAGAAACGAAATAATACCTAAAAATACAATTCTTCAAATCAAATATTCCTTTAAGGGGTCACAGGGGTGTTGAAAATGTTTCGAGAGCACAAAATACAAACAATTTTCGACTAGAAATAATTCTTTGAGATTAAAATGAAATAATTTGATTCTTTTACACATTTCTTATAAAGGAATAAAGTTTAAAAAAAAGTATAAAATATCTAAAATATAATCATAATTTTAAAAATAATAAACACATAAAAATAAGAAAAAGTTTTGTAAGAGACAAATAGTGAGTTTTACGACGCGCATGATATTTTCTGCAATAATAATTCTAATTACTAGCAATAAGTTGATTTATAAAGTCAAATATATCCTTATTACATGCTAGCTTATCTTATAAAATAAAATAAAAAATAATATTTTTAAAAATAAAAAATACATTTTTTAAATTTTTTAAAAAATTCAATTTTTGTTGAAATATTTCAAAAAATTAAAAATTTATAATACTATAACTAGCTAGGATTTGAAGATTATGATAGAATTTATAATTCTGTAAAGTTTTATACATCAAAGTATGATAGTTTTGAAACGCAATGCGCGTAATTGAAAAAAAAACACAAACTGAGAAAAAGGGCTTTAAAGTTTTAAAATTGAATTTGGGAAAATAAATCTTAAAACTTACACGCTAAAATTTTCCAGGCTAATAATATATACCTTCCTGTTCCTGAAACAGCTCAATTTCTTTACTCTTTTTAATTTTCTTGGTTCTGCGAGCTTCAAAAGATGTTCTTACAGCCTCTGTCTTGACGTAAAGATTCGACGATTGTCACGTTCAGCCAGGGGCACACAAACATTTCTGTTAATTTTCAAGCCAAATTTCTCTAAAATAGTAATAAGTATTTGATTTCCATCATTAAAAACACTGGTTTCTAGATTTGCAGCAATCTCTGCAATCTGAAGCCTAGAACCAATCGTCTTAGGACAAAACTTCCAAATTAATGAATTTAAACTTTCATTAGGATTCTGTGTCTTACCTCCTAAACATTTCTTCAGGAGTGCCGGATGAGATAAGTCTGCAAATACAGGCTTAATTACATCTCGAACAGCTTTAGCAACTGAGGGTTTGTGTTTATAATTTTGTAAATTATTATTAATTGCGGCATTATACTTACACCATGTATTTGGATTTGTTGGACAAAACCAGTGCATCGGTTCATCATCAGTGCTGCAAGAATGACCCCAAACACAGCCCAAATGGCTTTCCGCATTTCCTTTACACTAGTAGAATTGCATCGAATAGCATTACCATAGTAATGCGCAAGTTTATCAATTAAACTATCAGTTAACCTACCTTTACCGCCAATAGTTTTACCATCAGATAATTTCTTTTTACTATATACTAATATAAGCTTCCTAAGTCTTGTACCCATTCTCTTTTGCACATAGCCTACACATTCTATTTTCTGAATAAGATAGTCATCGCCGTATGGCTTGTTTTTCAGAAAGGGCATTGAATGTTTTTGTGTCGCCATCTCCTATGTAGTTCGAATATTTCAGGTTGTGAAGCTTTTCTGATCGATTAAAAATCCTCAACATCCCGTCAACCTCCATCTTACCAGCAGAGCCAGAATAATTTTTTCTACATGAAATCTTATGCGCTCTTTGCCATTTTTATTGTACTTGATACCAAATTTTACCCCTTTATAACTGTCGCATCCTTTGCAAAATGAGGACAACACTTCCCTATCCAAAACCTTACCTGTTTCGGCCCCTATTACAGTACATACTCCAATCAACGATGAATGTCCTCTCGTCTTCCAGGTACCATCACCACTTACCGTTAAAAGGTTATCAGGTGACGAAGAATATTCTTTGACAGCTGCCATTTTCATGCTTTCTTCAGCGACTTCCTTCATAACACGTGAAAGTTTATTATTAATAACATCATGTGATTTGTGTTCAACAGGATTAGGAAGACTCATTACAGCACAAAAGGTTTTTAATGACTCTAAACCTTGGCCTATGCATCTCATTGCTAAAATAGATCTTCTGTTAATTTCTGGAGCATTATTTTTATTCCCAGTGTTTTCACAGCTTGAAAAAGTACAAACACTCCCAGTTTTTACAACGTATTTCAAAATTCGAACATAAACCACGACTGGACTTTTCATTAATTGTTAATGGTTTATGACATTTTAAACAACATGATACTGATAAAATAGAGCTAAAAGTTGAAATAAAATCAAAAATACGATATCCTTTGAAGAGTTTTTTTTGCAAGATTCTGTGTTGCTGTCCTTTAACTGTGTGGTGATTTCCGACAGACGTTTCCAGTCATTCCTCACACTACTTTTTCTCGGGAGATTAACACATTATTAAAACAATGGCTTTTATGGCCAATCGTCGAAACACTTCGATTGACCATAAACACGCAAGTACAATTACAAGTTGATGAATCGAAGCACGTATTTTCTAACCAACTGCTGGATATTGGAAACGGTGTAGAACTGCATCCCAACACATAATGTATCAAATAGCCACACAATTTCTGTACTGTTGTTCAGATAAAGAGGGAACTGTGATTGACAGTGTCTTCACGCGGATACCCTGTATAATTATCTAAATAATAATGGACTTTGTTGTCATATTAATCAGGAAAAATGTTGATGTTAACGAAATAAACTTCCAGATATAGAGTTGTTGCCATAAGATCCAATGCCTTTTAAACCAATAGACATTATTGTTGATGAAAACAAAACCTGAAATTCTCCAGCTGAGTTTTTCAATTCTCTGGATATATCAGGAATGCCACCACACAATCTTCGACTGAAGATTGGTTCACTGGTTATTTTGCTGCGTACCTTAAATCCTCCTAACTTATGCAACGGTACATGTTTATTCATCAAAAGATTTACCGGAAAATGTCTTGAAGCAGACATTTTCACTGTAAAATATAAAAGAGAAATCGTCCTGTTTGTCACTTGTTCCACTCATATCATCCGAATCTCTAATACCATTCAAAAGGCTTCAATTCCCGATTCGTTTGGTTTTTGCGATGACCATAAATAAATATCAAAGCCAAACAACGCCCATTTAATGCTTGGACTTAGATAATCAATGTTTTTTGAATGGGCAACTATATGTTGTATGCTCACGTGTGGGGAAACCGTCGAATCTATTTCAGTTAGCAAAAGACGGGTTACAGAAAAGTATTGTGCACCATTTAGAGATTAGTTATATTAAACTTATTTAGTGTTATACTTTAAAATGGTAAAAATAATACTAAAAATTGATAAAAATCAACGTTAATCGCCTTATTCATAAAATTACATCTTTTTATATTGCTCCTTAATAACTTCGTAAGTATTTTATGCATTATACTATACTCAAATAAGAAATGAATTAAAAGCAAAATTTTAAACATTATGCTGTTTTATATGCTTAATTTCAACTCTCCAAAATTGTAAACGAAGATTAAAATTTGACTGCATTGAATGGCTTAGAAAAATATTAAATCAACATATTAAAACAAAACCACAGCAACTCGTGGCCGGATCTGCTTGTAAAAATATAATTATGATGGTTATAAACATCGCATCACACATAAGAAGTAAGGATTGTCGTCTGTGGATCTAATAATAGACCCCCAAATTTATGTCACGTCATAACAACGTAATTGCAGTCAAATGTTTGCAAACAATCAGTTCATAATTTCATACGACGTCATAATAACAAGATAAAGGAAATAACATGTTTCCAATCAATTAGTTCACGTGTTTCGCTGTTGCCAACTATTGCTTTTCGCAGAAACATTCTCTTAAAAACTACATATTTGACGACAATAATAACGCATAAATGTAAACAAAATGTATTTGATTTGGAAATACATTTTAATATAATATTGTTTGTTTTTAATTCTTAAAAACTATTTGATGAATCTTAATACCTGAACAACTTTACCCAATTATAAAAATGTATCTAAAATCTTATCTATTTATCTCAACTTTAAAGTAAAACAACAAGTACAAGTCTAATGTCAGTTTTGAATACAATGGAAAGCACGTAATTGTAATTATCATGCGATCAAAAATTTTACCGATTCTGAATTGCAACCGAGTGTCGAGGGTGACATATTAGCTGGCACCTCAATCTCAGGACTACTGCATCACTGCAACACGAATTAGTGAGTGAGCGTTTTAGTTACGTCACGCTATAAAGCAATGGTACTCAAACTTTTTTTCAGCCGGGCCACACACATATGACAACTATTTTACACGGGCCGCTTACATGACAACTATTTCTCGTGGGCCGCTTACATGACAACTATTTCACGCGGACCGCATAGATGACAACTATTTCTCGCGGGAGTAGCGGGGGACGAGTGGGGCGGGATGCAATAAAATGCAAAAATTGATCAACATATCAATAGTTTTAGATTTTATTTTATAATTATATTGAACTCCATCAAACTAAACTCACAGGGGAAAAAAGGGTGTAATGCATTTTTCACCCTGTTATGGGTTTAATTTCGATTTCCTTTCATCAATGATACCAAGCCTCCCACCCATAAATATTCTGTTGCTAAAAAAAGGGTAGCATTGAAACATTTGTGCATAGTGGTATAGTGATGAGCAAAATTATATATTTTAAACATAGAGCATTTTCATGAGAAATTAAACAAGTTGCTGATCTATGTTTGTTTCTTCTACGAAACAATCAAGACCCCAATCGTCTTGAAATAACAAGTATTCCTTAGATATTTTTCGCTTGGAAGGTATAAGGGTTAATTAAAAATTAGTTTCACCCTTAAAAAATCGCTATTCTACTGTTATTTTTTAACACTCACCGTTACAATTTCAATAGAAAAAAAGTTATCCGGCAATTCATGCCATCACCACATCGACAGCAAAATCGTTATATGGGATTGCTTGATAGAATTTCTCGCTAAATTTTTGATACAATGTTCTTAAATAATTGAACTTGTTAGTGAAACAGAGCATCTGACCGGGCCACTCAGAAAGGTCCAGCGGGTCGCACGTTGAGTACCGCTGCTCTAAGGCAATACGATGGCTATTAGCGACAGGGTACCTCAGTCGGAACTACCCCAACACTTCAACAAAAGAGACCACCGTAGCTTAGAGGTCATGATCACTGACTAGGAGCCGATGTATCGTAAGTTCAAGTCCCAATTCCACTGAAAATCCACTGTGTAGAGAGGGTGATGTACGTTAAATATGAAGTGGTTCAAAATCTTCACACGTTGGCATGGTGGGGAAATTAGGAAAGATTAGTATACCATCTTGGATATCATCCTGGTCCCTTAACCTTGGTTCAAACTTGCGAGATCCATTGTCAATTGTTCTTGTGCTTCTTTATTGGGCAAAGTTGTAAAATCACTCACCAACTGAACCGCACATATTTGATTCACTTCAGCTTCTCTACATGAGGAATCATTAAAGGATGCCATTATAATGTCCAACACTCAAGTCACATGCTTAATATTAAAGTTAACAGGCAAATGAAAGAATATATTCCTAAGCTTGGATTTCAAATTAGACACAACACTTAAATCGTGCAGTTCCGTTTAAACCAGGCGTGCCCAACCCGCGGCCCATTTGGAGACTTTTTGCGGCCCAATTGAAGTTTCTGTCTATATTATTTTAGATATTTGCACTACAGACGGAAGAATCGAAAATAACGTGTTTTGATCCACCCCCACCTCTCCCCGAGCAGTTCTTACCAAAATAATTTTTTTCCTTCATTTGACTTCCAAGCAATTGTAATAACAGGTGTTGATGTATGAAGGAAAGCAGATGATCTTGGGTATGTTATTCCTCTTTCAACGAGAACTTCGTTGAGAGTTAGTAGTGTATATAGTCCTATTTGTCAGAGAAATAACTTATGTCTATATTTTTAAGTTCAGATTAGTAGAGCATTTTTCTTGTTTTATTTGGCAATGAAAGAATCCGATGATGGATTTAATGAGTTGCCTCAGAGCTGTAAGACCAGCTAGTAGAAATGTAAGATAATTACGGCAGCAGAATAAAAATGTTTAATATTTTAACCTTCTGAAATTATGTAACTTTTTCATTTTATGATATATTTTAATCACGGTGCAATAATTAATATCATACAATAAGAAACTAAACATTTGGCTATCGGGCAGAAAAAAAACTTTTTTGTCAAACAGTGTAATAATTACAAAGCTGTTCTTTACTTAATTGCTTTTTTGCATTTGAAATAAAAATTTTGAAAAGCTAAATAATTTTTATGCAAACATACTGTAACACAAGTATAAAATGTGAAGATGTTACACACATAATTGTTATATTACGTAACCTCAGATGGCAGCATAAATCTACTGTAGATAAGAACCTTGTATGTTAAGATATATTCTTCCACCAACAAGTATAATTGGTCGACTTGCAACTTTGTTGTGATTGCGATCCATTAAAAGGTCAACTTGCTGTTTTTTGATCATATCAATAACTATTGAATAAAAATTTGTGTATTATATATTTATCTCAAGTAAAGTACAAAAACAATTGTCACATTAATTATAAGGTAATATAAAATATTTTGAATGCTGTACGATAATAAAATATTTTGAATAATTTGTTTTTTGATATGTGCAGCCCACCTCAGTTTAATAAATTTTTGCTTGGCCCACCAACCGATTTGGGTTGGGCACCCCTGGTTTAAACTAAATTCCGACCAAACTTTTTGAAATAATAAACCTCTCTCTTAATCATTACAAATAACTATTCTCAAATTGTTACTGCTGATGCAGGACATAAAATGTGCTAAAGAAAACTCTTTTTCGAGACAATTCAGGGATTCCAACAAAATTCAATGAGCTCGCGAGGCTATTCTATTAACGTTTAAAATACTAAAGTATTTTACCTCATTTCCTTAAACTTATGAGTTCTTTCAGGCGAGTGGGTTTTGCAGACGAATGATCTTTCGGTAATTGACCTCATTAAGGAAAAAGAAATCGATCTAACGACTTCTTAAGTCTTGAATGCCGAGGTAAAGATCGATTTGAGAACTACTCACTGGAAGTAATCGTCCTAATGAGAAGGCTTATCCTTCTCTATTTTGGTTACTTATGTAACACTATTGCTATAGAGAGTAAATTAGGTCTTTCAGTGGAGATATATGTGTTTTGTCATAAGCCAAGTCCATAAAGAGTAGATTTACTCAAGACCTTTAAGAATACCCATTTGAAGGTCCGCTTCAAATGATTACCATCCAATGCAAATTTGCTATATACATACATTGTGATGTTGCTTGTTAAATTTTTATCATTCTCGTTGTTTGGGAAAAGAAAGATAATGAATCAATTAAATGAGTTTTTTTTTTTTTTTGTTTTGTTTTTGTCTTTTTTTTGTTTTTTATTTTTTTCAGTATATGTTTTTAACTTTGTTACTATTAATGATTAAGTTATTTCATTTTATAAAATACTACCTGTGTGATATACACGTTCTACGCACGAGGGAATCAAAAAATTAAACGATGCAGATTGAAAGATAAAGAAGTTTGTAATGAGTTAATTTTACTTGAATTGCAAATTAAACAGAAAAAAAAGCTTTTTGCATATCTCATCTGAAAAAAAATCATATTTATTAAATTTTAAGTCTGTAGGTATAATAGGTGGGTATAAAAGTTTTTTTTATTTATAACGCCCCAGTAACTCTCTTAAGGGTGGATTTTTGAAAACATCTCCCTAAGCTGATCTCTGCTCAGCAAAAGTAACATATTGTTACAAATTTTGTATAATGAACGCTTAAAATAGTGTAAATAATTTATATCTGGAAATGTAATACGTTAATATTACTTTTTGTTGTATTTATTTTATGCTAATGCTCGCAAGTAACGCTGTTCCTTACTTTATAATGGCGATTTAATGGAAACAAAGGGAAGTGCTGGCGAAAGAGCCTAGTTGCCATCCTTTTTGGTGACCATGTTGGCAACTTGGCCATTGATTAAATAGTGTGGAGATTGATATGATGTAGTGCTACCTGGTGGGGAGCTGCAACAAAGAGGATAGCACAAAAAACTTCTCCACAAAAAAATACATACGTACCAATTTTCATAGTGATCGGTTGAACGGTGTCGCAGTGAGGCCAGGTCATATATACAAACATCCATTTATATATATATATATAGATAATTTCTAGATTGAGAATCTTTTGGATATAAACATGGCTCATAATGTCTTGTCGCTTATGACATAATGATTTCCTCGTTTATTCCCTCTTTGAAAAAGATTTTGAAAATATTTTTAGTTACCATATTTATTTACTGTAGAAGTACTTTCAAATATAGTACCATGCGCAAAATTTTAATCAAGGAATAAAATGAGAATTGAATTGTTCAGATATTGTGTTGAGATCTTATTGTTTGCGTATAAACCTTTTACAGCAATGGTTTTCCTTAATGTTTTCAACGTTCATATATTCTATAACAAAAAAGTGATAACAGCCGAAGAACTACCTGTATTACGAATGCAAAGATTAGTTCACCAATAAAGCCAATTTCTTATTTTATTTTAAATTTTTTGTGGGACCGACAACTTCCTGTGATATTGTATGTGTGTATGCGTGTGCGTGGGCGTGTGTTTTGAACATATGCTTCTTTTATGTTCTAAATTTTACAACAGTGAAAGAAAAGACTTAAGTCTCTTAAAGAAGTTAATATCAATTTTCCTACAGATTTTCACCATTTTGTTTCCAATAGAAATGTGGCCACGGTAGCCTAGTGGTCAAATTAATGGACATGTGACTGGCGAGTCATGAGTTCGAGTCTAATACCGCTACAGAAACGTAGCCCAGAGGGGTCCGATTCATGTTAAATATGTCGACGCTGTAACGTCATCCCATTGGTTTGGTGTGGGAGATAGGAGAGGGGGTGGTTGCCAGCTCAGGTGACGTCCTCGCTACTTGTCCAAGGTTCTTAATTACGAGATCCGTCACCAACAGCCCTCGTGTAGCTTTGTAGAGCGGCATTAAACCTCTCGTTGCGGAGTTTTTTATTGCGTATTTCAAATATACGTATTAAATCTACATTTGAGTTAAAATATACAAAAAAATTGATGTGAATTAGTTTTTATTTTTAAATATAGAATTAGATCATACAAACATAAACATAAAAGCATAAATGAAACGATAACCAGGAACAGTATAGATTTCACAGTAAATAGTCGGAAAAAGCGCAAATCCTTGGAAATCGCGGGATACGCAGCGAGAGGTTTAATATAACTCTCTCTCCAACAGAAATGCATTTGTCTATTTTTGAATTTTCATTGTAATCCTTCATAACTTTTAAATTTTTCACTTTTTTTATTTCTTTTTTATAATGCGATTCATACTTACTTCTGTAACCCCCGAATGATATTTTGTGGTACAAGAGGAATTGTGTAGGTGTTTTCAATATAAAAAAATATCCAATTAACTGGAGAAAAAAAAGAAATTTAGGGGTAATAATCATATTTTCATAAAGATATGTGATAAATAAAAACAAATGAGAGGAAATTATGGTTTAAAATCAAGGAATAAGTCTCAAAACAGAATTTTTGTAAAACCTAACTTTAATGAATTGCATTTTTTTTTAATTGCCATGAGCTTTATTTTTACTCTTCGTTGAATGTAGCTTCAGATTTCTCAAAAAAAGGAACCCCAAACGTAATTTTTAAAATGAATTCCACTTTTTAAGAGGATTAACTAAAATTAATGAAGGAAGAAAAGTTTGAAGTATTTTAGCCAATTATATAACTGGTGAATGAATTTTTAAACACATCTATGACTATCAAACATCAGACTGCAATCAGCGAAAATAAATTGCAGTACCTTTTTACGCCAATTAGGTACTTTTTAGTGAATGCAACTCTTATTTGTTTACAGTATGATTACAAATCCAAGAAATTAATGATAAATTTGATTCTTGCCTAAAAAATTAAAGCTTCTGTAATTTAAAAGTTAAGAATTTTCAGCGCTTATTTCTTAGAGAAATCTCTTAAGACTTGATTTCACACAATCCTTCATGCAAGTAATCGTGTGAGAGGAGGAGAACGTAATTTATTTAAAGTGTTACGTTACCACAAATGTTATAGGTTACTACTGCTGGATCTTCCTTCGTGACTTTAAGTTAAAATTTCATTACATATTTTGTGTTTATCTGTGATTGTGAAGATATGTAAAATTTTTCACCAACAATCTAAGTGGCTATTCTAGCATGCATTATTGTACTACATAAAACAAGTAATACAAAAAAAATTAAGTTGATTTCTATATACATAGAACAACAAGAAAATTTATAGTTTATTTACCTTTTGTTAAATAATTACAATTATATATATATATATATATATATATATATGACAGAATTATGACACACACACCATATTAAGTGGCAAAATAGAAAGCGATTTTCCACTTTCCTATCTATATAGGGTGTTAGGCCAATTTTGATTGTTTGTTACTAATTTTTCATTAATTAAAAATTTAATTATTCCAATAAAATAGTATAGTAAAAAGAAAACACATTCTCAGAAAACAGGATATCCCAGGTGGGATTCGAACCAACGACCTTTGGATTTGAAGTCCAATGCTCTATCCATTGCGCTACAAGGATACAACGAACAATTTTCCTTTTTATATATGGTGTTTGAGTATTATTTTTGTTGGTTCTTTTTTATTAATTTTTTTATTTAATTAATGAATCAATATTTGAAAATACTGTGCTAATATCAATTGTCATCCGCTACAAGTTTAAAAAATTGCATTTAAACTTGAATAGATGAATAGAAAATACTTTATTAACGATTGAAAATTTGAACAAGATATAAAGGGTGCTTTTTTAGAGGTATAGAACTTTAAATTGCAATAAAACAACTATGTATTATTCTTCGATTGACATGAATTTTTTTTATTCAAAAGATAATCTTGTGGCATTACATTTTAAATATGATCAAGCAAGGCGTAGATTCGTCGAATGGGCCCAAAACGAGATTGCCGTTGTTCCCAATTTTCATAAGCAAATTTTTTTTAGCGATGAAGCGCACTTCTGGTTGAATGGCTACGTCAACAAACAAAACTGCCGCATTTGGAGCGAAGCTAATCCACAAGTGTATGTCGAAACACCGTTACATCCAGAAACACTGACTGTTTGTTAGGCTTTATGGGCTGGTGGAATCATTGGTCCGTACTTCTTCAAAAACTATGAAGGCCACAACGTTACAGTCAATGGTGATCGGTATAGAGCCATGATTACTAACTTTTTCATTCCTGAATTGAACAATCATGATGTCCAGGAGCTGTGGTTCCAACAAGACGGCGCAATATGTCACACAGCTCGTGCCACAATCGATTTATTGAAAGACACGTTTGGTGACCGCCTAATTTCACGTTTTGGACCCGTGAATTGGCCTCCAAGATCTTGTGATTTAACACCGCTAGACTATTTTCTGTGGGGCTATATAAAATCATTGGTCTATGCGGATAAGCCACAAACGCTTGACCATTTGGAAGACAACATTCGCCGTGTTATTGCCGATATACGGCCACAAATGTTGGAAAAAGTCATCGAAAATCAGATTGGACTACATCCGAGCCAGCCGTGGCAGTCCTATGCCAGAAATCATATTTAAAATGTAATACCACAAGATTATCTTTCGAATTAAAAAAAATTCATGTCAATCGAATAATACATCGTTATTTTATTGCAATTTAAAGTTATATACCTAAAAAAAACACCCTTTATATAAATATAGAAAGAGAGAGAGGGAACTAATAGTAGAAACTGAAAAAGACGAATTTAAACTGTACAGATTTATGAAATTTAAGGAACCTCTAAACATATTTGTGTTCAAATCTACATATAATATATTTATCTTTCTATCCTAAAAAGTTTTTATTTCTATGCATTTTTCAAATGGAAATTTAAGCTTTGGTGATTTTATTTTTCTTTATAAAAATCGTCTATTTAGAAATATTACTTACCATAAAATTTGGAATTAATCAATTTATTGTCAGCTACAATATCTCTTGAAGAACAAATGCTTAAATCCTTCTTTTAAAATGTCGATGTTTTCGAAAAAAATATAAATTATACACATTTGAAATATTTTCTTGATATGCTGATTCTTCTTGCGATGAGCTGAAAATTAATGGCATTGTTGGAAAGTAATAGCTCCAAAAAACCGAATTCAAGAAAAGCGATACATAGAAGTAAATCTTTCCTTCCCTCAGAGTACTGAAACTTCTTTGTAAAAGATAGCGTTCTGATTTCATAACAAATTCCTTTTGGAATGATTCCAGGCGAACCTTCTAATCCAGACCACAAAGTGAATAAATTGGTCTATCCAAAAATTATTCGCAATCGGTCATGTCATACCCAGGAAAACGATTAATATTATAGAGCTTCTTCTCTTTTTTAACTGTAAATAAACATTTGTTTGTCTTTTTAATAGTTTTTCAAAAAGCCGAGTTTGTTTGTAGTTGTTTTTTATGTCTTTCAAAGAAACGAAGTTCTTAGAGTATATGTTTCATAATAGATTGGTCCCGTAGCTTCGTTTTAAAGTATTATTGTCTTAAGTGAAAAATGAACTCACTTTATATAGAATTTTAGAGTACTGATAGATAAATCGTTTTGCAAGATTTATTAGTAGCATGTGCTGTTGTAAGAAATGTACATAAAAACTGCAAAACGAATAAACAAATTTTCAGAAGGATCTTATTCGCATTATATGACTTGGTCTGGAAAATGCAATTCATAAGTGGAGATAATACTCAAGAAAGCATTGGAAAAAATTTATCACAAATGTGTTGAAATAATTGCGTAATCACACATAGTACATAGTTTCTAATTATCATAATTTTCAAGCGAAAACAATTAACTTCATGGGTTCTTTCTCGTCCTTCTTGTTCATCTTCCTAAAAAGAGCTAATGTTTTGAGCAGATCATAAATCAGAATTTAGAATATAGTTTATTTTCATGTAGATAAACTTTTAAATTATTCCTTATAAGTTTGTATTGGAAAAAGTAATACCAAAATATTTTGCAAAGCTTTAACACAACTTAGGTCCTTACCACGTATTTTAGGAAATAATTATCCCCAATTATATATTTATTTTGAACATGACCACGAGCTGAACTCTCTTTTTCTCCGAACGTACACGTACGATTCCTGTATTTTCCTTTCCAAAATTATAATATGTATACAATCTTTTGCAAAAAAAAAATAAAAGCACCAAGAAGTTCCCCGATTGTGATAAATTTTTTAGACAAAGACATCTTTAATGAACTTGTAATCATCAAATTTTGGATGAATTGTCATGAATTATGGTAGTAGTGCGTATTTCTGCTGAGAAACTCGCAAAATAAACAACCGGTAATAGGGGCGTAAAATTTATCTTTTTTCGTTTTTGCCGATTTAATTCCCTGAGAATAAAATGAATATTGCTATCACGACGTTTTCGAAGACTTATAGGCAAGACTTCGAACGTTGTCGCATTGTCGGAATGAGTGGATCTGGATATTCATTGTAACAAATCCCTCTTAATTTATTAGAAAGTTTTATTCAAAAAAACTCTAGGTAGGTGATTTAATGAAATAAATAATCTCCTATATATATATATATATATATATATATATACCTTTCTTGAGATGTTTTCCAGTCAGAGAGCAGATTGGTGTTGCTACCTTTCTCTGGTTGTAAGAAACAGACTATTTTTTCTGAATTAAGTTTTAATCAAGATTATTGGTTAAGAATTTATATACATTGTTATATTACAAATGAACACAAGACGTAAGTTTAAATCGCGGTAAACAGAGAACGTTCCTTTTTTGCTCTTCTCGCCAAATCAATTGGCAAAACAAAAAACATTTCTTGTTTTTATCAGACGCAACTAGCGTCCTCTGGTAGGAGAAAGCGTGATTCACAGATGTTTTGATGTTAGAGTTTTTAATAGTCATACAGAGAAATACGTCGTCACCTGCAATGTAAAGAAACAGCTGTACAAAGGTGCTAGCAATAACAATTTCTGTGAGAAACTTAACTACGAAATGAACGCTTTGGAAGGCCAAGATACACAAATACGAGGTTAGATCGGATGATTGTTTGAAAGGCCCGAGCTGCTCCAACGGCATTATTGTCTAATATTCAACGTACTGCCTCTTCACTACTCCCCGTTGTACCTTCCACCATTTCACGGTTCTTTGCTGAGGCTAAGTTACGCTCACAAGATGTCTGCCTTTGACTCGACAACATCGGCGGAATCTTCTGGAGTGGTGTAGCAGCCAATCAACATGGTTGCCTTTAGACAGGCATCTCATAGTGTTCAACGATGAATCTCGCTATACTCTTGAAGCAGATGACCATCGTCTTCTTGTCTGAAGAGGCCAGGCCCAGCGGTCTCAATCAGCCTTTGCTTTACAAAGGCATACAGCCATTACCCCTGGTGTGACGGTGTGGGTTGCTATCTCATACGAAAACAGGTCATCTGTAGTAATCCTCCATACGTCTTTAACAGCTCAAAGATATGTTGATACCATCCTGCAGCTGGTTACATTATCCTTCATGGCACTTCATACGGAGTCCAGCTTCCAACATGATAATACCAGGCCATATATAGCGCTCGCATAATCCTGGACTTCATTCATGCCATTAAGATTTTTCTTTGACCAGTAATATCAACATACCGTTCACAAAACAAACATGTCTGGGATATGGTAGGGCACTAGATTTGGGTAACCCAAATATCGCAGACCTTGAGCAACAACTGATGAATCCCTGATAGAATGTATCGTAGGATGACATTAAAAACCTCTGTCAATCTTCACCGAGACAGATATAAGCATGTATCTCTACCAGGGGTGGTTCCACCAACTATTGATTTGAACATTCAAGTTGTAATTGTGAGCCTCGGATGGGCCCTATGGCTTTGGTATTCTTTTCATCTTATGATCTGTGTGTATGAGCTGTACAAATATTTAATTTCATTATAAACAACATCTTCCTTCATGGTGCTTCGATTTTTTTGTAAAAGGGTATATATATATATATATATATATATATATATATATATATATATATATATATATATATATATATATATATATATATATACACTCATGCGGACAAAAAAATTAGGGCACCAAGAAATTGCGGGATCGTAACAAAACTTGGCATGAAAGTAAATGTCGGAGACATATGCAAATGATTAGAAATACAGCGTGATTGCGCATTACGTATAGCCGGAAGAGGGCGTTTAACGTCGTTCTCCGTGGAGTATAAATCAAGTAACCAAAGCTTGTTTGAATGTGCTGAATCGTTTACAAAAGAAGAGTTGAGGTAGACATGCCATTACGCCGTTTTCAAAGACAATATTAGCAGCTGTCGCAGTTTTAGAGGGGGAGAATCATCAGCAGGAGGGAAACTGGGTGGTCAGCTAGGCTAGTAGCTCGTCAATTAGGCCGCTCTAAATTGTGACGTGAGGAGATGTTGGACCAGTGAATCACCGAGGTGTCATTTACACGAAGACCAGGCTCAGGGCGCCCTCGACAGACCAGTCATTAAAAAGACCGCCACATTGTAGGAAATGCACACGTACAGATGATTGCTTCATCGGCCACCAAGTCAACAATGTTTATAATACTGCAGCATCCATTTTTTTAATTTCGATTGCTTATGTGTCCTTCATTGTGTGATTTTCCTACTCTCTTTGTGTTTTTCGAATGTGATTGATAGATGTTCATTTCTCGTTTTTAGAGAATTAGACTATATATATATATATATATATATATATATATATATATATATATATATATATATATATATATATATATATAACTTACTTTCCCTTTAAGAATTTGCATGTGTGTGTGTATGTGTATAAATTCAATCTCTTCTATCTTCTTCTAAAATTCGTCATTTTGAATACGTTTTTCCACCTCCAAATAACTCTTTTTTAAGAGGCATTATTCTGGTCAGATAATAGGGTCATATTCAGGTCTGGCCTTTATACAACGGAGACTTCTATTGTATGGTTTCAGTGAAATGTGGTGTAAGAATTAAATAAAGGCCCATGAGCTTTATATTATAAATAAAAATAAAAATTAAATAATTTCTTTCAAAATTTCAAAGAAATTTTTAGCGCGCGTACAAGGATATATCATATTAAATTTTTCCTTTGCACATGTATGTTGCTTAGTGATGTTTTAAAAAATATTGTTTTAAGCCATGTATGTTGTATAGTAACATTAAAAAATTAATTTGAGTATTGCAGTTTTAATTGTGATCACTACCGGCGTTGGGAGGCCAGGTGTGCCCTCGTATACTTATAAATAGCATCCTCGCTCCGTTTCTAGTTTCCCTTACAACTTGGCTTGAAAATCTATCTTTACACTGTTTTTCTTTTCTTCACCAAGTGGAAACGGAATCAAGTTCTACTAAATTTGGTTACTTGTTTGTTTTGTTTTATTCTATGTGTGAAACATGTAACTGTAAAAATTATTTTCATGCGTGCTTAAAAGAATTTTAATATATAAAAAGGAAAATCATATGATTAGATGGGTGCAACAAACATCGAAGTCAATGGTATACTCAGTACCACAACTAACACATTTAAACTCCCAACCTTTGATAGTGTTAAATAAATGTTTAGAATCTAAGTCAGATACAATATTCTGCCTCCCTAATTATTCGGTTTGTCTGTCTATTGATATTACGCTTAATTTCTAGCCACATGGTTTATTACAAGCTCAGATCATAGATTTTCTGAAGTGGATAACATTGTTCCCTAGAGAATGCTGAAACAGCTATTAAGGGTCAGTGTAATGCTCAGATACATATCAGGAGGGCAGGAGTAAAATGTAATTGAAGTGTATAAAAGGGAACGGTTCCTATATATTTGATTACTACAGATATATCAAAGGACTACATTGAACTCAAAAGATATGCATCCTTTAAAAAGAAAATAGCATTCGTCAATCAATATAAAATGATTGATTGTGTCTTTAGAGACATAAATCCATGTACAAAGAGATTCATTTTAAGACATCTGGTTGGCATGTTGATACAATAATTTTCAACGACATTATGTTTCAGCTACAGCCATGAATTTATCAAAATTTTCACTAATAGTTCAAATACTTTCTAATTGCGTTTATGTGTAACACACATTTTATTCTGAATACTTTTGTGATAGCCAGATAATTCTGTTGTGATATGTACTGAAATTGTTTCATATTATAAATCGGCAAAATTGTTTTCTCATAATTATATTTATATTTATCCATTACTTTATAAACAACACGATTTTATAGTTTATAGTTGGTTCATAACTCCCAAAGTATGCTTCTAAAGCTTTAATGTAGTTGATTCTGACTTCATGATCTATCTACTTAACTATCATTTGCACATGAACAACTAATCAAGTTTCACCCTGAAATTTGGGGAATCCCTTTTCTTAGGTTCAGTAACGCTTTTTCTCAGCTTCATAAGAGCAGTGGGAATTTTCCGGTCAGTTTAATTCCGACAATCTCAATCCCTGTGTATCCTCTTTATTTTTTAGATTTATAACTCCAAGATAGTACATGTCAACGAAAAGAAAAATCTAGGCATCATCTAGAGAAATTCTTAACAAAGAAAGGAATTGCAGTTGAAATCGAATTTGAAAAGAAAAGAAAATTCATATATTAAACTACGAATCCTCTAAAATGGCTAAAGACATAGTATGTCCTTTGAAGTTGGCGCATTCAACAACTTTAAGGAATAATTTCGAGTAAAAGAAGTGGAATATGATTTAATTATATTAAATAGGCAGAGAAAAGATATTATCCATGTGATGGAAAAATTATTATCTATCTGTTTGGTGAGCAGATGCAAGACAATATGCCAATAAACATTTTAATAATTTTAACATAAGCACGCAGTATCTTTAAAACTGAGGTACGCGCACATAAAGACGAAAAAATCGACAGCATGGCTTACAACAAGCCATGTATGGTTTCAGGGCATGAACGGAGATTTAAAATACATAACTGAAGAATAAGCAATGAGGCGGCAAGAATATAAAAGCTGAAGAAAAATTTGTTGACAAATTTTATTAATTAAAAAAGGTAGATACTGCACGGAATTCATATTCTATGTGGATGAATCTGGACTTTAGTGAAGAAAAAAAGTGTTACAGACACATGAAGAAGCTAAGGTAATACCTAATATCAATGACTTTAATGGCGAAATTACGTTGTTTTGAGAGAATCTCACTGGGCTCAAAAGACTTCGCCTGATCTATCACTGCGAAACCTCACATGTGTTAAAGAGAGTTAACAAAAACACGCAAATCTGTCCATTTGCTATTAGACATATAAAAAGTTACGATTGGAGCAACATTTATTTGAAGATCATTTTTTGTTTGTTTCATACCCTCAGTCCAGCATCAGTTTGAAAAAAAAATTCTTTTAAAATTCTTCTCTGACATTATGATGATATATTTCACCTTTTCACGATCTACAACCAGAATTAAATGTAGTGTATTTTCCTGAAAATATTAGATATAGACTTTACGGTGGGTGAGAAAAAAATTCGAAGTAGAATTCCTTAAATTTGGCTATCGTTTCCCTGGTCTTGTGGCACGGACCATTGTCTCGGTGAAACAGCACTTTTGCATTTTGGAGGACGTTTTTTCTTTATTTTTCCTCATTCAGTTGATCCAATAACAAAATGTAATATTCGCTTTTAATTGTTTTGCCCTACTCAAGGTATTCAATAAACAAAGTTATGTGTTCATCCCAAAATAGGGATGTCATAACCTTGCCAACTGTCGTTTGAGTTTTTGGTCACTTTGGACGGCTTTTACCGGCAGCTGTCCACTCAGCTGACGATCATTTTGGTTTAGACGTTTTATCCATTTTTACATACCTACGTAAAGCCCTGTTTATTTCACTTAAACAGCTCCAAACAAAGCTCTGAATCATCGATGCGTTGTTGTTTTTGATCGACAGTGAGAAAACGCGGCACCCACTTTGAACACAGTTCTCTCATTGACAAATGATCATGTAAAATAGTGAATACATTGCCTTATGATACCTTTAAATCCACTGCTATCTCACGCAACTTCAATTCATGATTGGCTAATTTTATGTTTATTAATTTATTTTATGTTTTCTGGAACAGCTGCCGAATTTGGATGACCTGAACGTTCAGCGTCGTTTGTGTGTGTGACCACGTTTTAAGTCTGTATACAACTTTTTAACCACTGTTTGCGAATGAGCAAAGTCCGGATAACACTTATCAAGGCATTTTTTTTTTCTTAAACAGTGTTTTTTTCTCATCAAAAAGTAATATTTAACTAACACAAGAAATTCTTTTTCATCCATGGTTTCTAACAAACAAAAATTGCTTCGCTAAAAACATTGCAACTTTTTAACTAAATGAGGTATTATCACGAAATTTTGACACGTGCTGTTTGAAAGTTAATACTGCAAGGTTAGACTTAGGAAAGTTAGGAGGTAATTTCATCTATATGTTAGGCCCAGGATTTATTGAATGATGTGTTAAAAAAAGGTAGAAGAGCTGCAGCACGTGGAAGATGAAGATAAGAAATAAAAGGAAGAAATATACAGAAAGCTCATGATGCATTTGTTAGCTGGTGGATTTTCAAAAATTAATGTGACTGCGTACAATTTTGAGCAATGGATCTCAAATGCAAAATATTTTTAAGAAACTGCACGTAGGATAAATGAATTTTAAAGTGCTTTAGAGAAATTGATCCAAAACATATGACAAAGTAAACCATAAAATTTCTTTTTGACTGTTGCATCCAAAACCTCCGCCCTTTAAGTTGTAATTTCTGCTTCGTCGTCCTCATCTCCTGTATCCCAAACCAAATAACCAGTCCCAGACAAAAAAATAATCAAATGATAATAGGAACATATGTATATTTCTTTATAAATAAATGAGAAGTTTGTAGTATATTTTTTAAAATTCCATTATCTTCCCAAATTCTTAACGTAAACACCTCACTTATCAAACAATCCTCTTTACGACGTACTCGTCAGATCAAAGCTCGGTCGTAAAGTAAGGAGTATTTGTACGTAATGAGACCTTTGGTGATGAAATTTGGAAGTAGTCAACAAAATTCAGAATTCACAAATGAATAAACTAGTTTAAACCTCTATAATATTGTAAGAAGAACTTGAAAGCTTTGCAGTAAGGAAGTGAATAAATTCATGTATACTTTTAATAATTCGAAGCCATCATATTGTTGAAATATTTTCACATATATCACTTTTCTCAGAAGGGAAACCCCGTTAATGAAAACTATTTGCAAAAATCAGAATCTGCAAGTATTTAATGACTGTTCATGGTCTTTTCTTGATGTAACTGAGATGGATTTCAAATATCTTTCACAATAACCTATTTCAACATCGTTTTGTAAATCTATTTATAGTTGTGCCTCCGTTCTTGCACGGAAATTTAGAATAATACATTTAATTTACACAACGAAAGTAGTTTAATAAAAGCTCAAGTTATGTGTAACAAATATATATAAGGTCCTGAACTCTCTTATATAAATAATAAAGAATAATAGAAATAAATAAAGAATAATAGAAAATATAATTCCCTTTTTTTTTCGTTAACTATAGATTATAGTTTAAAACAGCCTTGTTCTTATTATCTTATTCTTAAATATGGAAATTATAAAAACATTGCAATATTTATCAGATAACATTGAACACGTCTGTAATGCGTAATAAGTATAGACATCACGTCATCTTAATGATATACCTGGGCAATATTAATGATAAAGGAAAGCTAGATTAGTCTAGCAACTTCTCTCCAGAGAATTTCCTATAATCTCTATTCGCTAAACATAACGGGCATATTTTGTTGGTGGTGAAATAGCTCGACAAATATTTTGCCGTATAGAACACAATTTAGCTTAAAAGCTTTAGGTATAATAAGTACATATCAGGAGCCAAATGCTAAAAGTTTTTTTATCCGATTAGAGAGAAAAGAATAACAACAATCTATTGTTTTTGTAATATAATGAAGAATTGAATTTTATATTTTATTACATATAAGAATTACAAAATCGCATTTAGTTATAACTGAAAATAAGGAAGCTGAATTTTACATAAAGATAATACACTCCAAGAGCGAGAAATGTTTAAGAAAAAAGTACAATTATTCTTTTATTAATTTAATTAAAATAATAGAAAAATTTTAGAAATAACAATACATTTAAATTTTAATATTTTCGCTAGTATTAATACTATCAAATGCTGAAGTATGTTTTTGTTTTTACATTTTTGTTTACTCTGCTGTATATGTGAAATTTTATTACACAAGCCATTACCCAACCGCGTCACTGGGTCTTTCACGATGTGGTATAAATATATACTGTTTATAGATATAGGGTGTGTTCTAAACTCTGTGGCAAAACCTTAAGGTGTGATAGTACACATCAAGACAAACAATAGGAAATAGGAGACTTAGGTTCCCAAATGTATTCCGAAGGAGATAGGTGCCATTAAAGTTTAGGGTCCAAAATTTCAAATGATTATAAAACACAGAAAAATTAGTCGATTCGTTAGCGGTTTTCACTAAAATTATTCTTTTTGTCAGTATTTTCTTCAAAAAAAATTTTAAAGATAAAGCTAAAAAATGTCGATAGAGAGAGCTTTAGACTTTGGAGTAACGAATAACTATTTTTTACCTTTATTTTTTGTATCACATTAAATGCTTTCAAAAGCTTAGATTTAAACTTAAGTTTTCAGCCCAAAATGTGAATTATTGGGGGTGGTTAAGTAGCGCAAACGGAATTGTGTTCATGAGGTGAAATTTGAAACTCCCTTCCCTCTGAACAGAGTTCAGTTATTCCCGATCTTGGTGTCGTAGGACTTGGTGTCGTAGACCAGGAAGCAACTTCTATCTCATACACGTAAAGTAAACGAGAGAGGGATGACAAAATTTAAAAAAATAAATTCATAATATACATTAGCAACTACTTTGCTCAAAATACAAAGAAACAATCTGATGTACGCACGAAGTGCGTATAAATGAAGGTTGAATGAATGAGGACACTTAGAAATTGGTGCACGTATGATTTTCTAGCTGAATCACAAAATCTGCTTGAAAGAGCGCCCATCAGCAAAGATGCAGGCCTCACACCGCCGGTGGAGGGACTGTCGAACATTAGCAAATACTCCGGGCATCTCCTGGATATCGCCAGCTATGACGACAATCCTCGCAACCAGGGCCTCGTCGGAGTCGATGGGGCTTGCGTAAACATGACTTCATATGGCCCCAGAGGAAAAAGTCTAGGCAGGAAAGGTCAAACGAGCGTGCCGGCCAATTTACCGAACCACCTCGTGCAATCCATCGCCCTGGATATGCTATACCCAATACACTTCGCACATCTGCGCGGAAATGTACAGGCGCTGCGCCATGTTGGAACCCCATGCGAATCTTTATATTGCTGGAACACTTTGCAGTAGAGCTTTACATCCTTACATACAGTTAAATCCTTGTGTACTACACTTTGCTTGCAAATCGGGTGATTTGAATAATCGGGTATTTTGTGGGGAGAAATTGCTCATGTCTGTTATGAATAGCTTTTTTATTTAATTTTTTCATCCCTCTCTCGTTTATTTTATGTTTAGTTTGTAGTAGCTGCTGCCCAGTCTACGACCAAGTATCGAAGATCGTGAATAACCGAACTATGTCCAGGTAAGAAGGTGAGTTCACATTTCACCTCCTGAACACAGTTAAGTTTGTGATACTTAACCACCCCCAATGATTCAAACTTTGAGATCAAAATTTAATTTTAAGCCTAAGCTTTTGAAACAAAAGATAACGATAAAAAATAGATGTTCGTTACTACAAAGTCAAAAGCACCCTCTATTGGCTTTTTTTAGCTTTATCTTTAAAAAAAAATTTCAAGAAAATATTCACAAAAAGAATAATTTTAGCGAAAACCTCTAACGAATCGACTCTTTTTTCCGTTTTTTATAATCATTTCAAATTTCAGACCTTAACTTTAATGGCACCTATCTCCTTCGTTTCCTATTTACTATTGTTTGTCTTGATGTGTAGTATCACCCCTTAAAGTTTTGCTGCAGAGTTTAGATACACCCTGTATATAAGTATTGATATCTAGCATTAAGAATTCGATTACATTGAAAAATGTATTTATAGCTGTAACTCTCACCTCTTGATATAAAAAGGGCAGAAATTATAATTTCTAATTTCTATTGATGTCTAAAATAGAGGTAGAAAGATTTTTTGTTCTCACTTAATCCAATAATCAAGTGGATTTCCGTCAAAGCAACTTTTAGTGGATCTATATTCCATAAAATAAATATGTGTGCTAAATTTCATGTCTAAATCTAATACAGCAAAAACGAAATTTTTATCATCAATACGCCCATAACCCCGTTGAGAGCCTTCTTAGCAGATTTCAATTCAACAAAAGAAATATGCAAACCAAATTTTATTATTATAGTCCTAGTAGTTCGAAAACAGAAGTTTTGTCTATCAATACGCCTCAATAACTCCCCCGTTTCCCCTTGGAGTTGATTTCCGTAAAATTCCAAGATTTCAAATTCTTAGTGGAACTCTATTCAACTAAAGAGACGTGCTCAACAAATTTCAAGTAAATGAGTTAAATTCAAAAACAGGAATTTTCCATAACTCTCCTTAGCCCCTCGCAACCCCACTCCTTTGGGGGTCGGTTTCTTTGTTAGAGGAACTCTATTCCATCAAAGGAACATAACTTCTAATTGTCAAGCAGGTGCGTCTAATAGTTGAAAAACGGAAATATTTATCTATTTTGCTTCTAAATCCAATCAGTGCCCTTGGGGGTCAATTTTCCCCAAACCTATTTTGTAGCGGATCTCTACTCCATGAAAGGAATATGCTTATCAAATTTCTCAAGACTGTACGTCTAATAATTTTAAAATCGAAATAATTATCTATAACGCCCCTTAAGCCCCCCACAACGCCACTTGGAAGTCAATTCTCTCAAAAACCCATTTTTTAGTGGATCTCTACGCCATGAAAGGTATCTGCATACCAAATTTCAAGAATTTAAGTCTAACAGTTTAAAAATGGAAATAATTATGCATAACTTCCCTTAAGCGTCCTGAACGCTACTTGGGCTTCAATTTTCACAAAACTAATTTTGTAGGGGATCTCTACTCTATGAAAGAGGAAACCGCTTATACCAATTTTCAATATTGTACATCTCATAGCTTAAAAATGGAAATAATTATGCATAACGTTCCTTAAGCGCCCTCAACGCCATTTAGGATTTGATTTTCACAAAACTCATTTTGTAGGAGATCTCTGCTCTATAAAAGAAATCTTCGTACTAAGTTTCAAGACAGTACATCTTATAGCTTACTAATGGAGCTAATTATCTATAACACCCCTTAAACCCCCGTATAACAACCCTTGGGGTTCGATCTTTGCGAAATCCGTTCTTAGCTGATGTCTACTCCATTAAAGGAACCTGCATACCAAATTCCAAGTCTGTAGGTTTAATAATTCCGGAGATATCGTGATTAGTCAGGGAGTGAGTCGCTTTTCTCCTTTATATGTATAGATTTCGTTTATATGTATAGATTTCTAATTAATATGATAAACATTTTTTTAAAAAAAATTACGTGGATCATCTCTTTAAAAAGAGTGACGTTGTGAAAGACTAATATACAATGGTTATCATAAATTAGGGAAAAATCACAAAAATAGCGATATGTCACGTAAAAATAGGCTAATCTGAATGAAATTTGAGTGTGTTGGTAAGTAAGAGAATCTGAACGATACTCCATTGTGCAAAAAAAAGTGGTGGTTCAGTCGAAATACGTCATTTGTGAAGAGAATAAAAATATATATCTCAGAGCAAGGCGGCAATCGCCACTGCGTGTCTAAGTTAAGAAATCTATTATAGCAAAATTGTGACTATGACTTCCAGGCAAGATTTGATCGAAGAGGTGAGAATAACGAGCTATTAGGAGACAACAGGGCAAGACAAAGTTAGATAAAAGTGGTCACATTTGAATGTGAGTTTGTTTGGAATTCATAGACTTTTGTAATAATGTTTAACCACAGATTGGGCATCCAGATGTTTTAGCCAAGGATGACCGCGTGGTACCATGAGTACCGATTACCGATATTTGTCATTATGAGCACTAAGGAACAAAACCACAACTCCAGCTGAACTCAGATCCTCCATCTCTGCAAGTACCAGAAGGCTGGTATCAAGATGAAGCGGGAGACGAAGGCTTCACGAAAGTGGTCTTTATGCAAAGCGACCAGCTATTTTCGACACACTCACGTTCCGCCAAAGGTGGGAGCGCTATCGGCGGGCACGTCAACATGTCTAATCCACGAATGATCAAATGAGGGCTGTTCTCTTTCCGGAAGACTCGAGCTTTAGCCTCGAAAGCGATAATAGGCGTATTTTTATTTGGAGATAACCTGGACCTCGTTTTCATGCATAACACATCCGTGAAAGAGATGCATACGGATCAGGCAATAAGGGTGGCTCTTTAGATAGACGTACAGAACTCCATGACTTTTACAGTGGAGATGTTAATATTGCCACCTATAGAAATGGCATACTGATGCCTATGTGCCCCCTTATGCAGGGGCTATAAGTGATACTTTCGTGCTACAGGATGATAATACAAGTCCACATAGGGATCGCATCGTGGGTGTTTTCTTGAGCTGGAACTAATTCAGCGCATGCAGTTTGCCAGCTAGATCACCGGACTTTAACCCTATCGACATGTTTGGGACACTCTAGAACGACGTGCTGCTATTCTCATTCCGCCTCCTAGAACCTTAGCCACGCTTTCAAGTTCCTTGAAAAAGCAATGGCTCGCACTTCCTACAGAATTATTAAACCACATAATTGAGAACTTCACACATCTCCACTCTCCATAATAAAAATAATTTTCCTGTACCAAATTGACACACATTGTTTGTCCATTGTATATATATCCTAATTTCTATAACACCATAATTGTCTGGTGATTTATTTTTATGCTATTTTATACCTTCCTATGTGTGTTGTTTTATGTGCATAAGTTTCTTAAATTTATACGCATGACTTTTTGAATTATCGTCATTTTTGTGTTTTTACGTAATTTATGATAACCAGTGTGATACAAATCATCGTTAATTCACGTGACGATTAAGATGTTAAATATATTGTTTGTCCTGAAAGATCGTGCCCATTTTCGGAAGGTGACGTAAGAACAGATCTAAATATATCAAAAGAACTGAAAACAAGTGATATATATGTGCACACATAGTAAAAGACCGTACTTCAGTATATTTGGGAAAGAATTTATTGCTATGTGCAGGTATTATACACTTTGAATACGGGACCAAAGTACATTTCAGGCACTGTATGTATATCGTTTTCAAGAAACACAAAACTTTCACACAAACTCCAAACAAGATATTTGCTGTTTCTGGCGAAGATTCTGTGACTGAAAACATTGTGTGGAAGCGGCTTGCTATGTTTAAAGGTGATTATTTCAGACGTGAGATCCAAAAGTCTAGAACCCCCACACACACACACACATGACCACTACCTCCACAGATGAAGATCATACTAAAACATTATCGAATAATGATGAGAAAAAGTCAAAATCCATCATTCGTGACCGTTTTGTGAAGCTTGAGTTCGTAAACCGTTCAGATATGAGATTTCTCCATGATTAAAAGAAGAAAAACCTAGTAGTTCATATTTCCATTTGATTTAGCCACAAATGGTGGAACAATAAATGGAAATTTTATAAAATATTAGACTTACTGACTAACATTTATATTTTTCTTTCATGACTCGCTTTTAAAGCTCAACCAGGAAACACCGTTTTTGAATCAAGAAGTGAAAAGGAATGATAAAATGATTATAATAATGTTGAGGGGAAAAGGTCTTGAAAAAAAATGAGCCAATCTTTACTACGCCTAAAACTGGTATTTTTCCGAAGAAGATCAAGTTCTGTTACTGGTGGGATTGAAAATGCTTTCCGCATTTGGTTATGCAATTTAAACAAAAAGAAAGAACATTAAATTCAGAAAAGTATTACTCCCTATTAGACAAATTGAAGACAGCAACTGAAAAAAAAGACCAGAAATAGTGAAATGGAAGGGTCTTTATTGGAAGGTCTTGGATTGGTCATTTCATCAGAACAATGCGGGTCTCCTGTGCCTTTGATAACTCAATAAAAGTTTAGATATCCTGTCCCATCCATCATATTCCCCAGATCTCACGCCAATAGATTCCTTTCTATCTATTTCAATCATTGCAAAATACACTTAACGGAAAAAGATTCAACTCTTTGGTCGAAAAAGAAATTCATGCAGAAAAGTGTTTCGCCTAAATATTTTAAAGGTTCCGAAAGGACGGAATTTCAACTTGCATGAAAATGGAAAAAGACTATGGATCATATATTTAATGAGTGTATAACAAATCCTATATGTGCTGCGTTTAGGTTGCTGTTTTTTTAATCGGCACAACATTTATTCGAAACAATCCAATAAAAAGCTCCATTTTAATTATTTCTTGTTCTTATGTTTTAATAAAACGTATTCAATATAATATATATTTAAATGTCAAAACTAAGATTTTAGGAAATAGTTTTTTCTTTGATGCTACATGATTTACTTACTTTTGTTGATTAAGGTATCTGACTACGTTCGGAACAGTGATTTTGCTAAAGCGTATAAATGGATAATATTTATGATATTTAGTGTCACATAGATTATAAAATGTATATTAAATTGTTTTAAGAATAGTATTACAATACAAAATTATTTAAGTACAATATTCTGACAAAATATTAACATAGAAGGACCCATTTTCAAAATATTCTCCTTTTGTGAAAAATGCTTCTATTCTAATAGTATTTTGCCTGTATATAGCTCAGACCTCTGTACAGAGACTCAACTAGAATTTTTTAAATATATAACTTAGAAGTGGGTTTATCCACGTTTTACGACAGCAGAGGGGAGAAATTTTAAGAAAAAAATGCCGATAATTATTTCAATGGGTTGTAACTCTGAAAATAATGTGAATTTTTCAAAAATCATAGCTGAGCCTCTGTACAGAGGTCTGAGCTATATTCAGGCAAAATATTATTATAATAAAAGCATTTTTTACAAAAGGAGAACGTTTTGAATAAAGATTATTCTCAGTTAATTTTTTGCCGAAATAATGTATTTAAGTAATTTTTTGTCAAAATGGCCTTAAAAAAATTTTATACATGCATTCTAATCTAAGTGACAATAAATAGCACGAAAATTATCCATTTATGCGCTTTTTTAAAATCACGGCTCCGAACGTAGTCGGATACCATAATATATTACTTAGTAACGTCATACTTAGTTGCAACACAAGATTATTGGCGACGTGCCTGGTAACTTTTAACCATGGTCTAATGACGAAGACGACACATGAAATGATATCCATTTCTCTAAACTTCCACACTACAACCCATTAAAAGTCGTTCCGACAGTGTTTCAAACTTTACACCTAGTGGTACTGGTCTGAGGTGTTATTTTTGTTTTTAGGAATACATGTGCATTCTCTCGGAATGTAGGATTTATCCCACTAACGTCAGCATACTTTCTTACAGCATTTACATTTATTCAACCCTTTTTTACCTCAAAGTAATGCTTATTGACATGTCCATTACTAAAGGAACTAGAGAGACATTTTTTCTAGCTTTGGCTCATCCATCTGCGCATGCCTGCGATCATATTTCTTCAATTGATTCCTTTCAAATACTTTTCTCTTGATACTTATCGTTTTTTTTATTTCTAACGGGATGTGGATTGGTGTTTTACCATTGCAGACGTAGTACAATCCCCGTAAACTGATATCTCTTTTTAGTGCAGCACCATAAAGGCGGGTACCAATCGCTGCAGGTAATTTTTGCACCCATTTTACCCCCTAGAGGGTGGCATCTGAGCTCTGGCATTGCGGACCTGTAATAGGATTTAATTTTGCTGTGAGTACCCAAGCCAAACAGACACTCTAGGGATCTTTTACATGTAAAATCATACGACATAGCCGCTGTCGATTTTCTGCATCATGAAAATCTATTGACTTGGGCTGGGGTCGAACCCACAGGTGCAGAAGGCCAGTGACAAACAAACCATGCCACCCAGCCGTCGTGTACAATACTTGTCGTATAAGGCAGAATTTGCTTGAACGATTTTCAAAAACAAATTATGTATTACTGTAGATACTCAACAAATTCAAATTTTGATTGAATGAACAACTCGTTGTATTTTTTTATGCATATACGAGTATAAGATAAGTGGCTTATTATTTTTTTTATTATAACTATCAGTTTAGGGGAATCGTTGCTTAGAATAAATATTTTGTTCATTAGCAGTTATCAATTATTGTACATATAGATATTGTACACATTTTAAATAATTTAAGAGTATTGAAAAGATATTAAATGTAAAAATTTGAGAAAATCCCCCCCCCCCAAAAAAACCACTCGAATAACTTTATACTAAATCATGCTAAAGAGACATTCGAATTGTTCAAGTAAATGAATAAGTAATAATTTTCAAAAATTAAATTTTTTAACACCTGATGACAGAAATGCAGCTGAATTCATATTTCACTGTCCATAATTAAATGCAAAATATATCTCTCGAATAATACAAGGAAATGTAAGTTCAAAATACTGAATTCAAGTAGAAAGAGGAATATATATATGCATTTTTTTCATTTTCCTATGTCACCTTTATAAAGGCAGATAATCTGTCTCGTATGATAAAAAAACCTAAATAGCATTAAAGATTTTGTTCTTTGGGAATATTTTTACTAACCAGTATATGTTAAAAAAAATAATACAAAGAGCAAGGAATGCATAAACCAATTTTCTTGCATAAATAAACTTGTACTTGGATTTTTCAAATTTGATTTAAAGCTTCAAGCAAAAAGTTCCTTTTAGATAGAAGGGGAAAAAACCACTTTTTTAAGATTTTTTTTTATTTAATCTAGCAAACAAAAAATGTACTCGCATTTTGATTAGATTATTCCAGACTAAAAAACACTCGAGGACGTTTTCTAAAAGGATTTAACTTGTCTCTTCGTTTTTCTAGTAAAATTTCACCTCGGATTTGGAAATCAATTCACATCATAAGAATTAAAATAAAGAAAGGTATACATTTTTTTCTTTTTTTGAATAATAAATACTGGAAAAGTTCAATCTGAATGTTGATTCAACTTTTCCCTTTTTTTTAGCCGTTATAGTATTCTTTTTTTCAAACTGTGTAACTTTTTCGAAAAAATATGAGATATCATAAGTTTTTACAAAATTCATTTCTTGCAGACACGAATTTAAAGCCATTACGCAGATGTTACATTTTTTTAGTTCTATTTTTCCATTTCATTTAATTTTACGTAATTATTGCAAGATCTGTAAAAATTTAAACGCCCTTACAATTTTTGTTTTAAGAGATGTATTTAAAAAAGTAAAATATTGCATTTTTTAATATTCAAAAATTAATTTAGCACAAAATTTATAAAATACAGTCGAATCTCTATATAGCGAACCTCTATAATATCACGAATCTTTCTATATATCGAACTTTTTCCTGGAACCAAGAACATTTTGCGATTTTCATTGTAAAATAACTTCTCTATAGCGAAGTGAATTTTCTATATAATGAAACTTTTCTTTTGTGATTCAATTTTTGTTCTTCCTTTTTTTTAAAGTATTTTTTAAAAAGTTTCAAGTTATTCTCCCTTTAACACATTTAATGGTGGTCATAAATCCTGAATTGGTTTTATTAGATCCTAACTCGCCGAGAGCAATAAATTTCTGGGCATTTCATCCAAGAAGTGCAAACTTTAACGCCCATTGCCTAATTCACTAGAAACATCTTCAATATCCTCTTTCACCCTCAGTTGAGTTGTCCCGTGTCCCCGTGTTCTAATTAATAAATAATGTTTGTTTAATATTACTCTTGTATTCTTTAAATTACAAAATGTCCTTAAAATTCATTAATTTTAGTAAAAAATTATTTTCTTAGTATTGAAAATATAGTGAATTATTCGACATTCTTTTTTTTTCTTTTCCTTGCAGTTATTCTTTTTTAATGGGCTAGATGCATATAAAATATATGTTAATTTTAAAAAAGGAGTGAATAATTACATTTTTTAATATATAGGGCTTATGAATTAAAAATTTGTTTTATGTGGTTTATAAAGTATATAAAATGATGAACCTCTATAAAACGAATTTTCCATATAACGAACTTTTTACCGGGATTTAGCGACTTCGTTATATAGAGGTCCGACTGTAATTCTATATTTCAAATCAAATCATTTGACTGGTCCTGTACATCACTTTCAATCTTCCAAACTGTACTTAGTGAAGACATTGAAGTTACACTTGTAGCCACGGTAGCCAAGGGAAATGGTAAGGCAAGTGTTGATTCTGTCAAATCATGAATTCGAGTCTTTACGCTACTAAAGATCCGTAATGTACAGGGTTTGATACACGCCAAATCTGTCGAGGTTCCAAGTACTAACATTCACGTGTTATGAATGTCAGCTCCGAAGCTTTCATTGCCACGTGAGTGTAATTTTAAACTACAATGCCCGTTGCAAATATCCCTCGCGTTGTTTCGAAATACAAACTTAATCAATAATCAATTAAATGATTCCCTGAATTAAATTTTTGATGCGAATTTTCTTCAATATTATTGGATTCCAAGTCTCTAATTCCTTGATTTTTAATCTACGATTTCAAGAATTAGAATACTATAACACTAAATAATTGTTTTTTAACATCGCATGTCGAAGATGCACAATGTTTATTCGGGAATAACTTTGTAATTTTGGACCACAGTAGAGTGACGAGAAAAAAATTTCACACTAACAATACGATTTAGGGCATCTTCAGGGACCATGGGTAGCCTAGTGGTTAGAGCACCGGACTCCGGACTGGAAGGCCTGGGTTCGATGCCCATACCGCCAAATACTCTCCAAGTACACAAGGAGTACGTGCTAGTTAAATCAGTGGGTCCTAAAGTCTTGTGGACTGAATCATGAGTGCAGGGAACTGGAGAAAATTTCCCTCCTCTTCAGTTCCATGCCTAAATTGTGGAGGTGGAGATAGATGGTGGCATCATCTATCGTAATGTTCTATAGTGCCTTTTCGGTAATTTCACCGAGCTGAATCGTACTGTCACCTGTATGGTGCTCAAGGCTAAAGCCAATGACAGGCGTACATCTAGTCCATTGCCACGTTGAATTTCGTGGGCCTCGATCTGACTATGTAGACAGGTGGCATGAGCAACAACAAAACAACAACAGGGCATCTTCATATTTAACATGGATCATCTAAACGGGGGTTCTTAATTGACACCACAACTTGACAGAAATTATGATCCTGGTCCAGAAAACAAGAGATTGAATTTGAAAAAAAAAAGTTTTCTCTTCTAATATATATATATATATATATATATATATATATATATATATATATATATATATATATATATATGCAACAAATTAATGTTTTCTATATATTCCGATATGCTTAAATGCTTTCCATAGGAGGATATTAGAAAAAATGCAGTTGTAATTGGGGACATTTGCTGGCGTACGATTCCCAAAAAAAATATATATGAGGTACATCATTTAAATACCTCTTTCTTATTCATGAATTGATTTTATTTTTAAACAAAATGTATTAATTTGGTTTGAATATGTAATAGCCATTTAATTGTTTTTGGTAAAAAAATGAAAGCATGTGTTATTTAAAAAAGTCACAAATAGTTATGTGTGATTAACTTTAAAGTACTTAATATTATTCTATTTCAATCCAATGAAATAATGTTATTAAAAACTATTTTCTGCTGTTTCAATTAATTAAAAAAGTAAGCTAGATCTTTGTTGTAATCAAATATGTTTTTAAAAGAAAAGTAGAAGATTGTAGCACAGTTTTATGTATAAATGAACAACGGATCTCAAGTTGGTTGTTTCTTAATGCCTCACATAGAAACACGAGATCGTATACGTGGTCGCTAATTCTGAACTGTGTGTGATTAATCGATTCAGCAGCACCGCTAACTACGAACTTACACAACACACCAATGTGATTACCATGATCCTACACGAGGAGTATAAAACAATCTGGCAGCTATTGGTAGACAATTAAATTTTAATTTAAGTGCAGTGGGTTCGGGTTATAAGTGGTTCCGAACATTCTGGTTATCCTCTTAACTTGGTTGCGCTTGGAAATTATATGATATTTTTCTCGGAGAAATCAATTTTTTTAGGTGATGATGATAATTGGTCTGAGTTTATACAGTAAACTGTAAAACAAATTTGTCATCAAAAGTTAAGAATTTGAAAAACAATTGCCCATAACAACAGCATAAGACATTTGTATATTTGTCTAATTATAAAATTAATAATTAAAGAATGATTCAAACATTGACTTTTAATTTTTAAAATGTCATAATCAGTTATGGAGCAATAATCTCTTTAAGGAAAGGTTGTCAAAAAATTTCGCGCGTGTGTGTATTTTATACTGTTCAACAATGTATTAAATTATATAAAACTGTGCCTCAACAAGCATGCAATTCACCTAACCAGGTTGTGCATGGCAAAGACCAGACGGCGATAAAGAACCAAAGCACCACACATTCCAGATGATTTATGATTCTCTACGAGCATACCGAGCAAGCGCTTTTTTATTTTTTCCTAGGAATTTAAACCCGGGATCTTGTTCCGGATCAACTGAGATTGAGCAAAATGGTGTTTTCAGTCTCTAAGCGATATCTCCTATAGCATTTCTTCACCAGCCAATGGACATCTCGATTCTCAGCACGTGCGCGGTGCTAAATCCGGAAAACAGCTTCAGAACAAAAAATAAAAATATTTTCCTCTTTACTCGTGACTGCATTTCGTAATACTTTGGATCAACAAGGCTTTGGATATGTTACGTGGGAATACTTTTACGTATGGAGAAAGTTTGTAGAAGTGGAACCCCCTGCCACTTAGGAATCTATTGATTGTGTTACAGGATAGTTCAATAGGAAAAACTGTGAATATAGTGGGGTAATAATAGGCATCAATTACACTACTTTACACACGCTATAGCTTATCATATTACTGTGTAATTTTAATCAAAATTATTCATAATAACCTTTATTTTATTAACAACCTTCTCCTTGTTAATATTTCATTATCTTTTTTATTGTGGCTCTCACTTAAAATCTCATCTCAGTGCAAATTACATAAACCTATGTTCACTGAGTATAATGATCAGTTTGCATCGTTAAAGAACATACAAAACTCACATAAGAAAAGTAACTTAAATGTTATTACTAAAACTGCAATTTTTATTTTATTTTTCTCATATTTTTTCCTACAAATTTAATGTTTCTTTTAATCATTAAAATTGTACCATCTTCTAATTGATTCACTTTTCAAATAAGTTTTCTGCTCTACATTCACTGTCTATAATAACGTCTATTGTATGCAAAACTAAATCAGCTATTTTTGAAGCAATTCCTTAAAAAATCTGCTGGAAAACACGAAATTCAAAACCAGAGAAAGTATTATGTAACTAAAGGATAAGAAAATAATTGAAGAGTGAAATTAAATATATATATATATATATATATATATATGTAATCAAATAAAAAAGGCTTTATTAAAGAAGTCACAATGGTAATGATCTACTGGTTGGCTCTGGGGAGCCAACAAATACATATTCTTTAGCAAGGAATACTAAATCTCTTAAGGGAAATGTCTAACCTAGAACCAGGGATTCGAACCGTAACTGAGACGACCGGAACTGAACCGAAAAAAAATATTGGTTTGTTTCGGTTCAATGTACTTCAATCATTTTGTTACTGTAACCAAATTATCGATATTCTCTAATTTAACATTAACCATATAATTATCATCACTACATGAGCATTGCTTCTCAATTTCCTGAATTGTTGTTCACTAGAACTGTTCTGTTTCTCTCAGTTTCGCTCAAAACTACTTGTAGAAGGCAAGTTTAATTCAATTGAATGAACTAGATATATAGATGATTTAAAAAAGATAAGAATATACATAAAATAAACTTATTCATTCAGAAGTGAACCAAACATATTTTTTGGAACGAAAACCGGAACTGAACCGATGTTTTCTTTTAGTTCAACCGGAATGAAAACCAGAACGAAAAAAGTTACATTTCGAAGTCTTGCCATGAAACATCTATCCTTATACTAAAGGTCAGAAAAAAATCTCTAGCATCCTGAGAAATTATCACATCGTCTAAAATCTAGAACATCGTGGATCAATAAATTATAACTTTATATTTTGCGAACCACTAATATTATTTATAATTATATATAGTGAACAACTATAGCTATATGTTAACACATACAATGACGGAAAAAAAATCCCAATACCAAGAATTACGTGTTAGATAAACGAAATTTAGTAGGTGTGTTTATACATCTAAAAGATGACATTGATTTAAATTTCGCGCTTAAGTGTGGCGCTAGTAACTTGCAAATCAGGGTTGCTGTAAATTCGTGCTGTTAAGTTCGGAACGTTATTTGTCTGTGAAATATGACGTATTAAGTTGATGTTAGACAAGAATGCCTTTAAGAAGATGAAAAAATATTACCAACAGCTCACCGAGTTTGATCAATGCCATGTAATAGAACTACGAGAAAGTGGATTTTCTTTCCACAATATTGCAGAAAGACTTGGCTGGGGAATGTATCCACTGTGCATAATTGTTGGATGAAGAAGATTGGGTTCTAAGAGGCCACGTGGAACAACTGAGAGGAAGACCACCGTAATCAGTGTACTGCTGTGGCGCATCATACTGCGTCTGCGAAAGAAATTTCAGATGTATTTGGTTCTACAGTGACACAACAAATTGTTAGAAATTGGTTACTTTAAGGACCACTACGGCGCAAGCTCCCTGAAGCGTGTATTCCAATGACTCCAAGCCATTGCTGGTTGTGTCAAGCCATAGCTCATTGGGGGATGGATTGGAGATCTGCTATATTTTCTGATTAAAGAAGATTCAGCCTTGTTGCTTGTGAAGGTCGCGTGTCGGTCAGGAGTAGGCCAGGGGAAAGCTTGTGACCAAACTGTCTTCGAATTAAACGCAATGGATCTACAGCTGAAGTCATGGTCTGGGGACCAAATTCTTATGACAGCAGGGGCAATCTTAAAGTTATCCCAAACACACTGACAGGAAATTTGTACCTCGGTCTAATAATTTAACCTATAGTACTGTCATTCTTGAACATCTCACAAGGAGGGGAGGGAGTCCAACAGGATAACGCTCACCCTCACACCGTTGTTGTAACACAACGTGCTCTGCAGAGTGATTACATGTTACCTCTTGACCTGTGAGGTCACCAGATCTGTCTCCAATTGAGCACGTATGGGATATCATTCAATAACAATTTCAAAATCATCCACAGTCAATAGACTCTCCGATTACTGAAACAACGAGTACACTAAGCATGGAACTCCATATCGCAAAGTGACATTCGGCACCTGCATGACACAATACATGCACGCTTGTAGGCTTGCATTCAAAATTCTGGAGGTTACACTGGCTATTATTGTAACAACATTGCACATTTGAAATTCATCTTCTTGAGCTTAAATTAACCTGCGGTCTTAAAAATTTAATCAATAAACATGTTAACTAGTCAATTGCATTGTGCAAATTTCATTACTCTACAATAATTTTTTCTTTGTGTAGGAGGATTTTTTCATCAGTGTATTTACTTTTCATTTTACATTTCAATATCACTGAAATGGATATAATATCGGGAGAAACCCCACCGAAAGTAGCTAAAAAGTCACATAAGCTCAGAAAGAATTTACCCAAAAGTAGTTGTTAAAACTTTTTTTATGTAAAAATGTTACCCATATTACATAATACGTTTTGTTACTCTTCATTTCTGAAACTCAATCTTCATCAAAATAGCCTTTTCCTCTTATTTCAATGGGTTAAAAAAGATCCTTAATTTATGTACGCACATCCCCATATCAACTTCCGTCTAGAACTACTAATGAGTTTAAAACGAATTTCATCGCAAAGAAGACGCGATTCCAATGGCGAGACATTTAATATTTGCGCTCCTTACACAGGATTACACAGCTCTGCCTATAGGCAACCTCAATCGCATGCAAGCATTATGCTACTTTAGGGAGGCATTCAGCCTGTTATCAAATGAAATACAAGGCTATTGATCTCTCAGTCTGGTATCGATTTATTTTTGCATGTAAGACAATATATAAATCATCTATTAGCACTGTATTTGTTGTTTAAGCATTGTCAACCTTTCTTAACATACTGTTGTACCTGTGGTTTGAAAGAATTTCCAAAATCTTTAAACGACAATTTTATCGATTGAAAACTTTTAGGATGCAGGTCACGCTACACTCAGTTACATGCTTGTTTATCACGTTTGATGGTTCATCTAATGATTTCTCCCAGTCATGATGTATGAACTTGCAGCAAATGTCTTCAAAAGTGTCTTCCATCCTCCTTGCTATTGTAGTATTACGCCACACACTCTGAATGCACCTCTTTTGAGAGTTTTCCCATCCCATTTGACGCATTTGTCCAGATATTTGTATGTGAATCATCTTTTTATTGCTTTGGATGTTTATAGTAATGGCCCATAACAAAACCTTTTCTACAATTTCTACTTAAAAATTACAGTATTGATTAAATTATTGCTTGTCAATGCATTTAGCAATACATATTAAACATTTATAATTTAAATATTATATTACTTTTAAAATGTATTTAACTAAATAACTATTTCACAGAATCTACAGATTAAAAAACTATGTTGGATAATGCTATATTTAAGATATATATATCGTAAGAAGCTAATTGTGAAAATAATAACATCAATGTTTATTTTACTTCAATTATATGTATTAGTATAATCTTACTCAAAAAGAATAGAATAAAAAAGAATATATATATATAATATATATATATATATATATATATGTATACATATTTAAAACTTTCTTTCTTGAACCTTATTCAACTTTTTGTCAAAGTTGCTGGTGCTCGTATTGTCTGATAAAATGTCATTTTAAATTTATTGATTAAAATAAAAAGAAATAAACACACACACACACTAATAAGTGATTGTCTAGAAAACTATAATTTATAAATATTTTAAAATATTTACCTACTTCTTCTTAAGGTGGAGAGGAAATTTCAGATCCAGAAAAGGTTACAACAGACTCTAACGTCTATGTTGATCTAAAAAATAAAGGTAGGTAAGCAAATAAATAGTAACGTTTTCCAGGAGATGTTTTGCACACATTCCACGGTTACAAAAAGAACTAAATATTTACAAAAACATCAAAATCAATTTATCTATTGATATGAAATGTTTATTTCTTTTGACAGATTATATTTTTACATTTTTTCTAAAGCTCAAAATGCGAGAAAAATTGGAGAAAACTTATGTTATTTTCATTTTTGCGTTTGCCTTTTGCTGGAATAAACACACGTAAGACGTTGTAAGTATTTACTCCGTGTCTCGGAAAATAAACATTATATCTCTAGACTGATTGAGTAGAAAATTTATATTATATATTCTAAAATTTTAAATTTTTATACTGTATATTATATATTTTGTCTCGTTAAATTATTGTTTGCATAAAAAATAATTTTTGATTATCCCAATGTACTTTTAAGTGTACAAAAGTTCTGTATTGTAACAGAAGTCATAGTTCAATCTGAGTATTCTATAATAAACAGTTTATTTGAAACGAAAAAGGACACTTTCAAATTGTATGTATGAATTAAATTATGAAGAATACATTTTTATACAAACTTTGAATTATTGCATTTTGGAATTTCAAGGTCATCTTTAGAATTAGAACTTTATGTCTTTAATTCTACTCCATAGCTCTCAGAAAACTTAACGTAAAATTTATTTAATTACCTTTTGTTAATTAAAGGGAATTTTGAACTCATAATACTACTATAGATTGCTCATCAGACCGTTTAAGCTCCAAATTGATGAGAAAAAACATAATTACTACTTAATGTTTTTCATTTTGTTAATAAAAAATTTTTTTTGTTAATTGCTGTTTTAAATATTTAAAACAAAAAAGGCTACTATTACGATTCAAAGTTCAATATCTTTCTTTTCCTTTCATAGCTAATCTTTAAGACTAGAAAGACTAAAAATTAGTATAAACCTATATTGCCCAAAGGAAGTCAAAATGACTGCATTGTGAAAGAATTATTAATGTTTAAAAACATTTGTTTAAAATTAATTTTTAATACTCTTATATTACTTACAGTTACATGACAAGTTTTTAGCAAATATTAACAGTAAAAAAAATGTCTTCACTTGGAAAAAAATATATTTTAAAAAACTCTAAGAGAAATTGTTCATTACATATGTAATTTTTTTCTAATCGAAATTAAAAAGCAGTTAAAATGGCTTCCTTTGGGCAATCTAGTGTTAATTACTGTACATTTAGGCGTATTACGCACACCAGCGCATAACGCGCGCCTATACTTTCGAACTGCGTTTTTAAGTTTTAGGAGTATTCGCTGTATAACGCGTGGTTTTTATTTTACGAAGAATCTTGATGTAGTTGAACCTGTTTTTGTGCGGTCCTTTTTTATGCAATTTTATTTTTGTGCGATCGCATAAAAAAAACTTTCTGCAGTATTTCGACGAATTGGCTTGTTATATGTAAGAATTCATGAAATTTTCCAACATTTTTGTGCGGTTATTTTATGCGGTTTTTATCAACCGCACAAAAAATACCATAAAATCTGGCGCACCTATACTTTCAAGCTGCAATTTTTAATTTTAGGTACATTCACTATATAACGTGGGCACCCTCTTTTATACAAAGGAATCTAAAAAATAAGTACACAATGTTCATATGTTTTAAAGTAATTTATTCGGGATATGTATTACTCCAAGTCTTATAAATTTCTTTCTCAATTTTCCCAATCTCCATTTCTTTTAAATAAACAGTGATTCAATATATATAGAATTCTGAATTTTTTTTCTATGCTTAGCTTTTCTTTTAAAGCTCTCATGTTTATACCCGGCATATAACACGCACCTGTAAATTTCGATATTATTTTTTGTGGTAAAAGTGAGCGCTATGCGCTGAATTTTGCGGCAATTCATATCTTCATCTCTTTCATCAAATCTTCACTTCCATAATACGATAACATTAACAAATATCCAAAAGCATATTTAAATATCTACGTTAGGCCATTAAATAGACGTAGAAATCGACATCTATAAAATCATATCCTTCAAAACTAAATACATAGATAATATATTCCATTTTCAGAATTCATATGTAAGAATAACTTTTAAATACATATATCAAGCGTCGAGCGCCAAATCCTTAAAGCTCCAAAACATAAAACCTCAATTTATACAAAAATGTCATGGAATTTTTTTTAAGCTTACCGCATGTGAAGTGGAAAGGAAATATTCAAATACCTTGCATTGAATGCAATATGGATACGTGAAACACGAGCATTAAAAATAATATATTTCGAATTCCTATCAATTCATCATTTGGGTCAAATATCCGGTAGAAATATGACAAATGAGCATATACCATACGTTCCACGTCAAACTGGTGAATTATGAGAATTCTCCAAACCACTCAGAAGAAAGGTCTATCAAAGAGCAGCGAATCAGAAACCCTTTTTCTCCCCCTCAAAAAAAATGGCGAAGAAACAGAGAATTCTACTTTGTGAATATAATAGCTGAATCAATGAATAAATAGTTCCATCTTCACTTGGTATAAAGTCGGAATTTTAAAAATTTACATTAAGTGAAACATTTTTATTATAATTCTAATTTTTCTTTTTTATGATGCTAACGTGTGTTTGTGTTTGAAAAAAGAAGAATTTTATATACATTTTTACAAATATTTAATTAAAGTGCAATGTTGGAGGTATTAAAGATTTCCTAAGTTTTTTTATGCTCACGATTTTTATAAGATGATGTGAAAAAAATATTTCATTAAAAATACTTTTATAAAGGTACTCAATAGAAAAAGAATTATTCAAGTGTCTAATAAATTCATCAATAAATTTATTATGTATTTTCATTGATGATAAACTTTTCATGTAATACAGTTCTACCTTTCCATATTCTGTAAAGGAGAATTTTATGTGTATGCAATATATACAGTTAAAAGGTTAATAAAAAGTTATTTTACGGTGCATGCGAAGTCCAAGAAGGGAGAGTAATTTATTTACTTTTGATAATATACTGCGTTCCAAAATTATAACGTAAAAAGTGATTTGAAACAAAGTCAATGCAGTATGTAAGAGAATATAGAAAAGATCTAATATTTAAAATTTTGCTTTTTTTCTAATTTTGTTGCATTAGTAATTTTGCAGTTTTTGCTCGTCAATGTTTAGAAAAAATTACAATATTCCAAATTATACTACAACATATGGAAAAAATATAAATATCAAGATTTACATGATACATTTTGAAAGTAAAATGACTATGTTTTTCAGAAAAAATACGATTTTTTAAATTACGGATTCAGGGTAATTTTTCTTTCGAAAATATGTGAAACGTTTCTCCCACGGAAAATATTTGGATAAAAATTAATTAAATTATACAGTAATATTGCGATTTTGATCAAATAAATATATAAAATTATATACATATGTAGAAGAAACATTACTAACACACATACTCACCTACCCATTCATGCTCTCACTAAACACAAAACCTCCAGAAATATTAGACCTAAAGAATTGAAATTTGGCTGGCATATTTCTTTTATGACGTAGATATCCACTAAAAATGGGCTTTCAAAATCAACTTCCAAGGGGTTTGCAGGTTAGTTATACACAAAATTTTGCGTTTTCTTACTATTAGATTAACAGACTTGAAATTTGACAAGCAGGTTTCTTTTAGACAAGAACGGGTTTTAATGGGTTACCTTCTAAGAACGGGTTTAATAGAAATAGACCATCAGCAGGGAGGGAGTTATAAAAAAAACTCGTTTTTCAACTATTAGACCTACAACAATGCTTCTCAAACTTCCAATATTTGTGACCCAATATTCAATAATTTTCATCGACCCCCCCATCCATGCAATAACAAAGTATTGAATTCAATAATACTATACTTTCACGCTAAGGCTGCAATACGACTTTAAACTCTTAAGTACCACCGACGTATATAAACGTCTCACTGAGCCAAAGCGTTAATTGTCTCCGACGTATATATACGTCTTTATACGTATATATATATACGTCATATTAAACGACATACATGTACATCAAACTATTATATTTTCTGCGCACTGCTGCACATAACAAAAATTCTTCCAAAGGCTTCGCAATGCAATAAAAGGATCTTGACAGTGTTTACGATGGATTTACTTATTTGTTCCTTTTCTCCCCTCCCCCTCTTCAATACATCACATGCGCGAGTTTACGCGGAAAACGAAAGCATTTGGCTAGCGAATCACGTAACTTTTAATTGGCAGTTAAGGGATTAATTATAAACTGTGTAAATTATCACAATAAGTGTTAATTTTTGTCTATAATTTTATATATGACAAGCCCATGGGGTGTCACTGCTAATTATTAAACTTGTTCTAAACTTAGTATTGCTAAATTACTTGTCAAATACATTGTGCAGTTCTAATGCATTAAAAAGTGTATTTTATTTTTTATTATGTCAGAATGTATTCAGTTTATTTTCATTAAATTAATATTTTTTTTTAAATAATCATTTGTTTTCGACTTTTAAATATGCTCGTTTCCCCCTCGAAAATAATGACGCCCTCTAGGGGGTTGCACCCTAGTGTGAAAAATGCTGACCTGAAGTCTTAAAAGAAATATTAGACCTACAGACTTGTTCAACATCTTTCTTTTTTTTAGTAGAGATCCTCTATAAATGAGCTTTGAAAAAAATGAACTCCCATGGAGTATGGGGGTTGTAAAAATTATATATGCATCCATTTTAAAAATACAAGTTTTGCCCTTTTTAAATCAAGAGACGAGAGGTATAAGAATGCTTCATACTAGAACTTATATCTATCATCAATAAATTAAAAACAATCAATAGTTATACAACTTCATGAAATACCCATCGAAGTGGATTGGTAATAGCTAGTGCATTTATAAATCGATTTATTGACATATATTTAAAATTATTTCATGTTTTCGTATTTAATTATTTTATTAACATAAAATTGTTTTTAAGACAGTGTAATATAACTCTATACGTTAGGTTTCTATCAAAAAACTATACTCTGAAATAAAGTTTCATAATAACGCATTTCTTTTTTTTATTATAATTTACAAGTTTAAAATATTTCGAAGTTGCAAACTTCAATTCCAAAGTAATCTAATACTTGTTTTAAGCAACTTGAATGCAATTTAAAAATATGCATACCCAATTTGCATTTATATATACGTTGTTCACACTAAATAAAACATTTCCCTCACATCTGTGTTGGCTAGTTTCTATTTAAACAAGATTTTTCCTTATTTAAAAAAAAACATGTTTTAAATAAATATGCTTCTTTTTACAGTTTTCAACACAAAAACGAGAAATTCGTTTAATTTGAAATACAAGTTTGCATAACTTATAAATTGTATGATGAAATAACTCGGTAAACATATTGCCCAAAATACAAGATTTAATGAAATTCATTATAATAAAAACCATTAAGACTAGGCACAGGCTTCAAACTCATTAACGCGCTTCATCGCTGTAAATTTTCCTAAGAATATGCTAAAATGTAAATTTATTTTTATACGTACAAATTTACATTTATGAAATGTGATATATATGATAATAAAATCTCAAATTACTTTTAGAAACCTTGAAATCAATTTATTTTGCAAGGTAAATATTTGATATATATGCATCTCAATGGAAGAAAACTTTGAATTGGCATAGACGTCCTTTCCAGATTCCTAGAAACAAATTACAGTATTATAGGATTTCAAAAGGTAGAATTTAAAATATTTTCTTTGAGATTTCTTTGCTTTTATACATAGTGGTATATAATATACTTTTTCTAATAATATATGCACTTTCTGAGAATTCATAATATTAGAAGGAGAAATGTCTTGCTTTATCTTTAAAACTTCGCAGATTTCCGATTGTAAGAATAAAATATAGTCTATCTAAAGCAGATATAAAAGTTAATATATAGTCAAATTTATATACACTAAATTGGTATCATTAATAATGATAATACATTTATCGTAATTTTTATGCGTTTCCAAAGTAGCCAATATTTTTCCAAATTATGTTCGTAATGTTTCCAAAAATATTGATTTGTTAAGTGTGTGCATTTTAATTATATAATGAACATACGAGCTATTGAAATGCTCGCTGATGGTATTACCCTGTGGTGTTCTAGCCCTGACGTGAACCATATTGAATCAACTTTAACTTCAACATTAACTGAAGTGTTGAACTATTCAAACAACCACAAATTGATCTTCAATGTCTCAAAATCATAAATCAGTTTCTTCACCGCCAATAATCATCTGTACTCGCATCAACTTCAAGTTATCTTTCACAACCAGCCTCTTTCCTACGTAAAACATTCCAAGTACTTGGGCTTCGTCTTAGACCAGGAAATCACGAGCAATTGGCACATTCAAAATTTGGTCAACAAGAACCGTAAGAGACTGAATATTCTTAAGTTCATCTCAGGCAGAGAATGGGGCGACGATGCCAAAACACCCAGGACAACATATATTGCACTGATCAGGGTTTTGGGTTTCCTGTCTACTTCTGTGCTTCACCATCTAACCTCCTTCAGTTAAAAAGAGTGCAAACAAACGTGGCTCGCATTATAACTGGCTTGAGAAACAGCTGCCCAAATGAGGTAGTACTTTATGAGACTAATCTTCCATCTCTTTGTCTTGTTAGAAACTCAAACTTGGTTAAATACTATAATAAATTAAAAAGTTATTGAAACCAGAATCGAACCTCAGAATATTTTTGTGAATGTAAAAACAACCAGAGATAAAAAAAGAATAATCCATTTGGTCTGGCTGATAAAATGAAGATCATTTCTCAATCAGTGGAGCATACATCTCTGAGACCCTGTGTCAACCCGGTTGAGGGCTTACCTGGAGCTCACTTCCACACTTAACTTGTGTCCCATACAAATAAATACTCAGACGTGCCCGAATACCTACTACAGCTTTCTCTCGAGGTCATCAATGGTATTTCAAGTGATGCCATATTGATATACACCGATGGTAGTAAAGATTAATCAAATCGCAGAGGGAGCGATGCCTTCATCGAGAAGCTTTCATTCCGTTTTTCTAGACGTAACCCCAGAAAACTTCTCAGTCCTCTGAAGTGAATTAATTGCTATAGACGAAGGATTATAGTCCATCCTCAACAGAGCTGACTCTAGCAACATTTAGATCCTTACAGATAGGCGTAGCGCCATTCAACACCTGCAGGACAGGACTCGTGTGGATGACCTCGTGAGCATTCGAATAATCAATAAGCTCAAAGCCACAGCAAAATATAGAGACTTTTACTATCATTGGATCCCTTCCCAGGTTAACGGTCCTGGAAATAAATTCGCGCATTTCTTGGCCAAAAGAGGCTGCTCTGAGATTGCGACCACTGATTATGCACTCACATATCAAGATATTTACTCTTTAATGAATATCAAGAACAAGCATGTCTGTATAACCCCTAACAACCATCCCGGAATTAGTAGGAAAAACCCTGGGGTGCTTTGGAATTTGGCGAAAACAGAAATTATCAAACGGATGTGTCCAGATTGCTCAGTAGGCATTTGAAAGGTGTGACCTTCGAATCTGGCCGTAAGGTTTTCCAAACTTGCTCCAAGTGTCACCTATTGCCGGCTTCCCTTGAACATATCCTGGATTATTTGGGGTTAGCTTTGAAAGACGTCCATACCAGTCCGCTTCTGGTTCTGTATTTTAAAGGGTTAATGGTCTCATGGATCTGATCCAGCTGTCGCTAGATCCTGAAGGATTGGACACAACAACAACAACCACACATGAGCTGAAAGCTACTTTACAAAAATTAAAATACATAATCTTCTCTAGATTTTAAGGTTCTATGTAAGCATTAAATAAATTTTCCGAGATTAATGAAAAAGATGCTAAACTACCACATATTAAAATTTATAGAAAAAATACCTCACAGCACAAAATATAAAATTCGTGTTATTTTTGTTGTTTTATTTTCACTTCAAAAACTAAAAGAAAACTTTTTTAAGTTTAAAAGAGTTGCTGTAATTGTTACTCAAAATTACATGAAAAACTGGTGAACGCTTAAAACTATTTCTTTTTAATTTATTTAAAATGCTTTTACAGGTTTTAGTAGCTTATGAAAATTTTACTTCAATCAATATTCGGTAGGAAAGTTTAGCAATATATTGAGTATCGACTTTTACATATTTTTGTTTCAAAATTAAAATCAACAGTCTAAGCATAATTTTAAAAATGTTCATAACATTTTAATAGTATTCAGGTTGCTGAGTTTCAAATAATAAATTCTAAAAATATTTCAATAAAAGTGTTTCTTATATTAAAAAATCACCTAGCATGCTTAAAGTTATTTTTAAAAGTATAAGAGAAAAAATACCCTAAATAACAAATGAAATATAAATTTATATCAATTGTTTTAATAATCAAAAAAGATATTCTAAAAGAAAAAAAGGGTGTACTGTCGTATAATCGCAACCTATTGGCGACACTATATGAAACGAAGCATGTAATTACCAATTCAGCACACACGATACATGCAAAATTGGGGTTGTCAACTTGGCAAATTATCTTGAACCTTGGCGAGTGTTGCGATAATACGTAAGTACCAAAAAAGGATTTAGTTCGAAATACTTAACAGGAGCTCCATCTTTTCCTTTAGACTGAGTAAAATGTCTAAAATTTGACAAAATTGTAATTGCAATTGTTTTTCATATAGGTTCCACTAAATTTGGCTTAGAACAAAGAAGCTTTCAATATAATTGTCAAAATATTTTAGCCAACTTAAAATGAAGGCTCTACGTAAGAACCCTGAAAGCGCGCATTAAGAATTCCTTAGCTCTTGAACCATAAAGAGAGATGTGGTACACATTTTCTTTTCTAAACTCATTTAAACCTTTATCTTCATTTAGCAACAATACAATCGTTTTTCAACAATAGGATGATAGATTTACATTGAAATCTACGTTTAATTTTAATAATGTTTCGTGTCACTAGGAGTTTCCTTCAGAAAATGAAAAAAAAAAATTTCAATATGAAATTTTGACCTTTATAATTGAATTGAAACATATTTAAAAATTGTTCGTTAAAAATAATTGATGTTATTACTTTCAACTTATTTTGTTTCATTCTGCTTTTTTTAAAAATAATAATTTTAAAGGAACATACATTTCTATTCTATTTTAAAAAAGCAAAAGGCAAAATCAAATTCTTTTATGCCTACTTTTACCGTTTCTTACCATAAATATTAATAATGTAAACCATTAAATTTAATATAAGTCTTGTTTATAAGTTTTTGTTAAATTATTATCAGAGATTATTATGGTAGTATCCAGACAGTTATGGCTTGCTTTGAGACATAATCTCTGTTATCAAGATATTTTTAAAAATCAAATTACCTTCAATAGAAATGAAATACTTTAGTTTGCAATTGTCAAAAAGAAAAAAATATTAAATCCTAATATTTACAAAGAAAGATCACCAATATATTCTAAACAATTACCATATTTTTCTGCTTATTACGCGCGTCTCTACTTTCAAACTGCAATTTTTAATTTTGAGGTATATTCACTGAATAAAGAGAACCTCTTTTTACGAAGAAAGCTGAAATGTCAATGATCTTATCTTTTGAAATCCTTTATTTTGAAAACAAATTATTCCATGCTTTTGAACAATGATATACTTTGTAAGATTCTCGGAACCACGCCTAGAGATGTGGGAGAAAGGGAAGGAAGACTAGCCATGTAGAAAATTACTCAATTTATTTGTAACACAATCAAAAACAGAAGTTCAAGCAGTCAAAACTAAGAAATGCACCCAATTGAATCAATACGTACGATAGATAAATAACGAGGTACACGAAGTATGAGAAGTCTTTAAATACCAGTCCACTTACTTCAGGTTCGAATACACTATCTTCCTAGCTATCTAATCTGTAGTGACCAATCGTCACTTTCATCATATTTATAGTGTAACACAGATATTTGATATTTGTAATATTAATCACTTACTTCAGGTTCGAATACACTATTTTCCTAGCTATCTAATCTGTAGTGACCAATCGTCACTTTCATCATATTCATAGTGTAACACAGATATTTGATATTTGTAATAATTAATCACTGATTCATTAGCAATCTCTATCCTAACTTTCTCTATTTCTCTCTCTCTCTCTCTCTCTCTCTCTCTCTATTATATATATATATATATCTATCTATCTCTATTTTCTCTCTCTCTATATTTCTCTTTCTCTCTCTCTCTATAGCTTGAAAGCTTATACTACATATAGTACACCAAATTTACATAATCATGTTCTCTTCTTTAGAGGGTGCGTTGCAAATAAAATAGTTTTAAAGGGCGAAAGATTTCCCAAGAGGACTTGTTAGTCAGAAAAAGCGGATTGAGTCGACACAACTTCTAAAACAACAATTTTAAAGCTTAAGAAAAGAGAGAGCTTAGACAAAGTTTATAAGCTATTTCATTGTAGTTTAAAGGTATGTCATTTCTTTTAAATAAATAGCATTTAGGTATATTTAGAAATTCAGTATTTTTATGCTCATACTTTCGTTATTTTCAAATCTAATTTTATATCAGGGGGAAGCGTGCGTTTCACACTGAAGTATACGACATTTTCCAAATTCTCATCAAAAATTTGTGAATTTACGAAATTTATCAACACAAAAAAACCATAACAGCATTTTCTTCGCTTACTTTAAATGCATTTATACATTGTATAAAATTCAAATGCGCTTTCATTCGCCATCGATCTCATCGAAAGACAGACACAATCCACATTACTTCTGAACTCGAGGAAATCTTTTTGACGATGAACAGAAAGATGGGTTGAATTCCAAATGAAAAACAACGGTCTTTCTTTGCGATCAATAAATACTATACTCCTCCTGCTTGCGACTAAAGTGCTCAGAGTTTGCCCAACAAGATGCATCTGGGTTTTAGAGATGACTTTTATATAGATTTCTGTTTCACTGCCAACTGTATAAAATAAAGATAAAAAGCAAAATCTCATGCATTCACCGATTGCATCTAAAAGCGAAGGTATCTAAATGGGAAGAAAAGTAAAAATATATTTCTTTGGATTTCTAGATGTTTTCATACATTATTAAATCAAAGTATAAGGGAATTTTTGGCACAAATATACTCTTTGTTTTTGAAAAACGATTCTTACTTCTGAAATGAAAATTTTGAAAACATTGGAAGTAAACACAGTTAATTTACATTTACTGCAGTATTCGAAACCACTCTACTTAATTGATAAAGAAAGGCTTGTTTGAAAGGCACAATATAGGTGTTAAGGGAACTTTTCATTGAGTAAAATTTAAAAAATTTGTTAATAATTTATAAAATAATGAATAAAAGTGTTGGTATGTTTCATTTTTTGTAAGAAAAGTAATGCTCTTTATCGAATAAAAATATTTCTACATTTATATGATATGTTCAAATACTATAAACAGTTTTTATTACAATCTACTTTCAAAAGTATACATTTATAAATAACTTTAATCTGAAAATGGAACTTAAATCCCCAACAAAAAAATCAAAATTATAAATAAAATACAAAAAACGGATTAAAATGTCTGCTTTCATACAAAAAAAACATAAATAAACTCAGAACTTTTCAGGTATTTTCCTTAATTTACAACAGTTAATGAAATGGATATGAAACAACACATTCAAGTTAATAAAAAGTTCTTACAATTAAAACACTTGTAAAATAAATGACACAATAAATAATAATGGTAATAAATAATATGTTATTTTATGTTTAAAGATTGGTGTGCAAGGAACATGGAACTCAAATTGTTAAAATTTCTATTATTGGTACCTCATCATTAAATTCAGTACGAAGTGTTTCTAGTATATATTTATGTCATATTCTTGTATTTTCTTAGAATAAAACCCCTATTGTTGAGTTGACAAGATTTTTCCCTGGATTTATTTATATACATTTAAATTGATCTTATATTTTTAATTTAAGTTGCACTGTAAGATTTTTAATTACTTTACAGCATTTATCAAATTTTTACCCCATTAAATGCAGCATAAAAAAATTGACATAACATTTTTTGAATAGAATCTTTAACGGAAAAGGGCAACAAATTTTGAATTTTTCTGTGTGAATTTTTCTGAAAAACAGTAGAAAATATATATAGTTTTGGCAATGCTGAATAATTAAATTAAATATCAAATCTAATAGAAAAAATATTACGAAAAATAAGTGTGTGGTTTTTTAAAATTTATTATAAATGGTAAAAATATGACACTTTAAACCTTTGAGACTTCCAAATAATATATTTTTTTCAAAATAAGAAGAATTTTAAATATAAAATTAGTTAACTTGAGAAAAAAAATAAAATTGACACAAGGTGTCATTTCAAAATAGTAAAAGTCTTATTACAAAACAGATATTTCCTGACTAAAAAATTTCCCATTTTAAACATTTTTTTTTATTTTACACACATATTTTTGTTCGTTGATATAATCTTTCTGTATCCCACAGCTCTTCGTTTTGTTTTTCTGTATATCGTATGTTTTTAGAGTTAGCTATGAAAAAACACATTCAAAAATTTAATGACTACGAATATTGTCTTTGATATCTAGATAATTCTGGATGCATAGAATTATTTTTATTAAATATTCTGTGAAAAAAAATAATAAACCCAAAGGTTTGCATACAAAAGCCGTTAAGATTATGAATTGAAACTACCATTTATATTGTTATTTACTGTTATTACTCTTTAAACATTTGATATATAGAAGCATAAGACTCACTGATTTAATATGTTTCCTCAAAAACGATGCGAAAATTACCAAATAGAATTGTATGCTGATCTAGCTACGATGTAAACATCCGAGCTTATATTTGTGGAAGGTTTGTATTGATGGGAGGCCAGAACGATTTATTCAGCAGACCTCAAAATTTCAAAGTCAGTTTTTTGGAATTCGTTTTCTTTTCCCATCACTGAGGGGTTGAATTCCTCAGCAAGGGAGTGCCAAAACATTCCCAAGCCTGGGGGATCATTGGACTCATAAATTGCGGGGTGCGTCATCAGATTTTCCCGCGCTTCCAAAAGGCAATGAACCTTGTGCAGTAACTCTGCGCTGGTTCTGGACCAATCAGAGGTAATTAAGTGGACAAGGCAAATAGTCCGCTCTAGAATTTTGATGTAAAGAGTGGTAGAATAAAAACGGGACGCACCCCGATTTACACAGAGAGACACAGACTGAGCAGATCCCACACCTTGAGATCCGAATCCTCCACGGGGCTCCAACGTCAACCATGACCATCCTCTTGCCACACTTCATCTCTCTCTCAAGCTAAGTTAAATTTTAATCTTGTTGTGAAGTAAATTTTTAGTTATTTAAGTATGTTATTCAATAAAATTAATTCTTACCACTATACGATCGGACTGTTAATTTAGTGTAATGTTAATTTGTCAATAGAACTTAACTAATTTTAACTTAAGTCATGATGCGATGTTAAATTAAGAATCTGGGTTTTTAAGAAATTAGAACTTTTGGTTAAAGTCATAAAAATTAAATAAGCTATCATTAGCCTCGCATCAGTATTATATACCGTAATTCTTATACTATTTATACAGGAAAGAACGCGTAAAATATTAAAATGCAAAACGTTATATCTTTAACAGCTATCAAAGCTAACATCAGATGTAATTTATACTTATTTTTTTCCTTGTTTTATACCAGATCTAACTCTATATTAGGACCTCGTACAAATTATTTATTTTTTGTAGAAAGTTTACCAAATGACTCAATAGAACATTTCCTATAATATGTTTTTGCTAAAAAATATGAAAAGACTTTTGAAAACTTTGAAGTTGCTTAGAAAACATTTTTTTTTATTTATAAACATAATGGGATATCTTTATTCTGAAGAGGTGTGGTACGTAGATTCTAATTGTTTCTTAACCAAATTTTAATGTAGAACGTCACGATTGCTGGTTTGCTCTATAGTAGGAGAAAATTTGTTCAATATTATAAAATAGCTTAAAAACAAGATTGTAAAAGAATAAATGCTTTGGATTACATCATATAGAAATTGGTATTAACTCCCATCGGCGTATATATCCGTCTCGTTCAACGGGTGCTTTAAGTGCCCCGGACGTGTATACGTATTTCGGAGTGAATGAGTGAATCAATATTAACGTCACATTGCTCAGCTACACGAGGGCTTTTGGTGACGGACCTCGTAATTTTGAATCATGATCAAGAGTAGAAGACAACACCTTAGCTGGCACCCTCCTCTCCTAATTACCACACCAATGGAAGGACGTTTGAGCTCTAGACAGATTTAACGTGTATCGTTCCCCTACATGGTGGGTCTTTAGCGGTACTGGGATTGAACTCGTGATGACAGCCACGATGCGATACCTTGACCACTAGGTTACCGCGGCCACATACGTCTTTCAGAAATACTAATCTTTGTTTTGCTCTGTTATCATTACAACTAACCCGAAGGCCATGAAATGCAATTAAATGACCTCGACAGTGTTTGCGAAAGATATACATATTTCAGAGAAAAATTTGCTTATTTGTTCCTTTTCTTCCCCCTCCTCCCAATACACCGCATACGTGCGCCTTTGTGAAAAACTCTCTCTCTAGAGAGCAAATTGCGTAACTTTTAATCAGCGGTTAAGGGGTTAGAGACTGATCTCGAAAAATTTTAAAGATGGTTTCGTGAGAAGAATGATATCTAAAAAGTAAGCATTCTCCTTCCCCAACTGTCCTCCTACACTATGCTGTATTTTTGGATAACTTAATGAAACTAAATGTGCTTCACTCCGTATAATTCCGTACTCAAGGTAGTGAGTCAAAAAAAAGGCTAGAACTCTCTACTACTTTTGAACACTGAGTACAAAGCGTAAGATCATGATTAATAATATACAGTGGCTACATTTAAAATTTAAGTAAATCTGATTATTAAAACAGTGCTACTCGAGAAAAACTTAAAACAAAAAATGAACTATTTTAGATAACTTTAGTCTCTTAATATTGATGTAATATTAATACGAACGTCTAGTATTTTACAATGAAAACCTGACATTGCCTCTGATTCTTATTTCAGAATCAGTTTAATAAGTCCAATATGCAGACAGATTTCAATTTTGTATAGTCTAATCGACATAATATGAATGTTCTCAGACATTTTATAACTGTTGTATTAAAATGAATTTAAATATTTTTAATTCGTTTTAAATCACCAAACTTTTTTTTATTTATTAGTTCCGTGTGTGTGTATATTTTTATATACCAAAAAAATCTATCTTTTATACTTCCAGCCTTTCTCTGAAGCACAAAAGTAGCAAATGCAAAATTTCTTTTTTAAAAGAATTAAACTCTTTACAGCGAAAATAAAAAAAATTAAAAAATACCTCTACGTTTTTCTTTTTAAGCGAGTCTGCTTCTTTCGAAAACACCATCTAAATAAATTATCTATTAGCTAGGCGAAACAGTTCGAATAAAAAAATCTCTTTAAAGAACAAAAATAAATGCGATTTGGAGAGTTTTTTACCTTGTTTGTGTCTTTGCTTAGAAACTTTCCATTGAAAAATGCAATTTCTTAGCTAATGGTTTCAGACATGTCTTAGGCTGATCTTTTTTACGTGCAAAAAACCACTTAACTGTTAGCATAAGGAGAATTTTTAATAACTAGCTGTAGTTTTAGTAACAGTTTTCAACTAATGTGAATTTCTTGGCATCAAACATTCTGTTTTTCTTAAATTACAAGCAATGAAACGATTTTGAATAAATATGGAGCATTAAATTTATTCCTTTCCACTACCACTTTTAATGCTATAAGCAATATATGTTTCTCTTAAATCCAGCTTATTTTTAGTCTAACATAAGCAGCTTTTCAATGCTCTTTCATAACCCTTAAATCTAATTCATTAATACTTTTTTAAACTCTCGTTTACGATGAAAATATATTACTGAATATTTCATAAAGCTTTAAAAAGGAGGGGTATTTTCAATCTATAACAAACTATATATATTTGTTACTTTATATACAATTCTAAAACTTACGTTGCAGATAATAAATTTTAATAAATTTATTTATGTATAATAGATTAATTTTTACATTTTCTAATAAACTATTTTTATTTAAAATTGATAGTTTTAATATACTGTCGACTCTCGATAAAGCGAAGTTGAAGGGACCAATGAAAAACTTCGAATTATCAAGAGGGTAGGCAAAAAACTCCCAAAATACTCAAAGAGAAATTTTTTCTAACACAACTAAATTTGAAACTGTGTACTAGAACAGCAATTGTACATATATATATAAAATTATTTCAAAGTATTTTTAAAAAGTACATATTATACAATATAAATATTATACAGAAATATAAAAAGTCCTGTATTAAAAGAATACATTTTTGTATTAAGAACAAGTATTAAAAGAATACATACTGTACCTAACTAAATTTTTTTGACGAAAAAATCTTTTGTCTTTAAAAATCTGTTTAATCAGTTATCGATTGCCTCAGACCCAACCAACCCACAACCCAACATCATTGGTTCTTCCAGGCAGGATCCAAACTGGCCCATGTCTTATTTGGTGCCACATGCCATGAGTCACACATATGAGTCATAAATCGTGATATCACTCCCACCCAAGATACTCAATCCTACGCATCTCTTCACAATAGCGAACTATCCTTTCAAAACAGATGTGTAGCAAGGCCACGTGTTAAATGAAAGATATTGACAACAGGTACGACCGGTCTATAGTCCACTTAAAGAAGAAAAACCATAAAAGTTTCTTTTTGCTTGAGGAACCAGAAAACACAAAGAAGGGCTGGCAGATGGTCATCAAAGGGGCTTCGTTACTGCGGAGACACGAAGAGACATTACGACACCAAACATGTAAGCTCCAACCTGCTTGCTACAGGACTCTACATGATAGTTAGTGTTCGAATTGAGGAGAGCTATATAAGATAACTTTGAATTATCGCATGTTTTAGTTTGGCCAGCCGCAGATTTTACTTCGAAATATTGAGTGAACCAAAATGTATTGTTTTAGTTCGAAATATCAAGAGTCTTTCTAAGACTTGACAGTATACTTCGAATTAGTGAGAGGTTCGTATTATATCGAAGATTTGAATTTGCGAGAGTCGACTGTATAAGGTTTTATAGTTAAATATTTCCTCTTTAAAGGGCATCCTGCATTTAAATAGAATGAGTGATTACCACCAAATTTGTTACGTATGCAACATACAAAAACAGGCTCGAGAAATTAAAAAAAATAGTTTAGAAGTGTCCACTCAACTGCATTGAGTACCCACCCAACATGTAAAATTTCTTTTAACAGCTCAGAATAAGCAATGGAATATAAAATTAAAAAATATGGGATATCTATAAATTCGAAGGGAAAAAACCAGACACGACCCTGCAGTCGTTGGTGAAGCCGGAGACACCGGATAAACAGACATTATAATAAAATCAACACTTTTATTTTGCCTTCAACTTATTATCAGAGGGTTAATCAAACCAAAGGAGTTAACAGCTGAATTACTAATCGAAATATTTATAACAAATAATTGGATCACTTATCTCTCGCTAAGATATGAAGTAATAGTACTCTTCCTGTCTTGACGCTCTAACTTGTTAAGTTTACGAAGGATGTTCTTCCTGAAACTCTGAGGGTTACGATTCTCTTAATTCCAATAATCTAAATTTCGTAGCAACCTAACGACCATCGACTCTCTCTCCCCCTTTTGCTAGAGTTTAAATAGCAAGTCTCATTCACATAAATCACGGTTCTTCCAGGGAAGCGATTTTATAAGAGTACAACAGTTGAGAAGTATCTTTTTTTCCTAGAGGACTAATTAAAGACGCGGATAGGATCCATTATAAACTTCCTAAGAAATTGGGGGAGCGGGGATTTGTCTTATTTGGAGAATTCGGCTTATCAAGTGAGTGTTACGGTGCTGGTCGTGGGGCTGGAGTGTCATGATTTCGAGCCTAGTGTCACTGAAAACCCGCCCTCTAGAGGGACTGACGCACATTTAAATTTGTTGAAACTCGATGTTCTCTCTCTGGCGTAGACTGGAAGTTTGGAGAGGAGATGACAGCTCAAGTATCGTCCTCATCACTTGACCATGGTTCAAAATTACGAACTCTGTCACCAATAGCCCTCGTTTTGTCTTATAGTGTCTTTGTGTGTGTATACACTCACTCACACATTGGTCAAATGCAAAACAACACACCAAGCTTATCTATCTATCCACTTTTTTCAATAATACTTCTAAAACATTTGACCACTTGATACCTGAAAATTTGATAAATCATCTGTTCTGATAACTTATTTTTAAATAAATTAACTAACTCATCGAGGCAAATATAATTAGGTGGCTAAAATTTTTTATTTAAACTTAACAGGTTTTTTTTCAATATTTTATATATTTTTAAGCATGGTAATGTTTTTTGAAAATATTTTAGTCGTAATGTTACTTTCAGGAAAAATTTAAAACTTGGTGTCTACTCTACTTTTTTTACAATTTATTCAGAAATTGTTCATGTACTTATTTTTATTTAAATAATTTTAAGATGTAAAAATAATAAGTTAAATTTGAGTAACATTTTTTATGATAATTCTTAAGCAAAGACATGGATAACATCATCATTTAAAAAATTTTATAAAATGTATTTATTATCCTAGATGAACATTTTTCATATTGTACAATAGAACTTTAAATATTTCTCGTTTGGATATGGTGTATTGCTACTTATACTTTCATTTATTTTATATATATATTTTTCTCACTAACCTCTCCCATTACTTTATTTTACAGACGAGATTCAAACTTATTGTCCGTTATTATACGATTATAATGTGATACGCTTGAAGATTTACTGGACACTTTCTGTGATAGACACATTCTAATGCATCTTTATCATATCGACCTTTTCATCCTTTTAAAACGGGAACTTAACCATTCTTCAAAAACCACCAGCCGTAAAAAGAGACGTCAATAGAACCCTAAAGTTCTTGCCAAGGGAAGATATATTGAACACTGAGTGTTTTATTTTGCGCAATCGATACCGGTCTGTCAGAAGAACTGTCCACAAAGACGTATAGGTCTCTTTTCGAAGATAGCATCCAATGGAGAATTGTGCCACAACTTTTAAAGCGTACCGTGTGGATAAGGGATTCGCTGAAGACGGAAACTATCGGTTTCCCGTTCATTCTTAAATTTTATTATGCTTTTGTGTTAGTAATAGTAAAGTAATGTAATCTAAAAAAGAGTACTTGTTATGTTAAAGCTTTTTTTTTGAAGTAGTATTCCTCGTAAAAGGCCATTGTATGCTTCATTGAAGAATTTTAAAATATATCTAAATCTTCCACTTTAATGGAAGATATTTTCGATCAATCAGTATTTTTTAACAATTTTATATAAGAGTAAAGTTATTGATGTACATATTTATAGTTAAAATAAAAAAAACCGTCTTAAAACATCTAAAAAATTAACTATTTGTTTCATTTGAGTGATTGCGATACCGAGTAGCCATAACCCCAAGCTTTCATACCAGCAATACTCAGTTTGAGACACGTGTTCAAGTTCTGATTCAATTAAAGATTCGTCCTAAGGAATAATGAAACTTATTTGTTAAATGGAACTTAACACTAGATTGCCCAAGGAAGTCATTTTGACTGTTTTTTTTTTATTTCAATTAGAAAAACAATGGTGTATCAAAAAGGCACAATATTTCTTAGACTTTTTCAGAGTATATTTTTGTTCCGTGTGAAGTAAATTTTTTTAATATTAATATTTACTAATAGCTTGTTACATGAATGTAAATAATATAAAAAATATTAAAAAATAATTTTAAAAACATTTATTTACACATTAGTTTTTCTTTCACAATACAGTCATTTTGACGGTTTGGGGGCAACATAGGTATATACTTAGTTTCAGTTTTTCTAGTGTTGACCACGCAGGGCTGTGAGTGTGTGAGTGAATATTAACGTCGCACTACTCAGCTACTCGAGGGCGTTTGGCGAAAAACTTGCAATTTTGAACCATGGTCTAGTGACGAGGAAGACACCTGTGATCTGGCACCTAACTTATTTCTAAGATATTTTATTTTAAGATCTTATAATGTGATTACACCAACATTTCTCAAACTGAGGGGCGCACCCCCTAGGGGGTGTCATAGCCCTAAGGGGGTGAGCATGTTAAAAAGTTGGCGATAGAAAAAGATTTTTAAAAATTATTAATTTACTGAAAGGAACCAAAAAAAATTCTGACATAATAAAAAATAAAATACTCGTTTACCCGACTTATATACTTATAAATGTACCACAATATACTTCCCAATGTATGTGATAATTAATTTATCAATATTAAATTACGAACAATTTTAATGATTGACTAGAGACTCCCATGGGAGTGACTTACATTGTCTTGCAGAGTTCTACTACTTAACTACTTAAAGGTAACTTGTTCTACTACTTAAAGGTAAATTACTTAAAATATATATTGCTTAAAGATAATTACTTAGAATATTTATTACTTAAAGGTAAATTATTTAAAATATATATTACTTAAAGGTACATTATTTAAAATATCTATTATTTAAAGGTAAATTACTTAAAATATCTATTACTTAAAAGAAACACTTAAAAAAATTGACAATTTGTACGGCTTATAATTAAGGTGTCGTATTGTAGCTTTAGTAGCAAAGTACATTATTACGGCATTCAATACATACTTATTGTACGGAGGGAGGAGGCGTTGAAAATTCTGATTGAAAACTGGGGCCGCAAACATTGAAAGTTTGAGAAGCACTGGATTACATGCTTAGTTACATGGTCACTTTTATCAGTGTCTGTAGAATTTATGGTTTTTATCATTTTTTTAAAGTATAATTATTTATTATTATTATTTTATATTTATATATATTTTTCTGCTAATTATATTATTTTAGAATTATTTTTCTACTTCTGTTATTTATATATCTCCATTTTATGCTACTGCTTCTCATTTGCAAGGCGTAATTGATCCTTAACATAATCAAGGCTAGTTAATGTAATAAAACATAATATTTTACGAAAAAAATAGTGTTTAAAAATGCATTTTTTCTCTATTTTTGCTTAAACCAGGGGGGGGCATAGCCTCATCGGTCATCCAGTGCGGCTTTACTTGGAAACATTATACACATGTCGAGAAATCCTTTTTAGTTTTACATGTTTATTCTGCCCAAAATTTATTTATTTACAAAATATTACTACTTTCCTTCAGTTATTTTATTTTTCTACATTTATGGGTCTCAAATATTCAGTACGATAATGCTTACGGGCAAGAGTTTCGATCAAACAATATTCAAATCAGACCACGTGATTATGTCTTAAATACACAAAACATTTATCGTAATAAATAACGGGACATCTGCACGTACGGGGTCGAACATCATATTGTACGTGTATTGTGTTCCAGTTACCGTTGTTATTCGATTACACGTAGATTGCACGTTTATCGTTCTACTGAACGGTTTATCATTACTGATAGATTAGAACTATAAGATTTTTTCCAAAACAAATGATTTCTATAATTAGATCTTCGAAAAAAAGTTATACATACTTTTAAAATGCTAAAAGTTCGTTTATATTTTTCGATTCCTACTATTAGCTCACTTTCTCACTATATTTATTTATTTATTTATATACCTTGTTCAAATTTTCAATCATTAATAAAATACTTTCTATTCATCCATTCAAGTTCAAATACATTTTTTTAAAACTTGTAGTGGAAGACACTTGATGTTAATACAGTTTTTTAAAAATATTAATTCATTAATTAAATTAAAGATTAATAAATAGTAACAAGCAAAAATATTATTCCAATAGCATATATAGAAAGGAAAATCCTTCATTGTGTGCCTGCAGCGTAATGAATGGCGCGTTGAACTTCTAATCCAAAGATTGTGGATTCGAGTCCCCCTGAGATGACCTAATTTTTGAGAATGTGTGTGTGATTTTTTTTACTATACTATTTTATTACAACAATTAAATTTAATTGATGAATAAACAGTAGCAAACAAAAACATAGATCAACACCATATATAAAATGGAAAATCGCTTTCTATTTTGACACTTAATATTGTGATTTTGTCATATGTATATACATATTTATATGAATTATAATTATTTAATAAAAAGTAACTAAAATAAAATTTTTCTTTGTTGACCTAAGCAGGAATTGATTTTAATATTTTTTATTACTTGCTATTTATTCATTTTGTATACTATCATGTTTCCTAAAGACCCTATGTTCATTTCCGAGTCTATTATGGAAATCAGCTGCCCTGATGTGAATTACACATTCTTGCTTGATGTGCAACAATAATATTCTTAAATTCATTTGACAGGAGAGAATATGAAACATTAACATAGAAATATAACTGTTCACGGTGTATAAATGTACTTTTCCTCTTACTGTAGCTCAGGAGGATTTAATTTACAATATGCCCAATATGAATATGAGAGTTAATATCATTCATGAATTAATTTAACTGTAACGCATTAATTTCCCACCTCTGTTAAGCTGTTTATTTTTAGCTACTTAAAACATGCTTATTTTAATGCATCTAGCAAACTAATTTAATCAGTTGTTTAGTAAATCGATTAGTTGAGAGAAAGTGACAAAATAGTGCATTTAGTTCTTAATCAGCTTTCAGCGGGAGCTTATTTTCCCAAACTCTGAACTAAATTAAGTTAATAACCTGTATCAAAGTCGTAAGTGTATGTACTTGAAATTAAATTTCGCCCGTTGTGCATCATTAGATTACTTACAACATAATTCAGTCCTTCATAAAAATGTTTTCCCTATCTGGTCTCCTCCTTTTATTGTTATCATCAAACGGGTTTATTTTAATTATATTCTGGTAAACTCTGGGAATGCACCGCAAAAAGGATTATTTTTTCTTCATGTAATTACCTCAGATATACCATTCTGCGATATGAATATGACTTTTCTTCTTGAGAGTGGTGTGGCTACGATAACCTAGTGGTCATAACCAAAGTTTTGTGGCCAGAGTGTCATGAGTTCAAACTCTAGTGCTGTAACGTCCTTGAAGATGTTAGCATTTGGGGGTTAGAGCGAAGATCATCCTTAGTACTTTAAACATAGTTTATTATTACTTTTACTTAATAACGCAACACAATTAAATGATGAGTGAGTGAATATTTTCGTCGCACTGTTCAGCTACACAGGGGCTTTTTGGCGACGGACCTCGTAATCTGATTCCCGCTTCAATCTTCGCTATCAACCATCATCGTCTACTCTAATGCCAAAGCTTAAATAAAAGTATTCATTTGCCTAAATCTCGTCTTCTTCACCAAGAAAGGCTTTCAACTGAACTCACAGTTAAAGATTAATTTTACCCAAGAGGATTACTGGAAGAATCACGGATAGACCCATTACAGTGCCGATGAAGAATTGTGGTGTAAAGGGGCTGACGCACATTAAATCTATCTCAAAATTCTCCCTTCTCTGAAGTGGTGTGGTAATCAAGAGCGTGTAATTGCCAACTCAGGTGGCTCAAAATTACGAGGTCCATCACCAATAACCCTCGTGTTGTTTTATAGTGCGACATTAAAAAAATAAGCACTCACTAATTCCTGAGATAGTTATAATAAACAATATTTCCTTTTTTTATTTTATTTTCCCCAAAATAGCACAGTCATTTACTGTACTTTCTTTTTATTTTTAATATGAAATTTCAGAAGTATCATAAAGTTCTTAATAAAGCTTCAGACGGATTACAGAGTTCCCCCATACCCAAGAACCTAAATTTCTATTCCCACTTACTTTTTTATCAAAGCTGCTGAGCTTCATGATTTTCAGAAATTTAAAATGATTTATATATATATATATATATATATTACTTTTATGTGTTAAATTATGGTGGCTTAACTGCGGGTATGATTTAACTTCATTGAAGATTTCTCATGAAAATTAAATGTTTATTTACAAAATATTCACTATACCTTACCAAACGCTTCAAATTTTTAACGATCTTTTTATTATTCAATTTTGAAGTAACGCAATACAAGAAAAAAGCTGTCCTGCGCTTTTTACTTGGAAGATTACGTAAATCAACGTCTGTGCTCCTATTTTAAAAAATAAATAACATTTATATAAATATATATATATATATATGTGTATATATAAAGAGTGTTTTTTCTCCAGGTACAGAAGTTTAAGTTGGCATTACTTTCCAAGATGGCGACCGATTAAAAAGCTGTCAAGTGATTTATTCTCAGTTTGGTTTGGCAATTCATCAAAACGATCATTAAGCGAGGCGTAGATTCGTCGAATGGGCCCAAAACAAGATTGCCGTTGTACCCGATTTTCATAAGCGAATTTTGTTTAGCGATGAAGCGCACTTCTGGTTGAATGGCTACGTCAACAAACAAAACTGCCGCATTTGGAGTGAAGCTAATCCACAAGTGTATGTCGAAACACCGTTACATCCCGAAAAACTGACTGTTTGGTGCGCTTTATGGGCTGGTGGAATCCATTCTTCAAAAACAATGAAGGCCACAACGTTACAGTCAATGGTGATCGGTATAGAGCCATGATTACTAACTTTTTCATTCCTGAATTGAACAAGCATGATGTCCAGGAGCTGTGGTTCCAACAAAACGGCGCAACATGTCACACAGCTCGTGCCACAATCGATTTATTGAAAGACACGTTTGGTGACCGCCTAATTTCACGTTTTGGACCTGTGAATTGGCATCCAAGATCTTGTGATTTAACACCGCTAGACTATTTTCTGTGGGGCTATGTAAAATCAATGGTCTATGCGGATAAGCCACAAACGCTTGACCATTTGGAAGACAACATTCGCCGTGTTATTGCCGATATACGGCCACAAATGTTGGAAAAAGTCATTGAAAATTGGACGTCCAGATTGGACTACATCCGAGCCAGCCGTGACAGTCATATGCCAGAAATCATATTTAAAATGTAATGCCACAAGATTATCTTTCGAATAAAAAAAATTCATGTTAATCAAATAATACATCATTGTTTTATTGCAATTTAAAGAGTTATATACCTCTAAAAAAACACCCTTTTATATATATATATATATATTAAAAAGTGAACACTACAAAATATTTCAAAAGCAATTAACTACTCAATATCTGTCATTGTCGTTTAAAATCTTCCCTGAACTTAAATCCAGCAGATATGGTAGATATGTCTAAGGAGGTCAATGATTTCAATACTTGCCATAAGCAAATATGTTTATTAGTAAAAAATAGTGATGAGAGAGAGAGAGAGAAAATTGTTGATATTACTGCTAATATTTCTGATTTAAAGTCTTTATTCTTCTTTGGGAATTCCAAATTTTACTTTAGTTATTAGTTGAAAAATGCATAATTTATTATCAATGCTAAATATATAATAAATATTGTAGCAAATTTGCGTGCAGGAAAAGCAGCCAGCGTCTCAAAACAATTGGAGTAATAAGAAATTTTTCAAAGAACAGGGACAAACAGATGAATACACAAAGACAAATCGACAAAAATACACAAAGATATATAATAGATTTTTGGCAATAGTGCAAAACTTACTCATAAAGTAGCTTTGTAACATTCTAGAAACTGCTTTCTATATCAGTTCCACCAGCAGAATCTAAGCCATAAAAATTCTCTCTCTCTTAACGCAATCAACGCACAAGCAGATTCTGATCTCGATTGAGCTCTCTTCTCAATTCCGCCGACCTTTGTTTCAAATATTCTTTGTGAAGCCTCATGGTAAATTCTAAAAGAATTAATCAGTGGTCTTCCAGATGATTCCTTGGCGATTTCATAATTTTTTCCAAATTTGTCCCCAAGGGCACTTACGTTGGTAAAAGTATGTGAATAATAAAAGCATGAATTTTATATGCAACAATGTTAAATGCATTTATGAAAATATAAATGTAAAGCAAGTTTTCAATTTAAATGCTGTTTTTTCACTATTTCTTTTCACACGGTTTTCTAATAACGTGGAACTATAAATGTTAACGCGTTATTTAAAATTCTATCAAAATATTCTTTATTAAAAAATTAAGTACTAGAATATGTCACAAAAGTCCTAGTAATAGATACATTAATGTCAAAATTGTACTTCAGTGAAAAAAAGCTAAACTAAAAGAAAATTCGATTTCACCGACAGCTTTCTTCTGTCAAACTTACGCTGCAAAGATAAAAATAAAACATCAGCTGAGCAGGTTTGGGCCATAAAGCTTATATTGTTAACGCTCAAAAGAAACTTATACAGAACGGAATACAAAAAGTATTTTCATTCCGATTTCACCTTCACTGCTTCCAAAATCGATCATACACTTTGCCCCATAGAAATTCGCTATCATAAAATAGAAAAGGGCAATGCGCCCGAATCAGCACTTTTAAAGCCCATCTTGAAACGCCAACCTCAGTGAAATATCGAAAACAAAGGAAGTTAAAAATTCGGAAATTTATATCCGATTCCAGCTGATGCATTGGAAAATATTTCTATTCGACTGTATTCGCCGCCATTTGTTAAGACATATTTATAAGGAGTGTTACAAAAATATATTCGTAGCTTTAACCCCATATATACTACAGACGTGACAAGTCAAGCTGGCATATATTTTACGTTTCAGTGCGCAAAACTTTTTTTTAAATAAATTCGCAAAAACAGGATATAAATTTTGATAAATAGGATGTGCATGATGCTATTCAATCTATTAATCATTTAAATACCCTTCACATTGTAAAGAAGATTTTTTTTTTATTTTTATTTAAGCATTATGGTATAAATTTTTTTATGTCATTAAATTTCAATACTCGCGTCTTACACATGTTTAGTGTAAGATTGCTTGAATAGATTATATAAATGGGAATTTCTATGACCAAATAGGGTATTGTAATATTTTATGGAAGCATGTTAAAATATTTATGACATTACATGCTATCATTAGACTAATGGTTCTTTTAAAACAAATGAAATTCTATGGCTTTATATATATTGTATATATATTGCATTTTTTCATGCTTTTAAAACTTAATTTAGTTTTTCAACTTCTTTCTTTTTGAGAAAATTAGTTTTAGAGTAAACACTTTAAAATAAAATGAAAAAATATTTTTGAAATATTTGATTAAATATTAATTCCTTTTTTTACACTTTTTTTTAAATAGAACTAAAAAAATCATTATTACAAAAAAAACTTCAAATATCAATATTTGCAAAACAATTATTTTTAACTTGAAATGGAAAGTTAATCAAGTTAAAAAGTAATTTTAATAATGATTAAAAAAATGTGTTTTAACATTACGAAAAATTTTAATAAACTACAAATAATTTTATTGCTAAATAATTCATTTAAATAAATCTACATGAATGGCAAGTTCTATCAACAAATTTCGATGTTATGACTTAACTACAAAGTTCATGGTCTATAATTGATAATCTAATTCTTATTCACTACATGTGTTTTAATAGATGGACAAATAAAATTTTATATTGTATAGGAATAATAAAATCCAATTGATCATAATAAATTTAGTACTTCAAAAAGTCTGTTCTTTTTCATAATAAGTTACCAAATATTGCAACTTCAATACGTTTCCTTCTTTTCTATATAACAAGAAAGGCTTTAATAAAAAGATGGCTGAAAATAATCAAGAATTTTAAAAATATACCTGAGTTTCGTTTTCATTTGATTTTGCTTTCTAGCTATTATTCATATGTTTACTCTAACTATATTCTAAACTATATTTTAGAAGTTTTTTACAGTTCATAAACTTTGAGAAATATTCAAAAAGCTGTACAAAAATTGAACAGTTAAATCATAAGAAAAGGTTTTACGGTCTTTTCATGTTCAACTTTTTTAATAAAAGTTTGGGGAAGTAGAATTCCAACATGCTTAAAAGAATTTTTTAGAAACTAAATACTTATAAAAAATTTCAGTTGATTTGAATTTTGTTTCACTAAAAAATAAACTTCTCGAGTGGAAATATTCAAAAATACGAAAAAGTAAATTAATTATGCATCGATTTATTTATAATATTCTGCTTTTATTAATAATTCTTTACATTAATTATCTAGTCTTTTTTTAGTTATTTTTTTAATTTTAATATGGTTTGGTAATAGAGCTTGTTAAAATAGAAGCCGAAATTAATGCAAGTGTCTAAACCTGATCACTGTCAAAATCTCTGTACTTCATAAATGAACTGTAAAGAAAATTCAGTTTAAATGTAAGTTAAGAAATGTTATTAATAGCAATTTATAAACTTTCTAAATTTCTATAGATAAAAAAGGATAAAAATGTTTTTATGAATTAAAATGAATTGCTATATAAGAATGCAACATACATGCCATAAAAAGTTCAATAATAATGTAAATACACTTATTGAGAAATATTAGAATATATTTTTGCTACACTTTCAATTTATTGAAAAAGAAAATTAAACACAAAAAGGTGAATAGTCTTCATTTCTCATTTCCTACTATTAGTTCAAAGTCTCCTTATACATATCTTGTTCAAATTTTCAATTGTTAATAAAATATATTTTAAGGCACTCAATTGAATTAAAATTTTATATGCACGATTATTTTGCATGACAATACGGTAATTTAATTATAATGAATAAAAATTAATTTATTAAAACTAATTACTCAAAGAATTACAGATACAGCCACGTTGGCATCATTTTTGGCAATTTAGCGACCATTTTGGCAACTTGTGTCAAAACTTTAAAAAGTTCTTTTTCTCACTTTATAAAGCGCTCATTTGTGCTGAAATTTTATATACACGATTTTTTTGGGTGACAATATGATAATTTAATTATAATTATATTTCAAAATAATTTTGACTGAAACTAACTATTTATAAAATTTCAGATACAGAGTCATGTTGGCTTCATTCTTAGTGACTTGGTCAAAACTTTAAAAGATTTTTTTTCTCACGTTTTAAAGCATTTAGTTAACTAAAATTTTATATACACTATATATTATTTTGAACGATGATACGATACTTTAATGACAATTAAAAAAATAAATTGCTACTTAATATTGTGATTCTGTTATATGTATATAAATATTTATATTAATTGTAATTGTTTGATAAAAAGTAACTAGAATAAAATTATTCTTTGTTGACGTAAGTAGGATTTGACTTTAAAATTTTTTTTATATTAATTATTTCTGAGCATTTTTGGCTTATTATGTTGTCAGATTCAAAACTTCGTTTAACACAGTAAATATAATACTTAATGATAAACTGCTTATGACAAGATGCAAAGAGAGCCTAATTACTTACCTTCTACCACCTCGACGTGCCAACATGAGAACTTTTAACCAAGACATAACTTTCATTTTTGTTTGACATCACCGAAATCACCCCCCCATCAGATATTTACTATGCTCTAATAAAGCTACTAAACTTTCTTAATACTTTGTAGACTTACTAAGAAGGAAAAATATTCATTAAAGCTACTTAATTTTATATAATTATGCTATACAATGCTGGTTAAACTCCCCTTTATTCCTTCAGTTAAGTTGCGAATTATTTTCACCACACATCCAAAAAAGATACAAGCCTCCTATGCATTATAATATAATATAATATATCCTAATGTAATTATATGTATTTTAAGAAAAATAAAAAGAAACAGTTTTTGAGAAAAGTCTTTTATGTTAATAACTCATCCAAATGTTATAAATAAAATACCTATACTAAGCGGTATTTTTAAAAACAGAAGTTTATTAAAAAATTATGTTAAATGAAACCAGAAAACTTTGAAATATTTAATGTATGTCTTTCGAGGAAAATAATTTGTTTCTAATGGATTTAATTAGGATTTTTTTGTATTATTAAATAAAATTCAGTTTATAGAAATTTTAAGCAAGCCACATTTGAAAATTGTAATTTGAAACTAATAAAACTTTTATTAAGAATATTCATGATACGGAGAGTAAAATAGTAATTTATTCCAATATGCATTGCCCATATCAGAAACTCAATGTTCAGATTTATTTTGTTCTTATCGTCACTATATCAAACAACTCTCTAAAAAATCTGCATGAAAAATAAATCTAATCTAATCAAAATGAAACACAGTGTGAAATTAAGAATCCTATTGAAAGCATCTCAAAACAAAACTCATTTCTGGCATAGCATAAAAGAATGAAAAAAATCATGAATTTCAAAATGGCGAAACGAAAATGAAATTGGGAAACTTTCCCTTGCAAACCAATGCAAATTAAAGTGTAAAAGTATAATTCTTTTATAATCTTGTATGAGATTGAATATCTGAGTTGATTAAAAAATATTGTAAGATGTAATAAAATGTTTTATGCGGAAAAAAGTGAATATGATTGAAAAGTTATTAACTGTTTTTGAACGATAGAACGAAAATTTATAAGTAATATATTTTGATTCTATTTCAATGCGAAAAGTAATCAGTATGGAATTTATTCACTCAAAATAGTCTTCTAATCTTCCGCAGCTTTGATACAATTTAAATATTTTAATAAATGTTTTATTTTTAACATGTTCCCCTAACGTTAATCATTGTTAGAATTCCTGTAAATTCTTTATATTTATATATAAGTGGAAACAGAGAAAGAGAGAGTCTTTTTTTTTTTTTTTTTTCATTCACTCTTAATAGTGTGTATCAAAAACTATTTCATTTGTTTTATTCATTCGAAACAAAAATTAATATTTTATTCATTCATTATTTAAATCTTGATTTTCTCAAATCGATATGTATGCATTATACGTCGACTAATTTCTCCGAATTGAACGGTTTTTCCATTCCAAAAATGTCGCTAAATACTATTATCTTTATTATTATTGTGTTCGAGCCGACGCGGTAACAGTCGTTACTATTGGCTACATATCGTGGTATTTGGCGACGTTGTTTGATTCGACAGAATTAGTCGACGGTATAATACAAAAATACTCTCAAATCTTTTCAGCGACTTCCAAGAGCAAAATTTGCTTTCTTCCGCCTCCCCTTTTTTTTAAAAAAGTTTACATTTGCGGGCTATCTGTCTACGTAAAAAAGTCCTTATGATATATATCAATCGTCTAAAAAGGATAAGGTTACTCATTACTATCTGGCGCTTAGTAGTCTGTAAAAATACATTGTACGCATATTTTGAAGAGTAAAAATGTACGAAAGTTACAATTTTAAAACAAATAGAAAATGCGAATATAATACAATTCTTTAAGTTATTCAGAAGTGTTGATTATATGTATTGAATCTTAATGGTTTATACAAGTATAAATATAATCAATTTTCTAATAATTACCACATAATTGTTTAAGGAGACTGGGTACCCTTTGCACTACTTTCTTTCTTTATGTATTTAAAAATTATATTTTAACATTTTATATAATGTTTCTATTCAAGAAAATGATACGAGATGAAATTTTTCACACATTATTCACACAATTTTAAAAATTTAAACGTTTTGAAGAAATTTAGGAAAATTTTAAACTCCTTCTGTAATTATTAATTTTTGACCTGAATTTTTTTAGTAATATTCTTATGGGTGTTCTAAACAACTTTAAAGATCGATTTTAAAAATAATTTAATTCCTTTTTGAGAAAAAGAAAGAAAATGTCCATATATGCATGCTAAAAATCAACGAAAAAGCCAATATCTCTTACATTTTAATTTTTTTTAAGAAAAGTATTCAACTTACAGCAAAATGGATCCCTAATTTTGTTACATGCTTTATATGCAACACACAGAAAAAATGGAAGTGATTGGTAAATAGTTGTGGAAGGAGTAGCATTTTAAATGCACTAATGTTTCGAAAAACAGAAACTGATAAAAAACAACTTTAAAGTTAATAATTCTAAAAAAAGTTATTATAATAAGCTTAACTAAACTTAAAATACCCCTTAAAGATATAATTCATGCATTTTCTTTAAAATAATTGCATTTTCACATTTTTTCAACAATACATTTTTATAAATGATCTATTTTAAGAAGGTATTAATTGCACTGTTAAAAAAAAAATTCTGTCACGACAGAGAGTTTAGTTTTTTTTTCTTCACATAATATTGAAGTATTACATTTGTATGTAAAACATATCAGGAATAAGAACTGAAATTATTAATATAAAATGCCTTAATTCAAAAATATTACATGCACACATTTCACAAAGAAGAAAAATTACATTATTGTATTTCCTCGGAAATATTCTGCTATATGTTTCACATATTCTTTTTTTATAGTTGTTATTTCTCTTTATAAAATAGATTTTCTTATCATAACGCTTTTTTTAGATTTTTTTTTCTAAAACGGAGGCGTGGTCGAATTGCCTAATTTGTTTTCAAATGAAGTTTTATTCAACTTCTAACTTTCCGACTTGCACAAATGATATATCAATCGAAAGATAACAATGCAGAGAATAAGACTAAATGAAAATTTAAAAAACGATAGGTCTGTCATTTTTGGGGTACCGAGTCCACTTAACTGCCATATAAATTTACGAAAAATAAATCTATACAGGAGGAGCAGTAATTAAATCGTTCTAAACCAAGCTTTTTATAAATAAATTTGCACATTTCTTAGCAATGGCAAAATTTTAATGCCACTTGATATTTCTTTTCTTGTAAAAAACATTGGAAACTTTTTAAACTGTTTTTACCACATTTATTGTATTTAATTGAGGCTTGATGTCTCAATCATCGTACTTCAAAATTTTCTCTCACCTGTACCAAACACGCTTCATAAATGTTAAATTCCATTATTAATAAATCTGAAAAACTTAAAACAAACATTTTTTTCTTGAGTAATACTGTTGTAGCGTATTTTAATTTGGTATTTATTTACTTACTTTAACTACAGAGATAAATTTTCTTCATTAAGTCTTTGAAATCTCAATAAAGTCTCCTTAAAAAGATAATTTCTCATTCGAACACCTACCTAAGCCTAATTAAAAAGCTGAGATTGCTTAGAAGAATTTCTTAAAACAATCAATTATCTGTTACGCTTAAAACAGGAGAGAAAAATAAATGTTCTGGATGGTATTGTGTCTAGTCTGTAGTGAAATGATTGTAATAGTGAGTTCAGTAGCCGATTAAGAGGAGTTTTTGATGTACTTTTTCTCAAAATGTGTTTTATGTACATGCTTGAAATTTTTCATACTATCAAAGTACACCTCTCTCATTATACTAAAATGAGCATTTAGCTAATTTTGAATTTTTTAATAAATTATGAAATATTTTATCAAACATTGCAAAATTTGACCCATTTTTAACTTAAAAAATTTGTAAAAATTAAATTTTTGAGTTTTTTACAAAAAGCTCATTTTAGTACATATTAGACATCATTTTAAATAATTCATAGAAAATTTACATACCTGTAAACAGTAGTTTCTCAGAAAAGGTACATCGCACATTAAAATTTACATTTTGAGATAAATTGATTTTAATGTATACAGTGAGTCTTCTTATCGGCTAGGAAATGAAAAAATAAAAAGCTCAATTTAAAATAAAGGATACATGTTTTGGTTTATATCAGTCATTACACTTTTAAGTAAAAACAAAGTAATTTGTTTACAATTTTCGCCTTTAAAATGGGCGTGGCCCAAATCCAACGATTATTTAAAAATAAGTTTTAAGGGCTTCTAAATACCCTAGAGGTTAAAGTAAGGTATTTTTAGAAAGGTTAAAATCTATACAATTTGAAAATGTAAAATTCTCAAATTGTCAAAAAAATAAAATTTTAGCTTTCCAACATCCCTTAATCCATTTATCTAATGATATATTACACAACAAGGATGAGATTCAAATAAAAATTGGCAATGATTTGATTATCAATAAAATGGCGAATACTGGAAGGAGTTTGTGAGTGCGCTAACTTGATTACTTTACAATAAAACCTATTTGTGTATGATCTTTATTTTTCTGCAATCTTATTTTTGTGTGTATGAGCAATTTTTTATGGGTATATGAATTTTAACAGTGTTTAGTACCAAACTAATGTTTTCTATAGGTTACATATTTATTCTTCAAGACACTCTATTAATTTGTGACAGCGGATCACAGCGGTTAATATATATACAGGGACCCAGCTTTCCAACAAATTGAAACAGCATTTTCTTGAGATACATACAATTTCGAAAGGTGTTTGAAATTCCAAAAGCAGATTCGATCATGCGTAGCTGGATATCGTGACGTTTTGCAGCAACTGATTAATCGAACCATCGTCACAGAAACTTTTCACTGACTTTATAGAGCCAAAAAATAAATCTATTGATATTGTATCTTCAAGTGACGAAAATGAATTTGAACTAATTCATCACAGAAGGCTTCACACTTTGGGCTACAATGAGTAACAGTGAATTATGTACGTGCATTTTAAAAACTTCTCCAAATAAACAATGAGAAATTAAATGTTTTAAAAAGGTTTCCATGTGTAATTTAATTATTTATTTTATTTTGAAACACGTTCTCATATATTTCGTAAATACGTGATATTTTTTTCTTATTGTGACTTTATTTATGCCGTCCCCCTCCACGTCATAAAAAAAATTGTAGCAAAGTTGTTTGAAATACGTAAGTTTTTATGAAATTTTGGTACATGTTTGTGCTGCTTCTTTATGCTGTCCCTTTCTACCGCAGAAAAACAGGTTTTACTATATTTCAAAGTATAAAAATGTGATTTTCTCGTAATCACGAAAGCATGTATGAACTGATTCTTAATCGAAATAATTCTGATTGTATTCAGGGACTAGAGTTGAATAGAGTTCATACTGGTATCTGGAATTGGCTCAAAAATATGCAAAATTTTATAATTTTTGAAGGTGATTATATACATGTATTTTATTTTTTGGCACCTCAATAACTTATTATCGAAGAAACGAAGGTCAAAAATTATCAGATAATAATGAAGATTCTTCCCATTATGTGAATTTGACGTTTGTACCAATCTTCCTTCCTTTTCTTCCATTTTTAATGGTAATAGTGTATATATATCTATACTATTTTTAATAGCTATTGTATTTTTATTTTATATAATGTGTCTTGAAATTACATTTGAATAACAAATTGTATAATCAGTATTCTTAGTTACAATAATAAACTATTGGGTGAATATGTAACATATTGCGTTACACAACATCAGATGAATATGAAGAAATATAAAAATTAAACTTTAAATTAATTGCTGTTTTATTTTTCATATCGAAAGTGTTTTTTTTTAATCTTGATACCTTTTCAATAAAAACAAATATCAGCGATTTTGTAATTATTTTTAATTAGTTATAATCCCATGTAATACATGTATATCAAGAGATTTTGATTTGCATTAAATGAATTATTTTTTATATCTTTGATTTTGGAACTTAAATTAAAAAATTTTAGATAAAAGTTCGTATTCAATAATATTGAAACAGTCTGTCTTTCCAGATATTTTAAAGGACACTCTAGTTTTAAAAATTAACAGAATTAAGAAAATCTAAAAGCTACACAGGATTTATTTATTTAATCAAGTTAAGGTGGGAACTTGTTTCTGAAGTGGTTCATATAGCTGAAATCTTATGAAATTATATATTCTGTTTTTATTTCGAAATCATTCTTTCCATTCTTTAATAAATTCTCTAACTCTGTTAAAATTGAATCATTTATCTAGTGTTATTAATTAAGTTTATTATACATTACTTATTTTATGTTTTCAAACTCTTTATTTAAAGTTGGAAAAATCCATGTGTTAAAAAAGTGCAAAAAATAAATTAAGTATTCTCTTAAAAAACAAATGTGCAGGCCATTTTCCCAAACAACACAAAACTGACGAAATTTGATTGCATCAAAAAGCAACAATTTAAAAACTGAAGCAGCAAAACAAGAATTAGGTCCGACAATTTAATGCTCTGTTGAAATGTAAGTGGAAAGACAGTTCTTTTCCACATCACGAATTGCTTATGTTTCTTCACACAAAGACTGTTTCAAAATGTTTCAAGCACAAAGGAAGTTAAATGAATTCATTAGTATGCACCACTGCATTCTTCGTAAGACTTTTCCCTGATTAAATTTGATTCGTCTGCACTGACAACCAGCGTCTTCTGTCACCTTGGTAACGAAAACATTTCTACACTTTTATTCGCTTTGAATTTTCTCTGCATTCTTGTCTTATCCTGAGAATGTGATGTGCTTTCAAATTACAACTCTTATAAGTCATTAGTTTATGGATGTCTTCTTGCATTAAAAAATTCTAGTTTTTCTTTCAAGATTTTTCTACCTATTCTTGACAGCTGTTCTTATTCATATAAAGTTCATGCTTTCAGCTTTATGCAAGATTAATTGTGCAGTAACAAAATTTTGTGAGCTGTTTTTATATACATTTGTTAAAATCTAATATTTTTAGTTAAAAATTAAATTTTTTGCAATTTAACTGTTCGACAAGCATTTTAAAATTTGCGTGTAGTTGTTATATTCAAGACTAGATATTATTTTCTAAGAAACAGAGTTATCTTATACTTTCGTGTATAAAACGAAAATCTTAGAACTTTTATTTTAAATTGAAACTATAAAAACGGCTTAGTCTTATATATTAATCCGCTAATCTCATAAAAACAAGTATAGTGAAAATTGTTTAACGCGAAAATGCTTAAGAAGGACTAATATTTAACACGAAATAATACAACAGTACCGACAAACTACAATGTATTTTCATGCATTATTTTCTCTTAACACGGAATAAAAATCGCTTAACACGAAAAGATTTTCCTTCTAAGAATGAACAAAACACGCAAAACGCCAGTCATGCAGGTGAGATTTAAGAGAAGTATGAAATGAAAGAAAGGTTATTTCGCATGTTTCGATGAAAGAAGGATATATATAACTTGGATTTAAAATACACACAGAAAAATCTGTGGCACGACCCAATCTTGTTTATCTAAGCCAGTGCTTTTCAAACTTTCAATATTTGCGACCCAATTTTCAATCATAATTTTCATCGCGCCCCCTCCATACAATAACAAAGTATTGATTTCAAAATTAACGTACTAAAAGTTAAACGCTGAGGCTACATTTTGACTTTAATTATAAACCGAACAAATTATTAAGATAAGTATTAAATTTCGTGCATAATTTTGTGTATGACAAGCCATGGGAGTCACTAGTAATTATTAATCTGGATCTTAACGTAGTTTTGATAAATCAATTATCAAATATATTATGCAGTACAGATGCATTTATAAGTACATTATATCAATGTAAAAGTGTAGTTTACTTTTTAATTACGTCAGAATGTATTTTGTTTTGCTTCCTTTCAGTAACTTTGCAATTTTTTAAATCTTTTATTTTTGATTTTTTGATATGCTCGCGCCCCCTTGTTAGGGTACCTCGCCCTCCAAGGGGGACGCGCCCCACAGTTTGAGAAACGTTGATCTAGGCTTCTTTTACCTCCACCCCTACAAACGCCACACAAAAACACCTAATCACTCATTTTACATACAAAAATTGGTATAAATAAGAAAGTATAAATGTATTAACTTAGGCATGTGTGAAACTTGGTCCATATCTTGAACAGTTGAGATCATGATAAATATCTACAAAAGGAAGATTTTAAGATTTATGTTTGGAGAAATTCAGGAAAATGGAACGTGGTGAAGATCAAATTTAGAGCTCTCAATCACATAAAGAATCTGACATTGCTATCATCATCAAAGTACAACGAATTAAATGGGCAGGTCACGTTGTCAGAATGGACAAAGATCACCCACTAAAAAAGTCTTCAATACCCAACCAATTGGCACACGGAGAAGGAGTAGGACAAATCTTAGGTGGATTGATGGCCTAGAAAAATATCTAATTTTGAGAACTAAGAATTAGAAAGCACTAGCAAGAAGAATGACCTGGAAAAGGCTTCTTTAGAAGGCCAAGGCCCACCTTGGGCTGTCGAACCACTGAAGAAGAAAGTATAAATAGCACAAATAATGGTAAGATAAGAAAGGATTGGAAGAGTACAAAATTTACTTGTTGATAGGGTTATCAGAAATAGAACTATTGGTGATGATGTTTTACTTAACAACAATTTAATTGGGAAATATTCTACTTGTTTTTCCTGCTTAGCTTCATGGTGACACGTTTGAAAATAACATGAGTTCTTTTTTCGAATTTTGGGTAATTTTTTAAAAAACACACACACTTTCGGCTTCTCGGAAATATATGGTAATCATTTTTCAATCCATATTTATAAATTAATATGATAAAAAACGTACTCTTCTTGGTGATTTAAAAATTATGCATATTAAACAGATTCTATTTAAAGAATATATATGGAATAATTTTTAAATAATACATAAAATTATTCTTTATTAAAGAATGAATATTACTTCAATTTTTCAGCTTTGTTTGTAAACTGTGACCTTTTTAAGTCTTTTAATATTGTTCAATCCAAATAAACAAAAAAAAAACTGTCATACACATACATCTTAAAATTACTGTTAATTTGTTTTTAAAATTAACTTTTAAAAAAGAAATGCGATTTTAAGAATCTACTCATATAATTTAGAATTATTTTTTAAAAAAATTAAGATATTCAGAACACACAAATTGTCTGAAATATGAAGATATTAAATTATCTCTCTCTCTCTCTCTCTCTCTCTCTCTCTCTCTCAATCCATATCTTTTATATCGATATTGACAAGATTCTATTAGTTTCAAAATACTTTTAACTCTACCAGCTCTTTTACTCATTCATTAAATTAATAACTCTGTATTGTTCCTTTAACAAAACCAATTTATTTGGAGTATAAATTTAATTCCTAAAACACAAATTTCAAATTGGCAGGAAATAGTTTCAAAATTTTATTCCAATTTAAGTAATTCATTTACTACTGCAAAGATAAACATGGGTACATAATTCTGTAAAGCAAAATAATTTTGATGGAACACTATGATTTCTTAAACTCATAAATAGCTAAAATATCTTCAAAATAACCCCGGACTTACTTCCGAACTCTTTTCTGATTAAAAATTCATTTCAACATTAAAAATTCTTTTAGTTATTAAAAACAAGTCTTTTAATACTACAAAATTATTATAAAGAATCATTTCAATCCTTATAAAATATGCTGTTTCTTTCCAGTTTCTGGACAATGTATCCTTGGGGGTATTAAACGTATCAGTTTCATTTCACATGAATTTTAAACAGCAAACATTGTCTTTGACGAATAAAGAATCTCATTTCTCTAGGGCTTGTAATGAAACTTTGTTTGAACTTCATGACTGTAAGGATGTTTGCAGAAGAAAAATATTTTCTTATATAATTTCTTAGCAGATTTAAATCGTTTTTTAATCAGATTCTTTTGTTTCTAAATTAACGAGAGAATATCAGACGTAGCGTGAAAAATAATGTTTTTACGGAATTATTAAATATTGAAATTAATTTTTAAGCTTTTTAAATATTGAAGAATATTAATAATTAACCATATAAATTCCCAGAAATAGAAAAATTTTCTTGATGCAAATACTGATAACTGTTTTATACTTAAAAAATATTCGCAACATATCCTAAATATTGGAATAAAAGTTTCTCTTCAGATTGAAAGAATATTAGAAGCATTAGCATTTTATTAATTTACTACAAATAGTTCAATTTAAATAATTATATCTGATTTATTTCATTTATTCAAATTCATTAAGTTTTTTATAAGATTTAAATATGAATATCAATTAATCTTTCTTTATATTTTTATATAAATACTTTCTTCTAAACTTCTTTCTCTTAACGAACCCATAGCCACAGCCCACGACTCTTCCTTCGACCAATGATAAAGTTTATCACCAGATTTTCAACAAAAGGCAACATCGAAGACTTTAGGATACACAGAAGCCATCTCACTTCAACCTCTCGACCGATAGCAAAGCAGTCACTCATCTCAACTTCAGGACTCACTTTTCTCCCCTTAGATTTGTCTGCAAGCATCACTAAGCCACTCCCCCTTTCCCCGTTCGACCCACTAATCAGGTAGCTTCCTATCATCACAGGACTACCACCTTCATCAGGCATCAAAACAATTTCAGATATGGAATGGAGAATCGCTTTGCGATCCAATTGCCCAGTGACGTCAAGCGTAGGCTTTATGAGACAGAAAGGAAGATCGCTCTGAAATTCAAGTGTCTGAAGGAAAACAACGTCCAATTTATTCATACTTTTTTCAGAAAAGAATTTTAAATTAATTTTGAATTTTTAATATAAATTTTTCTAATCATTTCCATATGTTCCGACTTTTAGTAACTTCATTTTACCTAGCAATTTTTATATCATTTAACATGCAGAAGTTTTAACTTTTATTAAAAAAAATTTCAAATGTGTATTTAAAAGCCTTACTTTTTTTTGAAAAAATCGATTCTTAATTAAATTGATCAGATAGTTTGGAAAAGTTTCTTCTTTTACCATACAGTTATGTATCACATAAGCTGTTGGGGATTAACAAATATCAGTTCTGAAAAAAAAATTGCAGATTTAAAAAAATTGTAAAAAGAGGTGGATCAATATTATGGAGAAGTTAATTGGAGTTTTCTTAAAGCAAGAAAAATATATAGTCTGTTTCGCCAAATTAAGTATACATTAATAGTTCTCATTTTGCAGTGGAATGTATGAAAAAAAATTATTTGGTAATATATTTTTCCAAACAGATTAAACCTATAAAAATATTGTTAAAGTGAAAAAAAATTGAAAAGAAAACTTAAAAATAAAAAAAATTCAAGAAAATATAAGAAAAATGCAAACCCCCTTAAAAATACTTTAAAAATAAATTTCTTTTACAAAATGCATGAAGTAATTGCACAGGAAATTATTTTTTTTTTTTTTTATTTTTTCATAACAAAACTGATAATTTTAGTAAAAGTCTCCTCTATTTTTCAAATCCATTAATAAATAACGCTACTTCTAATTTAAGCATTCTACAGCAATTAATTACAAGTTATTAACCACATGTTTTATTCCCAACGAAAACAAAAAAGTATTCTCCCCTTCTATTAAAGTATTATGTAGAAGTGTCACATGTATTTAAATTTTAAGGAAAAACAAATTAATATTTTTCTACTTTGTTCACAAGAGCTCCTCTCTGATTAAAATAACGATGAGAAACTTCCGAAATGTAATAAATCTACCAATTAATCTACCATTTGGTATTTAAAAATTAAGCAACTGTGACACATCATAACGATAATAAAGTGCTCCCGGGAATGAAGTCGAAGCAAATTAAAAAATCTGAGGGGATTTATTTTCCTTTAACTCATCAAATGTTCAAATCCAGCAGTGATCGTTTTGTAATAAGATGGAATCTTTCTCTCGATGCATAAAATAATTTCTGGAATGATTTCTTTGAAAAAAAATGAGTGATATTAAAGACAGGAAAAGATGGCATGAATAGGAAAAAGACAGTTATGGAGAAAAAATCTAATAAAAGGTATCTTTATAAAATGATCGATATCATTTGCTGAAATGGGAGAATAAAGAAGAAAAAAAATATATTCTGGAAAATATTAAAGAAAATTTTCTTTTGAGTGACGATGAGAAAAAGTGACGTTGAAGAGTTCCGGATAAAGAGATATGAATAGCTATTTAAAGGCTTAAAAGATAAGAGTTGGTTTTAGTGTTAGGAATTGCTGAAAAATCTAATCTCTAGAGCTTTTCTTTTACTTATACTGATGATCTGTAAACGAGAGAGAACATAAAATTTATTGAATTAATAGATTCCTATAGATTAAAATTTCTTTCTTTTTTTATTTTATTCTTAGAAAAAAACAATTAAATTGTAATTAAATATTCTAATTTTTCTATCACGTAAAGAGCAGTAAAAATAAGCGTACTACATGATCCTCTTTAAATATCACACTATGTCCTTATGATCAAAATATATTCCACATTTAATGTTTAATAGTTTAACCCTTTATCTACCACATTAGGATTTACTACAGTGTTTTTCATGCAGTATTTTATTTCGAATCATTTCATTGAAAATTAAAAGATAAGAATAAACTAACTACTCACAACTTCGGAAAATTTAATCCGTTAGATCTAATTAATTAATTAAATATATTCAACTGTAAAATTAACTCTATATAAACACTATTCACTTAAAATAAATATTCAAATCGTTATCTAAGTTCTTTATTATCATACAAAAAATAAGACACATTCCTTTTGACACTAACCATTTTTTCGGAACAAAAATGACAATCTTCATAATCCACTGAAAACGCTGTCTGCTGAAAACGCAATTTCTGCTATAAAACTATTCGCCTTCCCCGTTAAAATACATATCATAGAACCTGTGCTGCCACGTATCTTAGAAGAGTGGATTTAAGAGAATATCTCTGTTTAGTATCGTCAGAGTATTCCTAAAACTGATTATTCTACTTAATTTTAAAGTAAGGGGTACTTATACCGTCAGTAGATAAAGAGTTAAAGCAGGGGTGAGTAAAAAATGGCCCGCGGGCCACATGTGACATGCAAAAAGTTGTTTTGCCGTCCGCCAAGACAGAAAACCAATATAGAAAAAAGATATTAGGGTTAACATATACAGAAGGTCATTCACACTTTATGGAAAAACTTTAGATAGATAATTTTTAACAATAAATACCTCATTTTTTGTGAAAATGTGCTTCTATCTGATAGTATGGATTCTTGATAACAGCTCCAGCTCGAATTTGTTATGAAAGTAAACTTCTTAGTACACTGCCTTGCAAATTTTACTCCATTCTTTTTGAACAGTTTTCCATAGTCCATTCAGGTTCTTAGAAGCCGTTTTCCTTAGGCTCTTTTTAATAAACCGAAAGCCCAAAAGTCCATTCAAGAAGCGTAGGGGGATTTTACACGTATTTCATCAAATGGAATACACTTTATTCTTGCTTCTGATTCTTTCTTTGCTAAATAAGCGGCAGTTGACTTATACGTGACTAAAGGTTTTGTCCATATGAAACCCAATTTCATGAATGTCTTTTCCATGTAAAGTTAGAATTTCTTCTTCAAAAATTGGTTCTAAAATGTTCTACTGATGATAGAGTGAATTAACTCTGGCTTTACTTGAGACTTTTTTGATTTTTAATTTGCCGTTGTTAGAAAATCTTGCAACTATCATGATTCCCTTTAGGAACTTTACTGTACACTGACGAAGACCTTTCATACTTCATTCCCATCAGTTGAGTGATAGAAAATTCATCTTCTTGTACAACAGTCACTTAAATATGCCCATATGTCATGGATTGTTACCACAAATTTCCATTTTTCAGCAGCTAGGTGTTTTTTACATAATTTTCAACAATTTGCTTTTTTTTCCAGCAATATGTTTTAAAAATAGAGATGAACTTTAGGTTTAAACATGAGTTTTAACTCTAAATCCTTATGAATGATTTTAATTACAATTCGATTCTTAGTTTCGATGCAATGAATCTTTCGGTCCGGGGATTTTCTCTTAGAATCAAAGACATCACTTTCTTGATAGTTGGCTGCGTTTAAACAGTTTTAAGATGAAGTTTCGTGCTCATGTTTTCATTTTTTACTTTCAGCTAGACGATTTTTTTCTTTCAAATTTAACATTAGAAAGACCTTTGATTGAAATACAATAACTGAGAATTTTACACCTCTTTATAATTTATTGATACAAGACTTTCTCTTCTGAAAACATAGTTACGCAATCTTCTAGCTATATATCAAATTTTTGAGACATTGTTTTTTAAAAAAAAATCCTTTTACCTTACATTCCAGTTAAAAGAGAATATTGGGATATGATTATTCTGAAATTGCCAAAGTTTTATCTCAAAATCTAAACCAGAAAATCAATTTCAAAATCGTTTTCATAAAGTGTGAATGACCTTCTGTATTCGTAAGCAAAGTTTTCCTTCAATTAGAAGATCAACAAGAATAAATATAGATGCAAGTTGGCTGACATTAACTTGTATACTGTGAAAAAATTTCACAATAAGGAATCTCTCTCATATTTCAAAACAATTGTACAAAAAATGTGCCACTGTTCATTTGTCTCATTTAATTGGTTCTAAAATTAAATGCGCTTACAGCTACTGATGGTAGAAAATTATCACAGCAAAAATAAATTGAACTAAAACTGCTACTATTTTATTTAACTTATATTTAACGATTTTTATGGTACAATTTATGCCACCTCTGAGATGCAAAGTTAACTAATGAGTGTAATCAATTTAAAATGTGTAGCCCTCCGGTATTCACTCCTTCCACAATGTGGTCCTCGAGCCAAAACAATAGTCCCCCTGGTTTAAAGTAATCAGTTTTTTAACTTGTAACAATAAAATAAAAAATGACGAATCGATTAATTATTTCTGAGATTTAAGGAGGAAACACCAAGGTGAAAAGGAGGAAGTATGAAAAGTATAAGAATTGACAATCGGCAAATAAACATTTTTACTCTCTCTGAAAAATCATTTCTGGCAATAATCTTGTTTAATATTAGTCATAGAGAACATTATTAACGAAGTTTGTTAATTTGAAGAACAATTACACATTCAGCATCTATCTGAATGGTGTAGATATGGCGACAGAACGACAACCAGTATTGTCCAGCTATTAAATAGCTTGAGTGTCAATGGTAAGATCTTTTTTCAGTGGGTACCGTCGCACGTGAATAATTGCGGGAATGAGATTGCATATAATTTGGCTCGTGAGGGCAGCCATGAAAATTCTAAGCATAGCGGCTGCCTTACTTGTTTAGAAATTGCTACACGAGTGAAACAAGATGTCAATTCCTCTTGGAAACAGGCCCCCGTACATGAATGGTGTAAAGGAAACCATCCTGATGCTGCTCTGCTTGGGACAGGCAGTAAGCGAGATGAAACTACTCTTACTGGATTTCGCAGTGGACATACTCGAGCTCAATGGCATGTAGCGGGTTTTAAAGTTTACCCTTCTTGTCCGAAATGCAGTATGCCCCCCGCCTCAAGTCGATCCTGTCCAGATCTTGGCTTGTATTGGTTGCCATAAATGCCAGCTGCTCTCAAGTCCTGCAACAATTCTTCGATGTTTAAAAGCGCACAGGTTCATGGACTTGATCTAGATGTTTCTGTCATTCAAGTCGGATAAGAAACAACAACACAATTACATTTTGCACCAAAAATATTACTTTCGCCAAACTTTTGACCAAATGAAAAAAAACTGAAGCATTTTAATATATTAATTGAATTTAATGTAAATTGGAATTAAAAATCTATTGAAAATACGATATGGCTAAAGATAATTTTAAACAATTCTTAATCATTATTTCTTTGATGCTAATGTAAAATTCGATAATAGGAAAACTATTGAAAAAGTTTGTTAGAAAATATTGGAGACAGCCGAAAATATTAAAAACACTTCTTTCCCAGTAAGAAAACATTTTTCACGTGCTAAAGAAAAGTTATGTTTTTTAAATTTAATATAGCTTTGAGTTAACACTTCAAAATATTTATTCAATTTGCCGTAGAATAAAGCTATTTTGACGTTAAGTCTTCCACTTAGTCGTTTATAATTTTGCTTTACAATTTTTTACTTTAAGGGATAAGTTCCCAAGTTGTGCATCTAAACATTAGTAAAAAGAAGGGTATAAGACCAAATATTTGACTTGCCATGTTCATCCTCAAACTAAAATTTTTAATTCGTTTTAAAAAAATTAAGTATTCCGAGTAAATGTCCTTCTTTGTGGATATTTTAAATTTATATGGAATGTGGTATATGTGCTTTGTCATTTAAATTAGGAAATAGAATTACTTTTCCCCTGGAATACTTTATTACTAAAGAGATGTATCTACAATAAGTCACGTCGTAACAGGTTCTATTCACGATTTTTACTAATCCTCAAGGAAAAATTCTGTCTATGACGTTGTATGATTATAAAATCGTTGTATGTGATGGGGCCATGTTTATGTTAATAAGAGCTGTTATTTAAAGTCGAGTGAAGAGGGAAATAAGTGAGTAAGTGAACTTTAGCATCGGACTGTTCAGCCAAACAAGGGATTTTGGTGGCGGACCTAGTAATTTAGAAACATGGTCTTTTTTTACCTGTGATAAATCAGTTTAAAGTTATTATTTGACATGGGGATATCAATAACAACGAACATAAAAGTTATCACAACTTTAAAATTTTTCAACTTAGAACCGTCAAATTTGTGAGATAATGGAAAAATATATAAAGAATGCTTACTTTAGACTAAACACGTTTTATTTGATTTTTCGAATTATTTGTGTCAATTAAATCGTACTGTGGCTCCTTAATAGATTGAAATCCAACACACATATATTCAGATTAAATATTTATAGATCACTTGCTTCAAAATAAGTTATTAGCACAATTAAATCATTTTTTCTAGAAATATTAAATATAAAATTTGAAATTATACAGCGATATTTTTCAACTTTAATGTAGTTTCTGACTCCTTATGAACTTATCCTTATTTTAAAATATCAAGCTAAGGTTATTACCCCACACGATATCTATCATCTTTCCTTTAGAAATCCGAGCATTGTCCAGTAAACAAAGAATAAAAAATGTTACTCTTTATTCAAAAGTATTCAAAGAACCTTCCGCATCCCCAAACCCTTTCCAAGCCTTAATAAAACCGCTGTAAATGAATAAAAGAACAATTTATCACATGCAATTTCATTTAAAGGATGGCAATAATATTCCACAGCACTAAACTCCAATCAATAGACAAATTTTCCTTGAGAGATACTAGGCAAAAGGAACAATACCCCTATGTTTCTGTTGTTTAGAAAACTTTTCCAGCAACCAACCCAATAAGAATTATTAATTATGGATGGCAGAACATCCACTATAAATTATAAATAACGCCATGTTGGGTGAATAATGGAGCCAGCGCTTTATTTCCACCACACCCAAAACCACGCTAATTTCCTATGGACGTTCAAGAAACAATGGGAACATCCTCTTCTGTATTGTAAAGTGGTGCAAGTGTAATGCGTCCATTGAAATCGGACGAATGGGAGATGAGATTAAAGGTTTTGAAGTTTCAGGAAATGATACTAAGTACTGGTCCTAAATTGGTAGTTGCAACAGAATGGGCATTAAAGATGAATAGATTAATCTTGTAAAAACTAATATGATAGTTTTTATCGGGCAGTTTTTTTATTTGATAATAAAATATTATTAATATCCAGAACAGACTTTGGGTGGTACTAGTAATAACACACACAATGTGAATTTCTAAAGAGAAGTATTGCCGCATAATAGTGTAATTGATAAAGATGTTAAATGTGGCAAGTATTATAATAATCTATAAGAGTAAATATTACTCGCAGAAATTTATTCCGAAATATTTCAATTTCTCTAGCAATATAATTATATTTGTGGGAACCCCCCTGGGTTCTACCCTGGACACCAAGATTAATTTGAGGCAAAGAATCACTAAGAGCCATTTGTATAATAATAACTTGTATTTATTATCTTGATTCAAATATCAGAAACTCTAATAACATATAATATTTCTATGTTACGTCAAACAAAAGGGATTTACCTTTAATATTAAGTTAAATTACGAATTATGAAATTAATCAATAATTACGCGTAAGATGAAATAAGGTCTACCGAAATAGGAGGTCCAAGAAACACACGTAACTCGAATTATTAGCTTTCATTAACTTAAGCTAATTGTATTGAACTAGCGATTGTTTTAAGCGATAATAAACTATATTATATCACCTGGAAATACTTAAGTATCTTCAAAAGATTCCTTCACAGATTACTAAAAATAACTCTTCAATATCGTAATCCAATTGAATCCTCCAAACTTGAGGCTACTAATGCTGGCTCAATAGCCTTCATCCTTGCTAGCTTACAACGCTCTACTTAAATACCCTATCTACTTTGCATATCCCGTTCGCTTTTTGGAGTTGATTGGAAATATACGCGATTTTATAATCCCCAAAAAGACGCCTAAGAATATTAGTGGAAAGGTTCCGTACAGATTCGTCACATATTTAAACACTTCTAAACATTAATGTTATCACATTTCTCTTACAAAAGGAACAAATCCTTATCTCTTTTTAAACAATCTTTCTTAAGCTTTATTTTAAATTATATTAAAGTTTATAATTATTAGCACAGTAAATATTTTTAAGTATTTATAAGCTTAATATTTTAAGTTTTTTTTTGTATTGTTAGCTACTTGCGCTAAAAAAGCATGCCCGCACACCTAGATGAGTTCATCATTAAATCGCCAAAAAGCGCCTTGGCCCAGTGGTTCTCAATGTTTCAATATTTGCAACCCAATTTTCCATCATAATTTTCAACGTGCCTCCCTCCATATATAACAATGCATTGAATTTAATAAAAACGTACGTTGATGCTAAAGATACAATGCGACTTTAAGTATAAACCGTACGAATTATCAAGATACGTATTACATTTTGTATATAATTTTGTATATGACACACCCATGGGGTCATTAGCAATTATTAAACTTGTTCTTAACTTAATATTCATGAATTAATGATTAAATACATTGGGCAATACTGATACATTTATAAGTCTACTATATCAGTGTAAATTTGCATTTTATTTTTTATTATATTCCGAAAGTGTATATCGTTTTGCTTCCTTTCAGTAAATTAATAATTTTTAAATAATCTTTTATTTTCTAATTTTCGATTTGCTCGCGCGCCCCACAGTTTGAGAATCACTGCTGTAGCCAATTACCACAGAAATAAAAATGCAGTGCGGGGCTTGTCGACTGAGATTGCTTCCCAAAGCATAGTTTCTGATTCTCGTACAGTTTTCCATATTCAACCCATATTCTAAAATGAAATAATCCCTTTTACAAACTATTTTTTAGATAATTTGTAACAAATGTGGAAGAAAATTTTAAATTTATATCTGTGTGATTTTATTTCCAGTCGCGATGCGTCGCGTTATAATCTCTTTAAAGAAAACTATTGAAATCCTACGTCAAAAATTACATAATTTAACTTTTTCTATTTCTAATAGGCATCGAACACTTAACGCCATATGAAAAAGTTTCGTAATTATCAAACTGGTTTCTTTCACCTTTTTTCTTAATTTCTTTTTTCCTCTCAAAAAGTCATCAGAGCTAGACAATACCGATTGAAAAATCTTGATACAAGAGAAAAAAATCAGTATTCTTTTCCTCCGAAATATTCACTGTTTCTCTATAACTGACTTTCTCCATTACCAAATCCTCGTGTTATAGCTCGTAAGAGTCACTGATTAAATCAAATACACTATCATACATATTTGTTACGGTCAATGCAATTATAATAAACGCGATTATTAAAAAAATGTATGAGAATTTCATTTAATGGATGGTTAATGCAATTATCTCATGTATTCATCTCTTTTAATGGTTCATTTATTTACTATTAATAATAATCAATTTATCATATTGGAATAAACATTTATTAAATCAAGATGCAGTATTTCAAATTAAGAAATTATTTATACCTTTTCAAAAGGAATAAGTTTTAAATATTTAAAAAAATTAAAGTATATCAGTTACAATTTTTAGTTTCGATTTTAATCTAATCACCGAAAACAAAGCAATTTAATACATACTTTTTATAAACATGTAAAAGAAATACCTTATTAAAATATCTTATGCATTCGAGATATACGTATGGTTTTATTTTATCTATAGTTAAAACCCAAATCATTTTCATTCTAAAAAAACGAATATATGATACAAGCAGCTGTTATTGACACAAAGGCTAATTGACACTTTAATTTTCATTGCTAAATAAGCTTAAATATGAACATTTTCACTGAGAAATTATATATTTCTTTTTTAATACTTAATTTTGTCCATTGTGATATTTTGAAAAATATTTATTTTATTATTTTTAAAACAAACTTTAGTACAGAAATAAATTAGAGGTTCCTATTATTCAAATTTTTAGGCAAATATTTAAAATCATACGACATATTTTTTTATCGAAATTTATATTAATAAAAATTTATGAGATTCGAAATTGAGCAGGTAATATACATTTAAAAATGACTTCATCGAATAAAAGCAATTAACTGAGTGCAAAATTTCATTAACAAAACAATATTAACTGTATACTACACATGTATATTCTTCCTTTCTTGCTTAAATATGTTAGCAACTATAAGCAATAAAATAGATTCATATAAATCTTCTTAAAATATTATAATTCAAATAGTATGTTTGTATAAAATTTTTCATTATCATTTAATACTATGAAAAAACATTTCTAATGATCTTTATTAAGTAAATAAAGTTAATTATATTTTATCATCTAATGTCTATCCAAATTTTCTAACATATTTCATAGACTTTTTGTTTAAGGAGTTTTTTTATGTATCACCATACAGCACAATTTACTTCCCTTAATCTTATCCCTTATAAATTATATTTCTACTAACCAGATTTAAAAGTTTTAATGTGTGTATATCTGAAATTCACAATATGTAAAAATTAACCACGCCTTTACTAAAATCCAGCTTACATATCTACAATAAAGATCACATAGAATATATATTATTGTACGTAACAAATATTCATTAATAGTGTTGAGACAAATCCTTACACACGAAAAAGAATACCTTGATCGTGACAGAGAAAGAAAAACAGATGATCTGGCTGGCAAACATGTGATCAGCAGACAAAAATACAAGCATGCAAATAATCAAAGCAGAAGAACGTGAAGGACATGAAAGAAAGAGAATTGATCTTGCATTTATGTGGTTGGGTAACTGGTAAGAAGATATCTCATAATATATTAATGGTTCTAACAAAGTAATAGAAAGTACGTGCTTATATGAATCAATAAATAAATATTATTTTATTCGAAAAAGCATTGAAAGGGATATTTTAAAAAGAAGGAAGTATTGGAACGTATTAATAATAAGCCTTTAATGTATTTCATTTCTAATATCAGTAATAATTTTTCAACAATTTATCCAGGCTTACTAGAAATAACAAAAATGAAATTTTAAGAAAATTTTAATGGGAGCTTAATGTTTTTTTATCATGAATAATATTATTAAAAATATATATCATAAAATGTATTTAGCTCAATACGAAGAGCTAATTTGGCTCGATTTACATAATAATTCCTTATTTGAATGTGAATATTTTCCACAACGTTGAACAAGAAATAAAAAGGTTCGTTAAGAAAATTTATTAAAAGGAAAAAGTCTTAACTTATAAATACCGTAACATCCGGCGTATAACGTGTACTTTTTACACAAAAAAAAATAAATTCGAAATTTACGGGTGCGCGTTTTACACCAGTTATAAAAGCCATAGCTTCCAAAATAAAAAAAAAACGAGATGAGCATAAAAAATTAAACGTTTACGTAGATCGGAATAATGTTAATTTAAATTAAATAAAATACCTAATGAACTTAAAAGGGGTAGTAGCTCTATAAGTATACTACTTTTTCAAAAGCCTGGGATATAATACCTTAAACAAATTACTTTAAAACATAAGATAATTGAACTCGTACACATTTCAGGTTCTTTCCTAAAAAAGGGGGGTGTTATACGGCGTATATACTTAAGAATTAAAAAAAGGCAGCATGAAAGTATAGGTATGAGTTACATATATGCTGGATTTTACGGTAATCTAAAAATGAATAATTATTCACTTTAGTCACTTATCCGATAAAAATACACGTTCAATCACTAAATCAACAATGCTTCTGATTTAGCAGGATATTTTTGTAATCTGTAATAAGATATTTAAAACTGAATACGAAAAAATTAACTGCGAAATCTTATTGACTTTGAGGAATACGAACCATGAGAGTAAACTAATTATATAAAAAATCATATTGAATTACAGTATTTGTAACTGAAAAGAGTGAACGAAGTATCCTTTGCTATTGTTCTAAATTTCTCTAGTATCTTAAGGAACCAATTTAGAACATTTCCAATTCCTTCGATGAAAAAGCATCATTTTGCATTTTTTCCGTTCAAGGAAAACTTTGTGATTGGAAGTATAAGGGCTAATTTATCAATTTAGCTATCCCTTGCCTAAAATAGAAAATTTTAAAAATAATATACGTTTCAAAGAAGCGAGTATAATTTGTTAAATAAATTTACCTTTGCTAACATTTATTGACTCTAATTTATCTTCAAATGCTGTACAATTCCTTAAATTAAATTTGATTTTATGTATCTTATCCGGAACTGGAACTCTTTTTGACAAAAATTTAATATTGTCACTGCATTTTATGCATTCTAAAGTCATTTTTAAAATATAATATAATGAAATTACATAGAAAACTGAACACATAAAGGAAATAAACTACCCATTTATCAAAAAGGAGTATTTCTATTACATATTGTTGTATTAGGATGTGATTCGGATCGATGGCTCAGAGGTAGCGTGCCCGATAAGTTAACACAATTTTGCGGGATTGGAAAAAACTGTATTAACATCAAGTGTCATCCACTACAAGTTTTAAAAAATGTTTTTGAACTTGAATGGATGAATAGAAATTTTTTATTAACGATTGAAAATTTTAATATGTATGCAAGGAATTGAAAAAATATTCCACGTGACTCAATTAAGATTTTTCTACAAAGGTGCAGTTAATAATAATTTATGTTCCATTAGATTAAAATTTTACAATTTTTGCTGTCTACATCATATTACGTCATTCTAACTATACTTTACGCATTTTGCTTAAGGTTCCCATTTTCTCCAATAAGGGAAAAATTATGTCAAACTCTATGAACACTGAACTATCGTATTAGCTTAAAAGGGCTTAAAATAGCAAAACAAAAAGTTGCATTTATTTACTTCATTTCTATTTCCTGTATCTCAAATATAAAATATTTCAGCTTCCGAGACATATTTTATTGAACTTCATTCCAAAGTTGCATTTTGAAATTTCGTTAAAAAAAAAATTCTCAAAACTTCCTTCGAATATATTTTCCCTAGAAAGCGACAATAACTTCCTGAATGTAGTTGGAAAATTCTGTAGGGAGTCTCGTTTCGTGTGTGTACATAGTACTAACAAAAGTACATTCCTCGTCTTTTAAAAGATAAGTTCCTCTCATGTACTGCATCAATAAATACACGAAACACCCTCGTATATTTCTATACACGTATAAGGGATTCACTGAGAAATGTTTAATAACTGCGAAATGTAACACTCATAAGTGTTAATAATGCCAGTACAAGCTTTTAAAAGAGCTTTGGTATTCAGGATGTCTGTTTTTGCTGAAACAGAGATAGTTGCAATGAGAAAGGTTTTTTTCTTTTTCTTATTTATGTTTCTGAAAGATGTTTACTTGAAGTAAAAGAAAATATTTTAAAAAGTTATTAGGGTTTGCTTATTGAAAAAGAAGCCCTTTTTTGGTTCGTAAAAAATCGGATAAAAATTTAGTGTTCAAATGTTAATCTCGCTTTAAAATGTTAATTTTCATATAAAACAGAAAAAAAGAGAAATAATTATTAACTATACAAGAAATGCAAGTCTAATGCTAAATTAAAGTATATTTTACCCAGAATAAGATTTGAAACTAACTCTAAGTACTCAATTGATTAAAAAAATTTAGGAAAAATGTGTTGAGAACTATTAAAAAAACAATTATATAGGTCTGGGTAACATTGTAGACCAAATTTTATCTTATTTTAATTGAAAACGTATAATTATTGTGATTTAATCGAATAATGGTGTGGCTATAAATATCCAAATATGAAATAACTAAAAAGAGCATAAAAATTTGCTGTTTTCTTAATAATTTATTCCATTATTTTAAAATATTTATAATGTAACATTAAACAGTCAAATTATTCAAACTGCATTGAAATATTTAAAGTTATTATAAACATTGTGAAATACACCCGATTAAACAATCATAACTTTAAATTAACTAATTAATTAATTAATTAATAATTTTATGCGTAATCCTAGGGCATAAAATTACAGCTTTCTTAATTGCTCTTATTATAATTTATCCAAGGGCTTACAACCACTAGTTCTCGTCAGACACCTTGTTATTTTCAGTAATATCATTTTTTGGCCTGATAGCTTTAATTGATAACTTGACCGATACTCAAATTCAAAATTTAAAGTACGAACATAAGTGTGTATTTATTACTAATTTCAATTAAGTCTCTATCTATATACTCAGTAACTTTTTATGCATTATCATCCATTTTTTAATGTTTAGGGTGTGCACGTGTAAAGAAAAATTTTATTTTAGTTACTTTTTTATTAAATAGTTACAATTAATATAAAATGTATATATACATATGATAGAATCACAATATTAAGTGGCAAAATAGAAAGCGATTTTCCTTGCAATTTTCCATTTTCCTTTCTATATATGGTGTTAGACTATTCTCTTTTGTTTGTTATTCAAAAAATATCATTGTTTCAATTTAGTTATTCTGATAAAAAAGTACAGTTAAAAAGAAAGCTCATTGACGCAAATTAGGCTATTCCAGGTGCGATTCGACCCCACGACCTTTGGATTAGAAGTCCAACGCGCTATTCATTGTGCTACAGGGACACAACCAGCGATTCTCCTTTTTATGTATGGTGTTCGACTATTATTTTTGTTTGTTACTATTTATTCATTTTTAATTTAATTAATGAATTAATATTTCAAAAAACTGTATTAACATCAAGTATCATCCACTACAAGTTTTTAAAAAATTGTATTTGGACTTGAATGGATGAACAGAAAGTATTTTATTAACGACTGAAAATTTGAACAAGATATATACAGAGTGTTTTTTTCCAGGTATAGAAGTTTAAGTTGGAATTACTTTCCAAGATAGTGACCAATTTAACAGCTGTCAAGTGATTTATTCTCAGTTTGGTTTGGCAATTCATCAAAACGATCATCGAACAAGGCGTAGATTCGTCGAATGGGCCCCAAACGAGATTGCTGTTGTTCCCGATTTTCATAAGCGAATTTTGTTTAGCGATGAAGCGCATTTCTGGTTGAATAGCTACGTCAACAAACAAAACTGCCGTATTTGGAGTGAAGCTAATCCACAAGTGTATGTCGAAACACCGTTACATCCAGAAAAACTGACTGTTTGGTGCGCTTTATGGGCTGGTGGAATCCTTCAAAAACGATGAAGGCCACAACGTTACAGTCAATGGTGATCGGTATAGAGCCATGATTACTAACTATTTCATTCCTGAATTGAACAATCATGATGTCCAGGAGCTGTGGTTCCAACAAGACGGCGCAACATGTCACACAGCTCGTGCCACAATGGATTTATTGAATGACACGTTTGGTGACCGCCTAATTTCCCGTTGGCCTCCAAGATCTTGTGATTTAACACCACTAGACTATTTTCTGTGGGGCTATGTAAAGTCATTGGTCTATGCGGATAAGCCACAAACGCTTGACCATTTGGAAGACAACATTCGCCGTGTTATTGCCGATATACGGCCACAAATGTTGGAAAAAGTCATCGAAAATTGGACGTCCACATTGGGCTACATCCGAGCCAGCCGTGGTAGTCATATGCCAGAAGTCATATTTAAAATGTAATGCCCCAAGATTATCTTTCGAATAAAAAAAAATTCATGTCAATCGAATAATACATCGTTGTTTTATTGCAATTTAAATTTCTATACCTCTAAAAAAACACCCTTTATATATATAGGGTGAGAGCAAACCAATAGTAGGAATTGAAAAATAAATATATATATATATATATATATATATATATATATATATATATATATATATATATATATATATATATAATGAATAATTCTAAGTAAGTTAGACTGAATTTTTTTGTATATGAGTTTTAGTTATAAATAAATTGGTACAATTTATAATATAGTGACCACGGCACCCGAGCTGTCATGGTTGGAGGTTCGAAACCCAGAACAGAAGACTCTCCATGTAGAGAGGCTGAAGCACGCTAAATCCGTCAAAGTTCTAAGTCCTGCCCTTGGAGTAGTGTGGGCATATCTATAGAGGAGGATGCCAGTACAAGTGTCGTTCTCGTTACTTGAAAATGGTTCAAAATTATTAAGTCCATCAACAACAGCTCTGACGTTTCTTTAAACTGTGACGTTGATATACACTCTGTCATTCACTAGACTTTAATTCCATCTAATATGCTTTTGGTGCTCTTGGGAGCCGTTCTAATCTTTTTGGGTCTGCATATATCTGTCTGCCTTAACCAATTGGTTATGGTCGCAAACTCGTGGCCGGTGAGTCGTGGGTTCGATTCCTGGTGCCATGGAAGACGCACCACTTAGAGGGACTGATGCACATTATATGTATCTGCTGTGACTTAAAATCCACCCTTTGATATGGTATGGATGTTTGGAGAAGGGTGCCAGCTTCAGCGTCGTCCTCGCCACTTGACTATGGTTCAAAACTATAAAGTCCGTCACGAATAGCCCTATGCTGCCTAACAGTGCGCTGTAAATTAAAATGATATTGAGTTAAGATTTTGTAAATATAATGTTAAAAATAATCTATAATATAAACTTTTACCTAAAAAATATATTTCTTCCATTGCTTTCTTTTATTAACGTTCCCCCTTCTTATTATTGAAATATTTCGTTCATAAAGGCTATATATATATAAAAGAGTTATACGATTTAACATAAGTTTGACAATTAAACCCTTAATCGGTTAATTTTTTTTGCCTTAAATGTTCTAAAAAAAGGGCACATTTTTTATTGCACATAATTAAGTGTAATACTTAACAGAATACTAAAATAGAAAAATTTTATTTTCATTTTTAAAGTTTTCGCACTATTTTTGTGAAGTTAACTTCTTATGGCACGGTAGGGAGAAATTTCTGTTACGCGTTACCAGTCATGGTTAGCCATGAACGTAAGGTAGAAATGAAGTTCCGAATTTTCTCCCGTTTTGAAAAACGTCATCTAATTCATAATATCTATCTCAGACAAAAAAAAATAATTACAGAATCGGAAAGATCATTTTTTTCGCCATGATATGGTATATATTTTTTTAACAAAATAATGATATTTTCTATTTTTTACGATTTTTTTTCAAATGAGTCAAAATTGATACGCTTTTATAAAAATGGTCTCTAAATCATTCCCTTTAAGTTTTCTTTCAAGTTAATGATTTGATATTTTATTCTAAACAAGTTCATGCTTTCCTCTTTTAGAATCAGTCATAAAAAAACGACGAAATCTTTTTTTTTTTTGCGATTTTTCAAAAAATACTCAAAATTTTAATTAAATATTTAATAACTTCATTATTTATAAAAATAATCTAACGAAACTTTTTTCAATGTGTAGGATAGTATTATCCGTAATCTGTTCAAAGATTAAAAAAATAGATTAAAAATTACGGCTTTTGAAATTTCTTTTGTGTTTTTCGACTATTAGCCCTGAGCTAGCACCCACCCCTCTCCTCATTCAACAGCAGCTTTAACAAGCCTTTCCTCTTTTAGCTTTGCGATACATACTTTGTTTTGTTTTTACGTTACCTAGAAATCAAATTATAATCAGTGTTATGAATTTAAAAAAATCGGAAGCGAGTCTTTAATCTACCCGAAGTAAGAATTTAAATGGTTAAAAATCTGTCAAAAATTAGTTTAAGAAGTGTTTGTTGGATATACAGTTTTAAAATTCTTTTAAGGAAATAATACAAACAATCTATTGTTTTAAAATTTAATAGCAACACAACATTTCTTCCAATAGTTTGGCAATAAAATATTGTGTTTACTAAATTTTTTTTCAATCGAAATGAACAAAAAATTATAATTGTAGCAGTATATATTTCTCCGAACAAAAATTTGGATGACATTATCGAGTTCCTTCATCGATCATTATTACCATACACATCAAGAGGTTTTGCTTTAATTAAGAAAAATTATGATAAAATACCTATGATTTTAAGTGGAGATTTTAATGTCAATTTGGGTGTAGACAAATCTCTACAATTTATTGAATTTTTAAAAGACAATTTCACCTTATCTCTACAAAACAACAGAATAATATCAACGACAAAATCAAATACTACGATCGATACAGTCTTTTCGAGATACTTAAGTGATATTGAGTGCAAAACCTATATTTCTTACTTTAGTTACCCCAAGCCTTTGATAACATAAGTATGTACTGAAGCATCCATAAGCATAATGGAAATAGACTAATAATGATGATACTTTTCTCAAAATACATACAATAAAAAAATTTTCAGTATTATGTATTGAAAATGAAAAGTTTGTCTATACTTATACCTTTTCCATCCTAATTATTTTTTTAAATACAGTTTGAAATAATAATGATAATAATAAATTTGTTAATTATATATAAGATTACTTCAAAAAAAAATAAGACTTTATTATACAATTCAATACATGTAAGCCAAAGAAGTTAACTTCTAACGCGTGTTCACACTGATACACGTTTTTTTTTTATTTTATAACTGTGGAACACAAATATCCCTAAATGTTGGCTCTTTTAAATACACTCTGTATGCTTTGAAGAGAAAGAGGTTTCACATATTTTTTAAAATAATTTATCTCATGCTTGTATGCCAAAAAAATTTTTCATGTCCATACCTCTTTTCCAAACGGTTGAGGATTTTGGGAAATTGTGCATTTATATGTGCACTCAACTTAAAGCATGGTGTAATACTAAATTTTACATTGCAATGAGAGGAGAGAGATAATATCAGCCTTTTTGGATTGTATTTCCATTTTCATTTCTTCTTAAGCAACAAATTTCACATTACTTTGCCAATCCTTATTTTTGTCAAATATTTTCAAGTATCTGAATTCCCAGCATCACTACAAAGAAAATTCCGGATGAGAAGTATTTCAGTACCATGACAAACTGCATTTTTAGAAGTACTAGCACTAATAATCTCACTATAAAAATTAAAAATATGTACAAATCAAAGACAAAAAGAAGAAAATTACAGTGTCCATATCGTGTACGGTCAAACCAGTTAATGGTTTAAAAACAAAAATTAACTCTGTACCATAGAATAATTGATTGAGTTTTAAAATTACGAGGTCCATTTTCAATAGCCACAACGTTGCTTTAAAATGTTACATTAATAAAAAATTAAAATCAATTAAACAACACAAAATAATTATCCTAGTTCGAAAATACATTTTCCATTTCTAAACAGAACAAATGGTAATGTTCCACCAAACTTTGAAAGTGCATGTTTTTAAAAAATAATTCAGCGACGAAAATCCCTTCTTGTTCTCACTTAGTCCACTTTTCTTCTAAACTTAAACTGGCGAAACGCTTGTTTAAACCACAGGTCATTAAACAAATTGCTGTTAGTAATTAGTAGAGGATTCAGTTGTTTTCCATTCCACGGCCTTTTATTTGTCTTTCAAAAATTTCCCTCGCTGCTTTTATTTCTAGGGAAAAGATGATTGGTCAAGCCCCCGTCATAATAATTGAACTTTGCCTCAGGATGAGTTAGTAGGGATTTATTTTTCTTGATTTATTTTATCGAGGCTGCTTGACGTTTCATATCGATTGCTGCCACTGCTAAAACACTTAACGAAATGGCCTCTAAAAACTGTCAAGCATACACTTCTTTTTCTTTTGTTTTATTTTTAAAGCAAACGCATTACGAAAGAGATAATATTTTTTTGAAAATATTTTGTAACACACACCAACATTTAAAATTATTTATTTCTACTGTTTTTACTTTTACATTAATAATTGAATTGAATTGAATGCACTAAAATCTTTTTCAATCTAACCGCAAATTAGCGTTTAACCGATATAGCGGTTAGCGGCGCTTCCGTGGGGACTGGGTTCGAATCCCAGAGAAGATATGGATGTTTGTAAATGTATAGTGCCTTTGCGGTAGGGGTTACTTTAAATAGCCGTCGAGCCGCAAGTCCTCTCGTGTGGTTGGTGGAAGTGGAAGAGAGGTGGGAGGCTCCTGACCACCCCCAGGGTTTCTCCCTCTAAATTAGAAAAGGAATCGAGCAACATTGTACTGTCACCTGCATTGTGCTCAAATCTAAGGCTAACGACAGGCTTAAAAATTCTAGCCCTTAGCCCTGATGAATTTCTCGGATCTCGATCTGACTTCATCAGGCAGGTGGCATTCGTCACAACACATTTTAGCGAAAAATAACTCATTTATCTTGCCAGATTAAATAGGTAACGATTATAATACATTATTGTTATGTAACTATTACGAAATATTTTACCGATATATATACAAAAACTATGAGAGCAAAATTGCCTCCAGGAGATAGCAACGTATGTGTGAGAGAAAGAGGGATAATTATATTAAAAAAACTCTTATTTCACGGAATGCTAATCAACGCTACACAGTACTCTAATTTAACAAAAAATTTCAGTAAGAATCGTAGAGCTATGAGAGAGAAAGCTTTCAAAAAAATTTCAAAAACTTTTTTTTTATATCACTAATGGAGCAAAACACAGCTTTTCTTCCAATAGCACAAATTGTCACTTACAATTTCGCTGGTTGGCTCTCTAATATATTTTGAATTATTCATAATTTAAAAAGCTCAGATAAATTTCAAAAATGATAAACATGAAATGTTTTATTATAGTACAGGCAACAAGCACAACAAAATTTATATATTTCGGCCCATTATTAATTAAACTACTACCACGTGTGAAAATTAAGGCTGTTTTTTCGCCATATACGCAAGAAAGCAAGCTTAACGCGGATCACATTTTCGGACAGAAAAAATGACTAAATTTTTCTAAAAACTTGGAATATTGTAGCTCATGCATTTATTTATAATTTAGTGTTTTTAAAACTTCAAAATATTTCATGAATGTTTAGTTGTTTTTTTTCGTGTAAAGAGATTGCTCATTTCGCATTATGGTATAGGAGAAAAAAATGCGAAACACACATTTTATAAAAGTCGTATAAAAATGAATAGTATGATAGTGAATAGTAGTGATAGTGAATAGTAGATTGCTCATTTAGCATTATGGTATAGGAGAAAAAAATGCGAACCCCCCCCCTTTTTTAAAAGTCGTATAAAAATGAATAGTATGATATAAAATAAGTGATTCTCTACAAGATAATGAAGCCAGAATTTAATATTAATGCTTGACTACTTTTATATCTGAAAAAATATTCCGAATTTGGGACCTATTCCTTAACATTAGCCAAAAACAGTCTTAAAATAGTTATTAAAATGCAAAATATTGCAGTATTTTTTTTATAAATATGTGAAGCTTATTTTTCAAACATAACTGAGGCATACGTATTATGTAGAAAGAATGTAAAGATACAAAGTGTTCATAATTTTCTTTCAGAGTTAAATTTTTTTTCTTTTAAAAGTTGCATCATTGTAAGAAGATTTGGCAAAATTTATAAGCCTAAGCAATCTGAAGATAGAACAAAATGAAACATTACTATTGTAGTTAAATGTGAGAAACAATTGACAGGATTCTTATTTAATATATCCATATAATCTATATGAATTTTGAGAAAAGATGAATTAATTGTAGTTCTGGAATTTTTTAACTTCAATAAAAAAAGAAAATTTCAAGAATTTTTTAACTGAGTTAATGTTTAAAAGAGAGTTTTTATTTTATACACTATACTTTTTTTCTGAGTTAAATGTAATCTTAAAGTAGAAATGAACATTGATCCGTATCAAACAATATCTCTTTTCTTAAGACCTTTAATTTTTCTAAATTTTAACTATCTCATACAGATAACTTAAATAATTGATATTTTTTAACAACTAAATTCTCCACCAAGTTTGCACAGGAAATTTTATATCATAATCGCTTTATACGTTAGCTAAGAAAAAATTAAATAAAAGATGTAATGATTTTGATTTTAAAAGTATCGCTCGTACACATAAAAATAAAACTTTCGATGCAGAATAATATTCATAAAATAAATGCATATTTTTCTTTTTTTAATTCTTACTAATATATATATATATATATATATATATATATATATATATATATATATATATATATATATGTATGTATACATATAGTTCACTCTCTCGTATATATATATAACTTGCTCAAATTTACAATCGTTAATAAAATACTTTCTATTCATCCAATCAAGTTCAAATACATTTTTTAAACTTGTAGTGGATGACACTTGATGGCACACAATACAGTTTTTCAAATATTAATACACTAATTAAATGTAATTTTTTAATTTAAAATTTATCCTGCGTTATTTCTATCGAAGTTACAATTGGCTGCAATAGATGTTGCCTGTAGGTTTTTCTAACGAAGTTACAATTGGCTGCAATAGAAGTTGCCTGTAGGTTTTTCTAACGAAGTAAAAATTGACTTTAAAAAATAATTTATATTACTCGTTTTAATACATCTACATTTTCATATATGAAGATTAAAACATATCTTATAAATTCAGTATATAAAACACTTGATATCTTTTGAAGCAATAAATATTCCTTTCATGTTGAAAAACATGTGTTTTCCACGTATGTTTTTCTTTCTTATACTTCAAACGAAATTTGCATTAATGAATGTAAATTTCTCATTACGTATAACTATAAGAATTGCATTTAAAAACATTTCAAATTTAAAAAGCATTTCTATCTTACTGAACTGCATCCTAATTTAACTCATATTATATGCTACCTTATTTATAATACATTACTGTTATTTTAACTCAATTCCAATCGCAAGTAATAATTACTAAATTATTACAACAGTTAAAATTAACATAGGATTTTATTATAAGAAATTATATATATATATATATATGTATAAGCATAACATTTTATAATTTAACTTTATTACTTTTATTCTGGATTAAATAATAATTGAAAAAGAATTATAACACAAAAATGTTTAGTTATATCACCTTCATTTCAGTATATTCAACGAATTTAAGAAAGTAACTAATTTAAATCTATTATGTTCAAAAAAGAAACCATGTTAGTGACGGCAAAGTTTCATTGCATGCAGTGAGGGCTGAGTTCCTACATTTCCGTTATCACTTTCGGTAATTAGTATTTATTTAAATTTAGTAAGCCAATTAGGCTTAGGAAAAACTATTTTTCACCTTTGGCAGAAACATTCTCTTACTTTATTTGCATTAGTAATTTCACTTCCAATAAAATAAAACGATTCAGAATTAATTTCAGTCACACATTAAATCCTTGAAATGAACTCATATCCATTTAGAAGATTTCCTTAAAGTTGGAAAAGTTTCTGGAAGAAAAACACGATTTGAAAACTCAATTGCCGCAATGAGTTTTAGAAGCTCCTCTTGGGAGGATCTTTAAACAGTGATTTACTCAACGATTTGATGAAGACCATCTGCTCTTGAATTTTAATTAAGGCAGAGAGTCAGAGTAGCGCTCCTGATAAACTCCAGACTCACAATTAACTCCAAATACTCATCGAAATCCTTAGGAATTCTTTGAGTGAATTTATCAGCCTTTCTGTAATTGTGTCGAATCCGTTTTCGCATTTCTAGTTGCAGAATGTCGGGATTCTGTTGTGCAATACTGGAAAGAGATACTAAGCATGCATTCCTGTAAAGTTTTCCCATATCTTCACAAATATAAGCTTTAATTGTTATTATTTAAAATATTGTTTTCTAAAAAATTTAAGTAAAAATTTAGATTAAAATTTGAACTATTATTTAAAAATTTCTAAGAACAAAATCGAATTTTGTTTCAAATTAAATTTTCGAGGCATGATTATACTTGCCAATACATTTTTCAGATAGTAAACATCGATAAAACATTGGTATTCCGCAAGTTTATTGATTAATCTCACAATATTTTATTTTTTCTGCATAATTGTGTTGGAAATTTCATTTTTAAATTTTTAGTAAAATTATGCTTAATAGTAGAGAAAGAGTGAGTGTTAATTAACGCCACGCCATAAAAAGACCAGTGGCGTAGTGGTAGTGTATCGCGCTTCCAGTCAGATTCAAACCCTGGGTCAGGCAAAGTCGATTCTGCCTTTCATCCTTGCAGTGGGTCTACCTGTTTGAGAACTAAACACTGGGGGTTTCACGTCAGATTGACCACCTGACCAGAACACCTGCTCATGCATCTCAGCGCCCAAGATCACGAAAATTGAGATGGTCACAGAAGCCTTGGCCCTTCAATGGGCTGTTGCGCCCCTGAGAACAGTTTAGTTTTTAGTTTATAAAAACCCCATAGGCTAAAGGACCTTGTAATTTTGTAGAGGGTAGGCAGTTGCTTAATTGGTAGAATATCAGACTCATTTTCAACGATAGCAGGTTCGGGTCTAAATTTTTTGAATACTGTCATTTACTAGATTAATGCCAGTTGAGATTCAAAGCCCTCAAAAAGACGCAATGTAGATGTGAAGAAAGGATTATCAGCCCAGATCTTAACCACGCCATTTGAACATTGCTCAAGATTACGAAACATACTGGGAGGCAGCGGTAGCCTATAGGTTATGGCCACCAGCTCGTATCTGGCGAGTCATGAGTTTGAACCCTAGTGCCACTGAGGACTCACTGTGAAGTGGAGCTAATGCACGTTAAGTCTGTTGGGGTTCTGAGTCCTCCCGTTTAGGTTATGTAGTACTTGGTCTTGACCTTGGTTCAAAATTATGAGATCCGTTGACAATAGCCTCGTGTTTTTTCATACTGCAACGTTGATAAATATTCATTCATTCACGAGACATTAAAAAGTAAAGCGAACCAAGCTAACCTTAACATCGAGCAGAACAAATAATACATTTAAAAAAAATTTAAGCCAATCCCTACGTAGGTCAACAAAGAAAAATTTTATTTTAGTTACTTTTTATAAAATAATTATAATTAATACACAAATATGTACATTCATATGACAGAATCACAATACTAAGTGACAAATAAATTTTATTAATTATCATTAAAGTATCGTATTGTCATCCAAAACAATCGTGTATTTAAAGTTTCAGTTCAACTGAATGCTCTGAAACGTGAGAAAAGAAACTTTTAAAGGTTTGACCCAAGTCGCTAAAAATGAAGCCAGTGTGGCCTGTATCTGTAATTATTTAAATGATTAGTTTCAGTCAATTAATTTTAATTAGCTATAATTAAGTTACCATATTGTCACCCAAAACGATCGTGTATAGAAAATTTCAGTATAACTGAGTGCTTTAAAATGTGAGAAAAATCGTCGCCAAAAATTATGCCAATGTGGCTGTATTTGTAATTCTTTGAATAATTGGATTTAATTGATTAATTTTTATTTATTATAATTAAATTACCGTATTGTCACCCAAATAGTCGTGTATGTATGAAAAATTTCAGCTGAATTGAGCGCTTTAAAATGTATTTTATTAACTAATAGTAGGAACTGAAAAAAGGAGAACACAAGAAATAAATTAGCGTTGAAATTCAACCGGTTAGAGCACTGGTTTGGCAAAGCTGAGAGATGTCTTACTTATTGCTCAGTTTGGCAATGATTAAAATAGAATTCGAATATCAGTCTACCTTTTAAGAGATGTGATATCCTTCTACAGCAGCAATTAAAATAAGAACAATTCCCGCAAGGCATAATACTTAGATAAAAGCAAGTAGGGGGACATTCAAGTACCAAGATAAAAATTTACTGAAACAGTTTTAATGCTTTTTGTGAACTATTTATTGGCATTTTTCTGTTGATGTATTTTAAAACTATTCTGATAACATAACTTACTTTAAGGATCACTTTTATTGTTCTCTTGTAATTATTGACTCTAAGAAATAATTTATCTTTCACTGTCAGATTTTGCGCTTAAAAGTGACATAAATGTGTAGAGAACTGATAATTAAATTATTTGCAACCAATGGTGATGGTATTAAGAAAATGACGCCTGTATTTTTTAGAAAATTATCATTAAATCAGCTCTTAAGAGTTTCTTTTCAGACTTGAAATCCCGTAATTTGTAGAATAAATCATAAATTAGCTATATTTATTGCACAAAAAAACACTTTTACAATTAATATTGATCTCATAGTCCACACACACACAAATTTAAACTACTATATAAACATATCTATATATTTTTATCGGCACATAAATCCAACACTTTTGTTTTATTAGCTTATTAGCCACCAAAGGGCTGTTGTTTTGGTCACCAATAAATTAGTCGCTCAACAACTTTTTAATTTTATTTATGTTACAATTCATGCCAACCCTCACTAATAGTGTATTTAATTTTAATTCTGTATTACACCCATGAAAAATTTCTTTCTAATGTTTTGTTGATTAAAATAATTTTTAATTACATTGCGTCTTAGTGGCTAAATCTGCTCTTAGCAGAAAGTTTCACAGAACAATTAAATACACTCTAGTACACTCTAACCTTCGACATCTTATTGTGATTTTTACTAATTATTAGTTACTTTATGTTTTATTAGTTTTATTTTCAATGCCTTACAAGCAATATCTATTGTATATTTTTCCTTTTGTTTAGTATTCTTAAGATCTGTGCTCATACACATTTGTAGAATTTCAAAAATGTCGGAAAAATATTTTGTGCCAAAGAATAAAACAAAAATAAGGTGTTTTAAATGAAGAAATGTTAGAGTGGTAAAAAGGCTTGAAGCTCCTTTCGTCAGTTTTTCAACTGTTCATTTCTTTCTGGACATTTGTTTTCGATGTATCAAATTCATAATTTTAGCCAATTTGTCAATTAATTCTTTAATAATTCGATGCTAACAGCTCTAAAATTCAATGTATTTTTGATCTTATTTTGAATAAATATCATACATTACCTATATATGAGTAATCTATTCTCATTCTGGACACTTGCAGTGACTGGCAGTGGAAATGCAACACTGTGCTAACGAGACAGTAGAAAATGGTGCAAATAAACCATCACAGTCAAGCAGCATCGAACAATACATGTGGTGCTTATTTCAACTCCATACGGTGAACTATGGTGAATGTCACCACCAAGTAATCAGTTGATGAAAGATTCTACGAGAGCGAGGATATAAGTAAGGATTTAAGTGAATGAGGGTCGTTTGCAATCAGCAAATAAATAGCATTGCGTACACTTTAAAAAAAGGCCTAAAATTACTGCCCAGCATACACCATCTACAAATTGTTGGATACCAATACACACTTTCTGTAGCTGAATATAATACAATGGAGACCCAAACAATATTGTAACGTTGTCGCCTGGCAGGGCGTTTCATAGTTGTAGTCAGATTAGATCTGTTATCTCACCGACATCACACTCGCACACGGCATTTGCCATAGCTGAAGCAGAAGCGTGATTTGTCGGAAATCCCGAATCGAACACATAGGCTAACCTCAATACCATTGCAAATAGATTTGTCCGTGCTGGTATCAATAGCCTTCTTAACGAACATTATGAGTGCAAGCCGCTAGTGACTAATCAGCGAATAAATGTAATGGGCGACATTTAATCATCCAGGCGGGGGAGCATAGTACATATTGCAACGGTTTGAAAGAATAAATAAAGTAACTTTCAGCTCTTGCTGTCAAATAACGTGTGCTGAGGACTTTCTTACTTTCATGTCCAACCCCCAAATGTTTCGCATTCTCTTCTTCGAACCTTACTCTTTACAACAAATGAACCGCATATAAAGAGTGTTTTTTTTCCAGGTATAGAAGTTTAAGTTGGCATTACTTTCCAAGATGGCGACCGATTTAACAGCTGTCAAGTGATTTATTCTCAGTTTGGTTTGGCAATTCATCAAAACGATCATCAAGCAAGGCGTAGATTCGTCGAATGGGCCCAAAACGAGATGGCCGTTGTTCCCGATTTTCATAATTTGTTTAGCGATGAAGCGCACTTCTGGTTGAATGGCTACGTCAACAAACAAAACTGACGCATTTGGAGTGAAGCTAATCCACAAGTGTATGTCGAAACACCGTTACATCCAGAAAAACTGACTGTTTGGTGCGCTTTATGGGCTGGTGGAATCCTTCTTCAAAAACGATGTGTGTGAAGGCCACAACATTACCGTCAATGGTGATCGGTATAGAGCCATGATTACTAACTTTTTCATTCCTGAATTGAACAATCATGATGTCCAGGAGCTGTGGTTCCAACAAGACGGCGCAACATGTCACACAGCTCGTGCCACAATCGATTTATTGAAAGACACGTTTGGTGACCGCCTAATTTCACGTTTTGGACCTGTGAATTGGCCTCCAAGATCTTGTGATTTAACACCGCTAGACTATTTTCTGTGGGGCTATGTAAAGTCATTGGTCTATGCGGATAAGCCACAAACGCTTGACCATTTGGAAGACAACATTCGCCGTGTTATTGCCGATATACACCCACAAATGTTGGAAAAATTCATCGAAAATTGGACGTTCAGTTTGGACTACATCCGAGGCAGCCGTGGCAGTCATATGCCAGAAATCATATTTAAAATGTAATTCTACAAGATTATCTTTCGAATAAAAAAAATTCATGTCAATCGAATAATACATCGTTGTTTTATTGCAATTTAAAGTTCTATACCTCTAAAAAAACACCCTTTACAAATGTACAGATTGTAAGAAGCAATTATTTGTGTAATGACAATAATTGTAACAAATGAATTAAAATAAAAGTTTGTTACTCGAAAAAACTATTTTGAGATCATACAAATCATAGTTTAGAGTTCAAGATTTTCTGTTTTAAAAGTAATAATCTCTCTTTTTGTATGTGCATGCTCTTTTATCCTTTAAAGAATCGCTGTTATTGTCTAAAAGTAATTTAAAGTAGATTTACAAATTGTGGGGAAGAGATCCTATTCAGTAGTCGTATTACAGAAAATCTACATCATCCTGAGACATTTACTCGACGTTTTAAATAAAGCAAGTAAATAGACGTAATAAGGCAAGTAACTTGATTATAATTAATTAGGCTGAAACTTCTAATTAATTTATAAGTTACTTAGAAAACTCTAGACTGGGTAATTGCATATATAATATACCCGACTTGAGGGTATGAGATTACAACTACGACAATGTTACATTTTTATTTCATGTTCAAGCATAGTAACTTGTATAACTAAAAATAACTGGAAATTAATATTATTTTGAATTATAATGTGTCCGAACACGTTCGGAGTACTTTTTTTAAAAAAAACAGTATATTTAAACATTATAAATGCTTTTTTTAGCGGATAAATACTAATATATTTATAAATAAATAACAATTTTAAATTGTTCTTTAAAAGCTCAAAAAGTCATAAAAAGTATGTGAGCAACTCTTTTTTTTTTAAATTAATAGACAATCATAAAAAATAAATCTGTAAAATTCTTGAGTTTTTCAAACCCTTCGTCTTTTAAAAAAAATGTGTAAATGAAGCAATAACGTCCACTGTTCATTAAAAGTCTTCCTTGGGGCTTAATTTTTTAGGTAAATACGGAACTTATACACCCCGAATTACTTAAGTGATCTTTCATTCCTCCTTTGAGATTTGCTGTCTTTGTAAAACGTGTATGGTACACATGCCCTGGGGATTCCCCAGCAATGTTTCTCTATTTTAGACTGACTTTTCTTGTCACATTTCAACCTTTTACGGCTTTTTTTTATTGCTTTTATATTGCTTAGTCTAGATTACAGATGTACTTTCTTCGTAAATTCAGAAATGTTTCGTGTAGCTTGAAAAAATATAGCTTATACCATTAAATTCAGAAAATGTGATGTATTTTATTACCAAAAGAACACTTTTACAATGATAAGCATATTTTTATGGAAATTAACAACGCCTGTGTCTTATAATATTAAAATTTAGTGCTACAATATGACATTAAAATCATAAAAAATACGTCTCACAAGTGAAATTTTTATATATATCCACTATAATTATAAAAGTTTATTCCACATTTTGAAATTAACCCTTCCTAGGTAGGATTCGAACCCACTCACTCCATTGCGCTACAGAGAAACAACGAGCTATTTCCCTTTTTATATATGGTGTTGGACTATTCTTTTTGTTACTGTTTCTTCATTAATTAAATTTAACTAACGAATTAATATTTGAAAAACTGTATTAATATCAAATGTCATTCACTACAAGTTTAAAAAATTGCATTTGAACTTGAGAGTGGATGAATATAAAGTATTTTATAAACGATTGAAAATTTGAACAAGATATATATATATATATAAGAAGAGTGTGAACTAATGGTAGGAATTTAAAAAAGGTGTATTGTCAATGGTTTATTAACGATTGAAAATTTGAACAAAAAATATAAATATATAAGTAAATAAATGTATATACATATATATATATACTAGCTGGTATACCCGTTCTTCGCACGGGTGAACTGAAAAATTAAACAACACAGATTGAAGGATAAAGAAGTTTTTAATGAGGTAATTTTACGCGAATTGTAAATTAAACAAAAAAAGCTTTTGGCGTAACTCAGGTAACAAAAAAAAGAGAGAAATAAAACACCTTTGTTAAATTTTAAGTATGTAGGTCTAATAGCTGATAAAAAAGATTTTTTTTTATTTATAACTCCACGTAACACTCTTGAGGGTTGATTTTTGAAAATACCTTCCTAAGCTGATCTCTGCTCAGCAAAAGTAACACATTGTTAAAAGTTTTGTGTAATAAACGCTTAAAATAGTGTAAATAATTTTTATCTGAAAGTATAATACATTAATATTACTTTCTGTAGTATTTATTTTATGTTAAAATTGTAATATTCGCAAGCAACGCCGTTCCTTAAATTATAATGACGATCCAATGAAAAACATAGCGAAATGTTAACGATAGAGTCAAGTTGGCAAATGCCTAGCAACTTTCATAACTCGAGCTTTATTAGAGCATTGTAAGACCCGCCGTGTAGGGAAGCAATGCACGTTAATACTTTATCCAACCACATTATGATTTACTGCAGTTTTTTCATACAATATTTTTTTGGATCGCTACATTTAAAATTAAGGGATATACATAAACAAAATACTCCACTTTGGAAAATTTAATCCGTTAGAGCTAATAAATTAAATAAAGATATTCCACTGTAAAATTAATTATATATACCGTTCACTTAAAATAAGTAGTCAAATCATTTTCTAAGGTCTTCATTAACATACAAAAACATAAGACACTTAAATTTTGACAAACTATTTTTTCCGCTAAAATACTCATCATGGAACCCGTGCTGCCATATATCTTGAAGAGTGGATTTCAAAGAATATTCCTGCTAATTATTGGTAGAATATTCCTTCTAAGTTGGTGTGGTGTGGTAGTTAGGAGAAAGGGGTGCCAGCTCAGAGGTCGTCCACGTTACTTGACTATGGTTCAAAATTACGTGATCCGTTGCCAAAAGCCCTCGTGTAGCTGAACAGTGCAACATTAATATTCACTCACTCTCACACTCCAAGAAATACAGAACAATAGTTATTGCATTTTTAAGTATAAAAATAATTATATCTGCCTATTCAATTTAAGTTATAGCGTTATAATTAACTACTAACCACAAATAAATTTTGAAAATTTGTCCAAATGATGCAGTGTGAAAGAGAAAGCTTATTTACTTTAAGTATCAGAACTTATCAAAGCCTTTATTTGGAAAAAAGATCAATTTCTTACTACCAAATGTGCATAATAAGATGTTATAAAAAAAACATTAAAATAAAGAGAGATTTATAACAACCTCTCCCTTCAAAACTTAGTTTGATTCTGAAATAAAAAAAATAGGCATTATATCAGAGGAATTAATTAGAAGCGAGCACCTTGCGTAGCCAAAACAAAAAAGTTTTTCACAAACAAAAGATAGATATATGCTGACGTGGGCTTTTTTGCAGCGCAAGCTAGAATTGCTCGCAGATGGCTGAATTTTTTCCTACTTACTTGACAAATATCGTTATATTTTGGACACTTTTCCCAAATCTTTATAAATTATAGTCTATGCTATAAATTATAGTCTATGTGCTATTCTGATGTATAAGCTATATTACTGTAAAGTTTCATTAAAATCCATTCAGTAGTTTTTGCGTGAAAGACCAACAAAGATTTTCACAAACTTTCACATTTATAATATATATTAGATATCATGTTTTGGAGAAATTCTTGGATTGACAGGAGAAATGCAACGGGCAGCCGTTTGTCCTATTATATTTTATTTCAATATTCAGTAAAGAAGTCTGCACTCCAAGCCATGACAAAAACGAGATCTCTTTCAGCCTTGATCAGCAGCGAGTGAGTCCTTAGAACACGTCTTCTTTTAGTCCGGCGAAAGTAGAAGTCAAAGTTCCTATGTGGGAGGTGGGTTGAGTTGTCCTGGTAGGAAGTTTACCCCAACTGACACTTGGGGGGCTGGAGATTCATCATATATATATATGGAGAGAGTAAACTAATAGTAGGAATTGAAAAAAGTGTTTTAAAATTGATAATATTCCAAAATTATATTTTATTTATAAAGAATTTCACAATTCATATACATAAAAAAACAATAAAATTTTTAATAAAACAAATACTAACTTATATTTCAGAAAAATTGTTCTACACAAAAAGGAAAACAGTTTAGATAAATTTTGAAAAGCCTTTAAATCGGAGAAGAAAATCTAAAAAAATTCACCATTTAAATTAAAAATCTGTGACTCAATTTCTAAGGAAACTGAAAGCAATTTTGCTGAAAAAAGAATTTTTGACTTTATTGGTTTTCGCTCTAGAGGGTCTCCGTATTCAAAAAATAAAACCTCCCTTCTTTCTCTTGATCCTGAGAGATAGTATTAAAGTTGAAAGCTTTTAACTAACGCTCCCCCCAATGTGCTTGCCTGGCAGGATAAAACAAAAACCAGTTCTTACATTGCTTAAAATCGTTGTATCTTTCTGTTTGTCAGTGAAAACTGTTTCTCATCAAATAAACCGATGACTACGGCCATTTTGTTTTGTTTACAAAAAGAAGACTTTACAGTAAATCTCTGTTTGGTTTTGTTAGGGCCAATACCAAAATTGAAGCTGGTTTAGCTGATGTTCAAAAATTCGAAAAGTTTTCGTGAATAATAGCACTTTTTTTAATTAATAGAGTAGTTTCTTAAGATTGATTCGGTAAAAAAAAGTAAACAATTTTAATCTTACGAAAATTACTTCTTAATCAAACAAAACTACAAAAAATTAAAAGTAACAAAATACAAAATTCTCAACCCGCCATGTCTTTTATCCAAGTAATTAGAGTTTTCACCTGGTTTTCAATAATTATAAGGATAGGTATGTGCTTGTTAGTGTATACTATTTTACAGGGGAACTTTTCATTTTAGAATCTATTTCGAACATCGTTTAAAAGAATTTAATATCGAAGAACCGATACTTGAGTAATATAACTCGAAATCTATTAATATTCTTAAGTAAATTTTACTTAATTTTAGTATTAATAATAATAAAGAAGTTTCTTTAAGAATCACTGAAATGTAAGCTATGTAAAAAAATTCAATTTAAAAGAGATTGTATCTGAACTAAAAAAAAAGTATTTTACAAATTCTTTAATTCTTGTTTTTATTCTGCTCAGTTATAAAATATTTCGAAATGTTTCCTAATCACATATATAACCTCAAATTTATTTGGAAAACAAATTTATATTATTTTTGCATACGCAAACAGATATATACAAGGTGTTACCGAATTTGACTAGCAAATTCAGAGAGGCGATAATAGGCAGCATGGGGATGACAAATCAACATGGGGTCGTAAACCACGTCTGTTCCATGAAAGTCGCGATAATAGTAGCCATAGGGAGGGCAATGAGCCAGAGTACAATAATGGCCAAGCAAATGCAAGGGTATACATATACTGCCCGAAAGCCTGAGTTGCGCAAAATAGGTTGTATTCCTACAGCACGCCCTCCCAGAGTTGTACAAGGAGTACCGGCCACTGCTCAATAGAACGTGGGGTTCATACAATATGGTGCACCAGCACATTTTGTGACGGTGCTTTGTGGAATTTTTTCTACTAATCCTCTTGGGGAATCTTTGGGGCCATCAATTGAGTTATTTCAGAGCCAACTCTATCAAGAAGAAACCTTGATATGCAGATTAGTTATTAGATATATTGTGGAGGTTTAGTAATCGTGAAGAAGAAGAAGGAAAGGGAGCTGAGTTGCAGCTGAACGCAGTGTGGTTATGGTAAGGATCTGAACTTAGACACGTAATTATAGATCGGGATTTAGCTATTCAAATGAGTTAAAGAAGTTAGGATTCATAGGATGTAACTTTACTTAAAGTTAAGCGGTTAGGATTTCAGGGACTTATTCACCTAAGATTTAGAGCAGCGATATACCACTCTTTATTGTCTTTGATTATTATATTTGATAATAATAAATTGGTTTTATTATGGCTAGCGTGGGTCATCAATCCTTACCTCCTACAAATCTAGGTCGAGTAGATGAAGAGATGGCTTCCCCTTGTGGGAGGCTATCATAATTTTTCGATTACGGTGCGTAACCACTTCCACGCTATATATTCCGGGAGGTGGATTCGACGCGGTGGAAGTTTTGCTTGGCTTCCACACTCCCCGAACTTCAACCCTTTCCTTTTCTCCATCTGAGACCACCTGAAAGCTCTTGTATATGAGACGATGGTGGCTTCATTGGAGAATCTCACGGTGCTGGTGGTCGTCGCTTCAGCTGACATCGCCAGTACACCGGAATAGTTTGAAAGCGTCCACGAATTCTTCGTCCGTTGGCGTTGGCTTTGTTATGACTTACTCCGAACAATTCCTGTGACAATCACTTTTCGTTGCATTTCTAATCTCAAGCCGAGATGTATTTTTCGTATTGTTAACATGTTTTACTTGTAATAAATGTATTTGATACCTCTTATTGTCACTTCTCATTCCACTCAACATCACACCCTTCATAACTGCTTTGCGAATTACTCTAATTAAACCTGGTTTGAGAACCCATGTTCTATTGTGATTTACCGTCCCCGTGCTACCTATTATCACTCCTTTGAATTTATCGATCGAATTCAGCATCACCATGTAGATATATAGTTGGATCTATTGACACATGTCTGCTTAACACGCAATTTTACCATGGGTTCCTTGATAAACATTAAGACGCCATATATTTTATTTTCATTTAATGAAATTCAGTTAATCTTTTGTCCGGATTAAGGTATGACTTTCGGTTAAAGACTGGCATTCATATTTTTTTCTATTTCATATGTATGAACCATCATTTTATACATATGAACCCCAAACAGAATCACTTATAGAGGCCCCGAAAAAAACTATTACTAACCAATTTGTAACAACAGGAATCTCGGATTAGGGATCTTCATACAACGGACTGAAAAGAAAACATATGCCAGAAAAAAAATCATTCAGATAATCAGAAGTTAGACATAAATGTAATAAAACTAAACAACTAAAAGCCCTCTAAAAGAAGTTTTAGACATATTTTTTTTAATTTTGTAATATTGAAACATTTTACGAGAAATAAGATAGAAACATTATTCGGTTTAGACGATAAAATTGACGTAAAAGGAATTTCATAATAAACGAAAAGTCCAGATTTGGCGGGGAATTTTGATTGATTGAATTAGCATTTTAGAAGGAAAATATCTCGGAAACAAGATATGAATGCTTGGGATTTAGATGATTTTAAGAATGAGGTTATTTTAGCAAACCATAAATCAAAAAATCATAACCTTACTAGATTACTGAGTATTTTGTTAAGTAAACACATACGTAATTTTTTTTTATTTGATCATTTATAAGAGTTTCTTTAATTTAGAAGATGAATCTTTATAATCTAATATTAATCCATTTTGGAATTCAAATACTATATACTTAAAAATATAAACTAAATTAAAATACCTGAAAGATTGACCTTAGGAAACGTGCAGAGAGAGAAATAGACTACCGTAAAATCCGGCGTATAACGCTCACCTATACTTTCAAGCTGCATTTTTTAATTTTTAGGTATATTCGCCATATAACGCATCCTTTTTTTACGAAAGAACCTGAAATGAAGTAGTGCCTGTTTTGAAGTAATTTATTCGAAGTATTATACCAATATTTTTAAACTAGTATACTTCTACAATTACAACCCTTTAAATTCCTTAGGGATGTCGATTCTTTTAAATAAACAGTGTTTCGATATATGTAGAAGTCTAGTTCGTTTTTCTTATGCTCACAACTCTATTTTTATTTTTGGAGCTCTCATTTTTATACCCCGTGTATAACGCACACCCGTAAATTTCGATGTTATTTTTTGCTTTAAAAGTGTTGATTTTACGGTATAATGAACGTAACTCGATGCAATCTGCAACTACTGCATACGGCAATAAGTTGCTTAGACAGATGCTAGATTGTTTTCTGCAGTTATGATAGAACAGTGTTACCCAACGTGGGGCCCGCGACCCACAGGGGGGCGCGGGCGTTCCGCAGGGGGCAATTCGAAAATGGATACGACACAACACTAACCCTTCCGCTCCGGGTCATTTAAATGCAATGCTAGATATCGGTGCCAAATTTGTCAAAAAAAGCAAATTCTTAAATAATTATTAGGCATAATTTCGTTTGACGAGACCAAAATATCAACTGGGTGATTGGCTTCGTCCGAGGTTCACCACGGAGTGTGCCATCTACCGGGAGGAGGACATAGCCCCGGCCAGTCAAGAAATTTGCTAAACAGCTCAGTTGTTTGCAAGGAAGCTATTACTACCGTTTCCATCTTCATTTTTGGCTGAATGTGGATTTAGGGCTGTAAATGATTTACAGATAAAAAAAGAAATCGGCTGGATATAACACAACGTGGGGATTTGAGACTTAAGCTAACCAAATTGGAACCCAATATAAAATCTATCTGCAGCAAGCATCAAGCGCAAGGATCTCACTAAATTAAAATGGCAAATTAATATGGAAAAATCCTTATTAAAATTATTTTGAATTTTAATTTCTGTTTTTCATTATATATTTTGAAATTTTACTTACTGTGTTTTGTTAACAATTTGATAGTGATTTATTCCTAGAATCCATCATTTATGTTTCTTAAGTGAACAAATCATTTTTTTTTAATGTTAAATATTATGTATGTTACATGGGGGGGAGCATACAAACTTTAGAAATGTCAAAGTGGGGCATGGCACAAAAAAGGTTGGGAAATACTGTGATAAAACCTGGTCACAGTTTAAAATACTCTAAATGAAGATAAGTAGTCAGCACGCATGAGATGTCACGCGTTTCCGAAATTAAAATGAAGTTTGCGTTTTAGTCCATTGATATTGGAAGAATGCATCGTTGATATCAAAACTCTTAAGAAATATTAACTCTCCAGTTATCCTATAATAAAAGGATTATGAGGGAACTTGACCATTGACGGCTGTAACGAATTCTTTTACGAAATAGACAAGCCATACAGTCTCAAATTGCTATAGATTTCAACGCTAGAGCATCAACAAGTGTCAACGCAAGAACGGTACTAAGTTTGCATTCTAAAGGCTTTCAAAATGGAAAACCTGGAATGCAAGTCACAAATAAACAAGTCAAATCTATATACTTCATTCACCTGAGCTCTCCAGAAGCGTCGTTGGGAACACGTTACCTTGCTTGAAGATTCGGTTTTTTAGTTGCATTGGGCTATAATACAGATATTTATAAAACCCCAAGAAATCATGAACTTTGAATATCTAAAGGGAATTATTCAAGTTTGGGATGCATTTGTGATAATTTGAGAGTAGTTGGCATGATTTTGGAACCTTGAAAGGTCCAAAAATGATTCTGACAGGTCATCAATACAAAAACTTTCTTTCCGATCACTTGCAACCGCTCATGGTCTATGTGCATTCCGAAAGATTTCGAGGACTCCAACAAAATAATGCGACATCACACACTTTGAAAGTTGCTACCAGGTAACTTCAAAAACACTCTCTGACGTCATCACCCTCCTTAAGCCATTTAAATCTTAAGGTATTCGACTACGTTCGGGTGGCCGCGGTAGCCGAGTGGAAGGTATCGGACCGTGGCTTTTTCACGGGTTCGAGCCCAGTACCAAAAGACCCGCCGTGTAGGGCAGCGATGCACGTTAAATCTGGATGAAAATCCTCCCGTTGGTGTGGTTTGGTGAGTTAGGAGGGGTGATCCATTTGAGTGTTACTTACGTGGTCCGTCGCCAAAAAGCTGCACAGTGCGACGTTAATATTCAATCAATTTCGACTAGAATAGCAAAAGCTTATAAATGATAAAATTATTTAAGGCTAGAAAATGTAATATTTTACAAAAAATGAAAACATTTAGTAAAAATTTTGACCAATTTTCAAAATATTCTCCTTTTGTGAAAAATATTTCTATTATAATAATATTTTTCCTGTATATAGCTCAGACCACTGTACAAAGGCTTAACTAGAATTTTTGAAATATATGACTTAGAAGTGGGTTTATCAATGTTTTACGACAACAGAGGGGAGAAATTTTAAGAAAAAAACGTCGATAATTAGTTCAAATGGTTGTAACTCTGAAAATAATGTAAATTTTTCAAAAATCGTAGTTGAGCCTCTGTAAACAGGTCTGAGCTATATACAGGCAAAATATTATTATAATAGAAGCATTTTTCACAAAAGGAGAACATTTTGAAAGAAGGTTATTCTAAGTTAATTTTTTGCCGAAATATTGTATTTAAATATTTTTTTTCGTCAAAATGTCCTTAAAATAATTTAATACATGTATTCTAATCTAAGTGACACTAAATATCATGAAAACTATCCATTTATACGCCTTTTTCAAATCACGGTTCCGAATGTAGTCGGATACCTTAAGAAGTAAATAAAAAACTATACAAATTATTTTGTTTGAAACTTCTCCATGATTGTTTTCTGCCGAAAGTGCAGAAATAACCTGAAATAAATTTCAAAAAATATCCTTCCTTCCTCTTTTACTCAGGGGCTCCAGTCCAGGGTGGGCCTTGGCCTTCTGAAGAAGCCTTTTCCAGACCAGCCTTCTTCTCGCTAACGTTCTCCAATTCTTATTTCTCAAAACTAGGAGATCTTTTTCAAAGCCCTCAATCCATCTAAGATTTTGCCTACTTTTTCTTCGTGTGCTAATTGGTTGGGCATTGAAGATTGTTTTAGTGGTGTGGTTTTCATCCATTCTGACAACGTGACCTACCCATTTAATTCGTTGTATTTTAAAGAAGTTAACAATGCCAGATTCTTTATATTATTGATAGAGCTGTAAATTTAATCTTCTTTGACACGTTCCATTTTCCTGAATTCCTCCAAAAATAATTCTTAAAATCTTCCTTTCTTTGATACTTATCATGATCTCAACTGTTCGAGACATGGACCAAGTTTCACATGCATAATAATCTTAAAAGACTTTTATGCAGTAGAACCGTTGTTTTTCTTTTGATTAAATTCGATTTCATATATATTTTCATATTCCATTAATTCACATTCCATCTATTAGCTATAGTAATTCTCTTTTGGATTTCAGTAGTACAATCGTTTTTATTGTGAATTTCCGGAACTAAATAAGTGAAACTGTCGACAACTTCAAAATTATGCTCTTCAATTTTTTAAGTTTCAAAAAATATATAACAAAGAAAACTTATTCCTTAAAATTATCTTATGAATACCTTCCTTTCTCTTTTGTGCTAACTTTATTTGGTACATTTAAATGCAGTTGACCTTACAATAAACATATTCTCATATACAGAAATCAAATTTGGCTTGTAAGAAATCTAAAAACAAGTAAAAACTTTTAAACACCCATTATACTTACAAACCAAATTTAGAAACATAAAGGAATCAAACTAAATATCAGAAACTTCTACAGTTCCTTCTTTTAAGGTTCTCACATCCACATATCTCTTTACCGGGAACTTTTTGATGTCACTTCTTCTCACAGTCACTCAAAAGAAAATTTTCTCTAATATTTTTGGAAAATTCTTTTTTCCCCTTCTTATTCTTTCATTTTATGGAATGATATCGATCATTTCATCACGGCACTTTCTATTGCGTTTTTTTTCGTAACTGCTTTTCACCTATTCATGACATCCCTTCCTGTCTTTAAAAGAACTTATTTTTTTAATCTTTTTTATGAAAGATTATTTCAGGAATTATTTTATGCTTCGGAAGAAAGATTTTATCACAGGAAGGTCGCTTTTTGCGAATTGAAATTTAATATGTTAAAGGAAAATAAATCCTTCGGATTTTTTTTCTGATTTGTTTCCGCTTAATTTTAGAAAGCACCTTTATTATCATTAAGAAAGTGTCCTAAGCGTATAATTTTTAAATACTAAACGGTGCGTTAATTGGTAAATTTATTTTATTTCTAAGTTTTATTTCCCTCAGAGAAAATATCTTTTTGGAGCAAAAAACGACGAATATGCCTTTAAAAATATTCAATATGTATGCAACTGTACACATTTTAAAAATAGAAAAAAATTAATTTTAATGAAATGAAATTCGCGCGCGAGGGAAATAATAAAGGTTCATTTTAATTAAAACTATGTATAATTTGTAACCTTATACCGCAGATAAAGCTTTTTGTTTTAAATTTCAAATTAGTTTTTCAAATTTCCTTTATTTGTTGAAAAACAAAAATATTGTCTCATATACTTTATAAGTAATTTGTATATCATTTTAATAAAGTTATGAAAAGAATAGTAATATAGTATTTACCCCAGTGCTTCTCAAATTTCAATATTTGCGACCCAATATTCAATCATAATTTTCATCGCACCTTTCTTACAATAACAATTCAATAATATTTTTTTCTTTGACATTAAAGCTACAATACGACTTCGGCCTCTTAAGTGCATCCGGCGTATATAAACGTCTAGTTCAGCTAGTGCGTTAATTGTCCCTAACGTATATATACGTCTTTCTGAAGTGCGACTTTTTCTGAGCAACTCTATCCATAAAATTATTATGAAGGCTTTGAAATGTAGTAAAAGGACCTTAACAGTGTTTGCGAAGGATTGACTTATTTCGGAGGATTTGCTTATTATTCCTTTCCTCCCCCCCATACATCAAATACGCGTACCTATGTGGAAAACGGTGGTATTGGAGAACGAATCGCGTAACCTTTTATCGGCAGTGAAAGGTTTAATTATAAAACGAACAAATTTTCCAGATAAGTGTTAATTTTTGTGTATAATTTTATATTTGAAAAACCCATGGGGGATCACTGATAATTATTAAATTGGTAATTACAGTATTGTTAAATTAATTATGAAATACATTGTGCAGTACTGATACATTTATAAGTTTAGTACATCAGTGTAAATGTTTATTTTATTTTTTGTCATGTCACATAATGTATTTTCTTTTATTTATATTTTCAGTAAATTAATAATTTTTTAATAATCTTTTGTTTACGACTTTTCAATATGCACGCACCCTCCTCGTAGAGTTATTACACCCCCCCCGTAGGTGGTATGCCCCATAGTTGGAAAACACTCATCCGCCCTCTTAAATTAAAATAAATTTTCCATAATTTCCTGATATAACATTTTAATGGATTTTAAAGAATGGGCAGTTTTTTATAAGCTTTACACTTTTTTAAATTTTCTCATAGCATTCATGACTCTCTTTTTCAATTTTAATGATAATAATAACGCATGTTCAATAGCTTTTATAACAAGCTCATTGCTTGATTCAGAGTGCTTCATTTTTAACATGAGCACATTATTTTGATTTCGTAACTTTAAGCTCCTGACTACAGTTAAAACCCTTTTAAAAATACTTCATTTTTATCAAAATTGCTATGGTATTTTTAAGCGCTTTATAATAAACTCTCTTAGCACAAAATTTGAATATTATTTCCAATAATATGCAAAAAGGTAACATCTAAGTCAAAGAAAATAAAATTTTTCAAATATCATCTGTCAGTTATTTTTGTATTAATGCATAGGATTAACTACTTCCCCTTCTAAAAGTCAAAACCGTAATGCTTTTGGAATGTATATGAATACATTCAAAATTTAAATAACAAAACTAGGGTTTTAGTTTAAATATGTCGTATTTTCTCGAAAAATATGAAAATATATTTATTAATAGTGTATATTTCTTCAAAATACTCATTCACACCCTCCAAAACAATATGAAAACAACTATTCGTAATTTTATACAATATACCCAAAGTTTCTTAGTTAAAAACTTACAAAATAGTACTTTTTTACAAAAAGATACGACTAAGGAAAAGCACCAATAGTTAATATTTTAAAAGTGTTTCGTTATTTTAGCCGCAAATTTTATTACCATCTGCAATCATATAATATTCACATTCAAATTATTTTTTTATTAATAGCTTACTGTTTGTTAACTCGTGCAAATGTTAGACTCAGTGTTTTTCAGTCATATTTTATATTCATCATTTTTTTTTTTCGATATTATGAATAAATTTTCCGCTGGAGTAGAAGTTTAGAATCTTGTAAAGCAAACTTAACCTTTCCTCACTGTGAAAGGCTTTGGTAACATAACAGTTTGCTATTTTGATTATTTCATTTTTTTCATGTAATGGTTTTTGTATTTCAGAATTTAAACTTCCTCTCTGATTTGTAGTATATATTATATACCCATGATTTATTTTATTTATTACATATGTTTTGTATACATACAAAAATTTCCGTTTTCAAAGTTCGTGTCAATTTTGAATACATGTATTTAAGGTATCCGAGCTTGATCGCAGTACACTTTTTTACAAAATAGTATACTAAAACTTTATAAATACTTTTTTTAGAATCTATTCCAATAAATAAAAATATTTTTATATAACTGGCAATATTTTAAAAACATTATCTAAATTTTAAAAAAACTTCAAAGCAAGTTGAGAAAAAAGTATTAAACTTATATCAATAAAAGTATTATACTAAAACAAATTAGATTCACTTATCCAGAGAGCGCCCACTCCGATCTCACCCAAGTCTTCAAAAACCAACATGAACTTGGAACTTTTCCGAACGATTGGCTCGACCAATCATCAGCTAGCTACTCACCAGCATGATAGTTCCACAGTCACTCTACATCTACTTATCGGATATGGGATGGAGGGTCGCTTCGCGAGCCATATGCCCAGTTATAGCACCGTAGATTCATTTATCTATAAAATTTACTTACATTTTAATCCTGTATTGAAATTTAAAAATTTTAGAGCAGATTGAGTAAGTAGTATAAGAAATATGACATTCTTTATGATATCATTTTTTTAAATAACAAGCCCTATAACTCCAAAAATATTCATACAATAAAAAATATTTCAGTACATTCTCTAGAAAATAATAAAATTATCAGGTTCAAAAACTTTTATAGAAATACATTTATAACATTTTGAGTTATCAGACTCGCCATGTTAGACCTTGAACAAGTTAAATACCCTCTTTTGGCAGATTATAGATCTACTTCCGTTTTTTTAATTTTATAAAATTGATTTTAACTTGTCTCTAGGTAATGTAGAAATAAAGCTAATATGTTTTTAAAAGCTATTCAATAAAATAAAAAATAAAAACTATGTGTTTGACAGAATTTGGTCATTTCAACATGTCTGGAGACCTTAATCAACTATCATTAAAAATTCATTAATTTTTATCGATTTGAAGTATGACAGGGTGTGTTGACCCCCTTGGGTCACACCTTGATTAATTTGAGGCAAAGAACCACTAAGAGCCATTTTGAATAATAATAATATTTATTTATTATTATAATTTTCTCAAAAATCTCTGATAACATATAATACGATAATGTTACGTCTCTTAAAGGGATTTGCCTTTATATTAAATTAAATTACAAAGAATACAATTAATTAATAATCTAGCTCAAACTCAAGTAAGGTTTACCGAAAAAGGAGATCCGAAAAACCCACGTATTCGAAAATTCTTAACTTTCAATAATTTTAACTAAGTCGCTCAAACTGACGCTTACTTTAAGCGTACGTGAATTATATTTACCACTGGCTTATATCAGCTTTCTGGTACGTCTAGCAGCACGACGTCTTCACGAATCTAATCTCTTTGAATCTTCTAGTAATGCGTTTAAAGTTACTGGCTCAATAGCCTACCATCATCTCTCTTGCTATCTCGCAACTCTCGACTTAAATACCTTATCTAATTTAAATATCCCGTACCTCTTTTTGGAGTTGATTGGAAATAAACGCGAATTTATATTCTTCAGAAAGACGCCCAAGAAGATTAGTGGAAGGGTTCCGTACAGATTCGTCACAAGAGTACTTCAAATGAGTTTCAATACAAGGACACTTTTAAAATTCCAATTCTTTTACAATTTTTAATGTCCTGTTAATTTTTAAAAAACACAAGAGCTTTTTACAACATATTAAAAATTTACTAAAAAACAGTTTAAGTAACTTAATATAATTAAGTTTTAAGTAAACTGCTAAATCGTATATTATTCTGATGCTAGTTTTTATTTATCTACATTTCTTAAATGGCTAACCATCAGTCCATTTCTGCAAAGACACATGCTCATGAAAAATAAAAAATCCCACATCTGTGTTTGAAAATTGAATAAATAAATTACACCCTTCACTACATTCTTAGTAAAATAAAATATCATGTGGGTCTCTTATTTATTGATTTATATTTTGACGATCTTAATTTTTATGAAAGTTTAATCTTAATTTTATGCATGCATATAATCTACATTGTCACTTCACAGCTTACCATGACATTTTTCAGAGCTTAAAAGAAAGAAAGACTATGTTGATACTAAATAGATAAACAAGACTTTGTATTACGTTACTTTTCTTTTGTTGTTTCTGATATTCTTTATCTTTTTCTTTCTTTCTTTCTTTCTCTGGGTCTTTTCGCGTTTTCTTTTTTAATGTTTTCTTCCAAAATAAAATTGTAAATATAATTGTGGATCTTACATAAAAGTCTTATTTTGCCTTGAGTATATATGCATACTTTTCTTTTGTTTACATTGCCTAAAGTTAACATTAAAAAGACTTAGTTCATAATCCAGCTTTCGAATTGCTACACAAAAAAGATGTCTTGGAAAATTCACTAAAAGAAGTATTCGCATTGAGAAAATCGATCACAAAGAATTACGTCAGTGTAGGTAAACGAGAGGGAAAAAAAGAGCTCTTTTAAGAACGAACAAAAGAATTTTAATCTTCTTCATTCTGCACCCTCAGGAATGTCTGAGGGTTCAATTACAATGTCCTGTCGTGTTTTACATGAACCAATTTACATAAACAAGGCGTTTTTACCAACCTATCTCAAGTTACACATTTTTCTATGTCACAGAGTTTTTCCATTCATACATCGAGAAAATATTCTTTTTTTTTAATACCGCAATCTTTCTTTTCAGCGACCCTTTTAACTTTTTTTCAAACCGAGTTGAGCTTTTGTATCTCATTTTTTGAAATAAAAAAAATAAACTTTCCGCAAAAAAAATAACGGATTATTCGTATTTCCTGTGCGTATCCTCTTTTTCCTGAATAATCTATCACGCATAATCCTTTTTCACAACCATTTTGTCCACCCGGAATTTATCGCGAAAAGCGGTTGCCAGATCCCCAGCGACAAACAAAGTCGATTCTAGTCGTTTGGCCCTTTTTCCGTTTCTTTTTTTTTTTTTTTTTCTTCTTTTTAAATGGATCTTTAATCTCCCTCGATCGTTTCCATGTTATTTTTCTCCCGTTTTTCCCGTTTTATGTCCTTTTCCCTATCTTTATTGTGACCTCCCATACACCCCGATGCTCGAAATAGTGGAGCGAAAACAAATTCGTTGTTTCTAACGTGAATTGACGGTGAATGAAACTCGTTCCATGTTTTATAATGTAGCCCTTCACCTTTTTCGTTCAGCGATCCATTCTTTTGTTCCGTTTTTCCATTGCAAAGGAGAAAATGGAAAATAGTATTCAAGTACTTTGCGTATAGGCTCCATCTATTTCTTGAAAAGCTTCTCGATGCTCTATTTTCCCCCGTGAGAGAATACAACGCAAAAGCGGAGAAAATAAATCGTATTGCATTTCATTCATCGGTACATCTTAGAATTAATACATAGAAAATAGTTTAATGGTCTTACGTCTCAAATATGAAATGGAAAATTTTTATCACGTCATTGCAACAAAAGTTTTTATTTTATAAAGTTTGTGATACCCCGTGGGCTGGGGTACCCTCTCTTCATCATCCAGGCGACCTATGTTTGAGGGAATGAAAGATTGACCACTAACACCTTCCATAATTAAAAATAGTTTATTATGATCCCAATTTATATTTAGCAAAACAACATTAGTCTAGGAGGTTTATGATCGGGAGTGATGAGGCCCAAACTGTAATTCTAACAAATAGCGCAATAAACCACCGAATCTATATCTATAGATGATTTCCTAACTTACTAGAATCCGCTCTAGTATTAAAGCTTAATCTAATCTTTCTTACCACTAATCCCCGGCGAACAGCTACCAGTCCTTATATCGTCAATATAATCCTTGATCCAACTTGCTCCGACAAATGGACGATCTTCTGGCTACGAACTCACTTAGAACTCTCCTTCTTAGAACCTCGCCAGTACTATTAGACCTCCTCATAGAACTTCACGCGAATACTAAAGCTCCAATATATGCACAATTCCTAATCTACATAATCTCGTTCACTTCTTGGGCTGGTTGGAAAGAATTGCCATTCTGGCCCCAAAGATACCCCAAGAGGATTATTAATAGAAGTACCGATAAAGCCCGTCACAAGTTTTCAGACTTGTTTCTGAAAACGAATATCTCCATTTCAGTTTTCTATTGCTTAAATAGTGATATTCTGTTAGCAATATGGGTGTTTGATAGTACGTGCATATGCATTCACAGAACTATTAATTTGTAAATTTTAGAGTTCCTGCAGTTTAGACTTCCTATAATTTTTAAGTTCGAGAGTTATAAAAGACACTCAGGAAGAAATCAAATTAAAAACTCAATCGTTCTTTGATTTTATCAAACGTACTTGAAACTCTCAGCTTGAAAATAATACTAAAAGTCACAATTTATTTGTAGGGGAAAAAAAGATGAACCAGCTCAAAGTAATTTGAAGGGTTTCTGAAGTTTCTGAAGCATACTATCATCAGCAAAAGAAATTGAATGAATCACTCAAACAGAAAAGGTGTAATGTTCCATAAAGATAATGCGAGACCTCATTCAAATTTGATAACTCGTCAAAAGCTTTTACAGCTTGGATGGAATATACTGACATACCCCCAATATTCTCCAGACTTGGTATCTTCTGATTATTTTTTGTTTCGGTTTCTACAAACAATTTTAAAAGGTAAAACCTTCACTTCAAATGATGTCAAAAATTTACCTGTGGATCAGTTTTTTTTTTTTTTTTTTTTTTTTTTGCCAACGAAGCACAAACATTTTATGAGCATTGAATCATACTACCGCCAAAAAGATGGCAAAAGGTATTGGACTCTAAAATGGACAATATATAATTCAATAAAACATTTATTCACTATTAGAAAATCACTTTTCATTTTCATAAAAAAAAAGGAAATTACTTTCCAAACAAACCGATATTTTACATTAAAAAAAGTTTACTTCAAATATAAGTCGTTTGGACAATAAGCTCCACTGAACTCCAGTGGTTAAAATTGAAAATAACTTTGTGGTTGCAGATTTGAGTACCAATTCTGTCTAAAACCTATCGTGTGGAATAGTGGCAGTTGCTGTGTATTAGCACTTTCACTGTAGATTTCGCAGGAGCTTGTGATGTTGCTTCAACGCTTAAGATCCAATCACGCCTCAGCATGTAGTGTGGAGTGATGTTTCAGTAACCGCAGTCATGCTTTTTACCGGGAAAAGCTATCTTCAACATTTATTCTCGTCTTCAACTGTCATTAAATGTTAAGTGTATTTGCAGGGTGAAGTGTATGTTGATAGTTATGTTATTGTCTTCTTTGTGCGAAAATGACTCCCTAATAAAAATAAAAATATTGTTCGCAATAATAATACCACTGTAACCAAATTAAAATAATTTGCTTAAGCCTTTGGTAATAATAAAGTATAATAGAAAAATAATCCATTTTTCAATTCCTATCTCTCTATATATCTTGTTCAAATTTTCAATCGTTAATAAAATACATTTTAAAGCGTTCATTTGAGCTGAAATTTTATATTCATGATTATTTGAGATGACAATGAGGTACTTTAACTATAATTAATAAAACTTAATTGATTAAAACTCATTATTCAAATAATTACAGGTACAGACACGTTGGCATCATTTTTAACGACTTAGTGACCATTTTGGCGACTTGTGTCAAAAGTTTAAAATGGTTTTTTTTCTCACATTTTAAAGCACTCCTTTGAACTGAAGTTTTCTATACACGATTATCTTGGGTGATAATACGATAGTTAAATCATAACTATTTAAAATTGACTGAAACTAATTATTTAAATAATTATAGATACAGTCACGTTGGCTTCATTTATAGCGACTTGGGTCAAAACTTTAAAAAAAAAATTTATCGGGTTTTAAAGCATTCAGTTGAATGAAAATTTTATGTACATGATTGTTTTGGATGACAATACGATACTTTCATGATAATAAATAAAAATTAATTGCCATTTAATATTCTGATGCTGTCATATGTATATACATATTTATATCAATTGTAATTATTTGATAAAAAGTAACTAAAATGAAATTTTTCTTTCTTGACCTAAGTAGGAATTGACTTGAAAAAAAATTTATATTTCTTGTTTTATTTTTATTACTTTGTTTCATTTTTGCACGTTATGCGCTGAAGTCTAATGGTAATTATGCGCTTAGGTAATAATTTTATCTGTATTGAGAGAGAAAATATTCTATTAGAAAATATCTAAATGTTACTTAGTAATCAGTAGGATACATATAATCAAGTTTTGCTAGCACTTTTCAATCTTATTTGTTATAAAAGTTCTAGGAAAAATTCATTTCGGCAGCGGGCAATAAGTATCATCCTCACGTAACCTACAGCGAAAGTGTAAAATGAAATTTGGCTCCTCAGTCCTCTCGGGATATGTACAAAAAGGAAAAGAATGTGACAGTAGCTCAGGTGTTACTTCGTTATTCCTCGGAAGTTCAAAATTATGATATCAGTTACAAATATTTAAGTAATTTAAATATATACTTCTTATAGTTATTAGTGGAATGGATTGTCGGTGTTAGTTTGATATCGGGGGTAATAGCGCCAAGTTGTTGTTCGTGTTCGCCAAGATGGGCGATAACATTACAATATGGTTACCTTAATATTTTTATCGTCTGTCGATGTGGTTGCCATGGGGATAACATATATTAGAAATAACTTTTATTGATTTTTTTTCCTGTTGTAACCCTATTAATTTCAGACGATTTTAATAAAAATTTCTAATTTCTGTAAAAATTTAACCATTTTCAGTGTAATTTTTCTATTGCTTGCGTCATCTGTTTAATTCTGTGCTATATTCGAACATGGATATTTCTAAAATGAGCGAGTACTAGAATATTTTTTTTCTTAGAAGAGTGTGCTTAGAGTTGTGCTTTTAATTATCGCTATAAATCGTTTACTTTCGTTTTATTTTAAGTTTTAAAAATATTTTTTTACGTTCTTTTTTCGATGCAATTCGTTGAAGGAACTTGCAGTGCAAGTTTTATATTGCAAGCTTTCACTATTTTGTAATTAGAATTCTTAATTAATTTTAACATACATTATGTAATTATTTTATTCATAATGTAATGCAAAAATGCAATTATTACTTTTTTAATAATCATCTAATATTCGTTATTTATAATTGTTTCTTTAACATTTATTTATAAATATTATTACATATTTTGTTATTTATTTATAATTAATATTTTTTTATTTATAATTATTATTGTTATTTATTTATAATTAATATTTTTATTTATTTGTAATTATTATTGTTGTTTATTTATAATTATTATGTTATTTATTTATAACTATTTTTGTTGTTTATTTATAGCTATTATGTTATTTATTTATAATTATGTAATATGAGTAATCTTATGCATTATTTTTACTTTTTTACAATTCGAAGATTATTCTTTTTTATAATTACTATTAAATTATATTTTATAACTAGCTGATATACCCGGCGTTGCCCGGCATCAAGACACTTACATGAGCAACTTTTTGGAGAAAATAAATACTTTTATGCAATAGAATAATGTGTATATTGTTTTAAACTTAATTAAAATGAAAATTCCATTAAAATGACATACTGCTTTGATTGACACAAAATTCGGCAGTAAAGTAGCAAATATATTTATACATAAAACAAAATCAATAATTATATACAGAAATGAAAACAATATTAAATTTTTGTAAGCTATCAGATAATGACATACTGGAGACTTAAACAGAATTATATGTATAAAGTGAAAATAGCATAAAGTAAAAAAAGGACATTAATAAGGTATGTGATTCCCCCATCATCTGGTATCACCTGGATCTGGTATGTATATGGTATCACCTTCTGACCATGCTTTCAATTAGGTGGTAAGCAACCGCAGAATTAAGCAATCACCATTCTTCTTGTAGAGCAATTTCCAGTTCAATAAGAGCGGCTGGTGTTGTTAAACGTGAAGATACGCCATACGCGCAATCCCTTCTCTTCAGATAGTCATCCACGATGTCAGCTCTATAGGGACGTGCATTATTGCCCAACAAAACAAAAGTAGGGCCAACTGCTGCAGCACACAATCTCACAATTGATTCTAGGACTTCATCTCGATACCGGATAGCCGTCACAGAACCCCGTTTAAAGATGTGCAGGTCGGTGCACTGGCGTATATTTTTCAAAAAAAAATTTCATTGACTTGTTTTACCTGATACTAAAGTTAATAATGGTTCAGGTGGTGAACGCAAGTCTGGTAACTTTACTTTTCCACATGCACAGCACATACCTGGTGTTTCATTTTTAAATTTTTGAGCACCACAATACGTACACTTTTTATCCATTTTTCCAATAATTACTCTTGGATGAAGACTGTAATTGTAAAGCGGATTGTAATTGAAACCACATAAATTCAAATCAATATGTATCGTTCACCTTGTCTGTGTACTGTGATTTCGATTCCTTTGCTGCCTTGCTTGCCCCTGTTCATTTGTCTCTAATGATCGAGCAAGAGCAGTATGAACTCGATCTCTTTCTTGCCTAGTTTTTCTCTGCTCACTTATTTCTGAAGCTCGTTCTTCTCTTCTCCTTTTTGCTTGTTTTGTAGATCGACCAATGGCACTTCGCTTTGGTGTCATAATTGTGAGGGTTAAATAAAACGTATTTCAAATCTTAAGGAAACAAAATTTATGTATTTAAAATATTTTAAATTTTAACTTAATTTTTGTAATATTCAAACAATAATTGAAAAATTATAAATGAAACGATTCAATATTTTACTTAATTTTAGATTCATAACATAAGGACAAAAAAAACCATAATAATTTGGGAGTATTTTTTAACAAATTACAAAAAAAAAAATCATACCTCAAGTGCAAGCGGTTAAAGATATTAAAAATGTGTGCTTTCTTTTTTTTTTTTTTCTTTTTAACCAGACTGAGCCAATGCCAATGCTATAACAAAAAATGATAAAAAGCTATCAAAAACAAAAAATGGCACGGTACAGCTAGCTATAACAAACTTAAATGATAAAAAGCTATCAAAAACAAACTATTAATAACAAATTATCAATATTTTGATGAAATCACCAAAAACAGTTCCAAACAAAGCTACTTAGGTACTATTGCAACTGTAAACCCCGATTTTGTATGTGTCATACACGGTGAATTGGCAACCAAGGGCTAATGTTGGCAATACGTTTGCGATAATACATAAATACCAAAACAAACACAAAATATACATCAGAAAAACTTAATTTTTACATTTGTATTTCACATTAACACCAAATAAAATTTTGAAATCACACAAAATAGGTCTTTTGAGAGTCTAATGTTATTGCCCCAACTTGTAGAAATTTCAACATTATTTAGTGGAAAAATTCACTGCCAAGTACAAAAAAAAATATTATTATTGTACACAAACAGGCATAGAATGATTTTCCCTTATTGAATGCATATTGCAACATCTGTCGATGTCTTGTAATTTTAGGAAAATGGTCGACTAAAAAAAAAACCTAAGTACCAAAAGATAAAAATATTATATATTAATTTAGTTTAGAATCATTGGAGAAAGATAAAATAGGTGGAAGATTTAATCGGTTCGCTTCTCATTTGTGGAGAGATTTTGAAATCACGCCAAACAAATCCATAGTGTAAAGAATTAAAATTAGTACTTTATTTATAAAAGTTATTCAAAGTATATATCCTGAGCAAAGTAAATATCCTGAGTATAAAGAATTAAAATTAGTACTTTATTTATAAAAATTATTCAAAGTATATATCCTGAGCAAAAAAATAAATTGAAAAACAATATACACCCAATACTAAAGTTAATTTCCAACTGGATGAGCAACTACCCCTCGCACTGCGTTTGCTTGGCCAGTACGATGCCCTAAGTTCGATTTTCTGCAATGCAATAATAAGGGTTATTATTTTGATGACTCAAATATATATCAGAAAATCTAAATTTTGCCATTTGTATTTCAATAACATCAAAAGAAATTTAAAAAATTGTTTAAAATATAGAAACATACTTATTATAAATTCCGTTGATTAATTTCGCCAAATATTGCGTTGGAATATGCATGGAACAGTATAAGGAAAATTATAAACAACGCGCGTTAAAGATATCGGAATGTTGCCAAAACTACAAAACAAAATTTGAGTTGTTAAAAGAATAATATTTAAAGAATTATTTATTCGAAAAATAATCCCGATTACGTATCAAAGAACAAAAAATAGATAAATATAACAACCAATAAACATAACTGTAGTAAAAATATGTAATAATTCGGGAAAAAAACTATGTGTAAAGTTTAAATTTTCGCATTCAGAGAGAATTGTGACATCATATATGACGTCATAACACCAAAAAATCACTTAAAAATTAAATTTTAAAAAATTTAGAGTGATTTCCGAAATGAAGTTTCAAAAACCTTCCCAGGGATATACCTAATAATTTCCCAAATTTTCACGGTGATTAGATGTATGGTTTTTGAATCTATCGAGTACAGACAGACACACATTCAATTTTATATAGAGAGATTATTATTTCTAACAACTGTTATTAAACCGTACTTTATGAATTTTATATACAATTACGCTAAAATAATGTTATAAAATTATTATATGCTGCTTATAATACTATTATTACTACATGTTACTTTTAATTACATATTATTGATATTCATTATTTAATGATTGATCTAGGTTATTCTCAATCTCTTCCTATATCCTTTATTTGAAATGCTTTTCAATGTATTTCAAAACAATTCTTTAAAATTATTGTGTATCATTAAATTACCGTTAGGCCGTCATATTGGATTTCATTCCAGTAACAAGAAGCGCTGCTTGGCGTGATCTTTATCACACCAAACATCGCTTGGCACTATTACCCCCGAATCAAACTAGTTCCGGATTGTCTTATTTTGAATAATTTTTAAACAATGTTGCTTTAATGTAAATAAAACTACTTAGCTACGAACGTGCATGGAATAAATTAAATCATATAAAAAATAAGCTTAAATGAAGAAAATTAGTAGCGATGAGTTGGAAAATAACGTAGTAGACAAAATAATGAAGTTTTTATACAAAGTTAAATAAATAAAAACATATGAGCTAAATATAAATAAAAATGAATAAAACTTAAAAAAACAGATTTTTAGTCTCTGTAACATTCGGTAAAAGACAAAGGAAAATGAAATCAATTATATTTTCTTTTTTATATATACTCCTTGTATTTTACAAAAACTTATAGCAATCTTTTTTTACAATAATTTTGCAGCAGCTTATGATTAATAAAATGCCCTTTCTACAAAAAGTATACTATTCATTCATTTGCACATTATTAAAGTATTTTAATTGATTTCTGCGTTATTCTTTTATTATTGTGTTTTTCGTATTTTAACACTGTGAATAATAGAATGAACTTTAGAAGCCACAATGTGCATTTACCTTTCAAGTCTTCTTAAATGAGTAGGATTTATTTACGTCGCTCTGCAAATAATACGTTAGTGACAGACCTCGTAAGTCTAACCTACAGTTAACACTAGAACATCCGGGATTTCGATTACCCTTAAACATCCACCGGTGTCGTTTCGACACCACGTTATAAATTATATAAAGTTATTGTTTTAACTAAATAATGGCAGGACTACTGTTTGGTAAGGTTTAGGTTTAAGACTTTTTAATATTGTTTCAGTAATTATCACATATTATGAACTGACATTGACATTATGTTTCACGAAACTTGTTGAGCCACTGCTTTGTGAAAATCATTTCAAGACCCAAATGTGCTAGTTACATTACTTTTTTTTTATGCGGTATTTATTCTGTACCATCACTAGAGACATATATATTCAGGATTTACTGGAATAATCATCATTACATCTGCACTTTCTTCAGATTCTTCGGAGTCACTTTCATTCACAATCTTATGTCTTCATCGGATTTTAAATAAGAACCGATTAATTCTCAGAAAGCTCTCGTAACAAATTAGCAACTTTCTTAGGGTTTAAACCTTTTCTAAAGGCTATATTTGTAGGTGTCTGCTTGGCACTAAATGCAAAAAAACAAATGAAATTTTCTTATAAGCAAGAACTATGTAACAAAACACTTAGACACAGCGATTTTAGTATAACTGATTCATTTCCACTGTGAACTCTCAATAACACTGCATTCAGGTTCAAAAGAATATGTGATAGAACTTTGTTTTAGTAATGGTATCTACTGTGTGTGTGTGTGTGTGTGTGTGTGTGTGTGTGTGTGTGTGTGTGTGTGTGTGTGTGTGTGTGTGTGTGTGTGTGTGTGTGTGTGTGTGTGTGTGTGTGTGTGTGTGTGTGTGTGTGTGTGTGTGTGTGTGTGTGTGTGTGTGTGTGTGTGTGTGTGTGTGTGTGTGTGTGTGTGTGTGTGTGTGTGTGTGTGTGTGTGTGTGTGTCGCGATGCACGGCACCGTCTAGCCCATTGGTACTACTGGATTCCCACAAGCAAGAACTGTCAGTTGAGACTTTCATTAAAATGCATGAGCAAGAACATTGAACGAATGAATGATTGAATATTAATGTCACACTTTTCAGATACAATAGTGCTTTTCGCGACGGACCACGTAATTTTGAACCATGGTCAAGTGACGTGGATGACACCGGAGTTGGCACCGCCCTCTCCTAACTACCACACCACACCAATGGGAGGACGTTTGAGATCTCGACAGATTTAACGTACATAGCTTCCCAACACGGCGGGTCTTTAGTGGTACCGGGCTCGAACTTAAGACAAGGACAGCCACGATCCGGTATCTTGACCACTGGGCTACCGAGACCTGCTAGAACTTTGAAGAGTCACGTGACACAGTTAAATTAGAAGATCAAATTACGGTTGGGAGTTTGACAGACAGCCTTAGTTTAATTGAAAAAGGGTTACAAATTTTAGAAAATGTTGATTTCAATGATAATCGTATTTTTTCAGCGAAACCAGAATTTTAAAAAATTATTAGCATGCTACAAAGAAATTTTGTGGAAAAAAAAAACTTTGGCCTGCAGATTACTTTGCTAGATTGCGTGAAACCTTTTAGATCAAAATAACTACGGTTTGCAAATTTGTTGCATTTGTATTATCTAAGATTTTTTTATATTTAACATTTTTTTCTCTCTAACTTATTATTTTCTTTCGATTCCTGATAATTTATATGTATTTATATGCGAAACCATACCACGATTTACGCGAATTCGACTTACGCGGTTATCACTCAGTCTCAACTATCGCGAAAGTTCGGGGTATTACTGTACTTTATAATGACTATCTAATCACTATTTAAATTCAGCCTAAGCTATGGGGACGTGTCAGCTTAAACAGTAATGTAACTATCTAGAATCTAAGTATATTTATCAACGGAAGAACCTTAAAACAATAATGTAGCCCTTGATTGTCCCGTAGAATCCTTTCAATTTGAATCACGGTAATTTCCGATATTAACTTCTCTAATTTCTTATCCTCTGTATCAAAAGAGCCACTTTATTCATAATTTCCCTCTTTACTTGAATTTAAACAGCAGGCTTTATTAGCATAAATCAGGGCTCCTTTACAACAAGTAATATTAAAAAAAATTAAGTCAATTCTTACTTAGATCAACAAAGAAAAATTTTATTTTAGTTACTTTTTATCAAATAATTACAATTAATATAAATATGTACATACATATGACAGATTCACAATATTAAGAGACAATTAATTCTTTTTAATTATCATTAAAATATCGTATTGTCACTCAAAACAATCGTCTATAGAAAATTTCAGCTCATGAGCGCTTATATGTGAGAGGGAAAAGGCCTTTTAAAGTTTTGACGCACCAAAGTGGTCGCTAAGTCATAAAAATGATGTCAACGTGGCTGTATCTATCATTCTTTGAATAATTAGTTTTAATCAATTAGTAATTTTATTAAATTATTGTACTGTCATAAACATACTTTATTAACTATAGAAAATTTGAACAAGATATATATATGGAGATTCTTAACTAATAGTATGAATTTTGAAAAAGAGTTTCATAGTCATAAAAAGTATTAGTAAGAATCGCTATAGAACCCGTTATAGATATAATAAAACCTACTTTTGTGCAAATTTTTTATTAATTCATATAGCTCTTTTGATCCGGGCTTCATTAAAATATAGTATCCTTCCCGAAAAGCAGCAGTTATTCTTCCTAGATAGATTCCTTCACTCAGCTGTCTCAAGATCCATCCACGATTGATCTAGGACCATAGTTAATAGTCCAGAACGCAGCTGTAGTACGGCGTTAATCAAATGAATCAATTTGTCTTGGGTAAGGACGTTGCAATTGCATTCATCGCTGATCATGACCAATTTCCTATGACTAAATTATGCTTTCTTGGTACTGCAGAAGCAAGTATCTCTAACGTCAGTGTAAAGCTACCTTTGGTAAAAGTTAAGATAGTTTGGGACGAATATTAAAGTATGCGACTACGTTCTGAACCGTGATTTTGCGAAATCGTATAAATGGATAATATTTATGATATTAAGTGTCACTTAGATTAGAAAATGTGTATAAAACAGTTTTAAGAATAGTACTACAATAAAAAATTATTTAAGTACAATTTTTTGACAAAAAATGAACATAGAATGAAAAGTATATATTCTCTTTTTGTGAAAAATGCTTCTATTATAATAATATTTTGCCTGTATATAGCTCAAACCTATTTACAGAGGCTTAACTAGAATTTTTGAAATATGTAAATTAGAAGTGGGTTTATCCATGTTTTACGACAACAGAGGGGAGAAATTTTAAGAAAAAAATGCTTACAATTATTTCAATTGGTTGTTAACTCTGAAAATAATGTGAATTTTTCAAAAATAATAGTTGAGCCTCTGAGAGTCTGAACTATATACAGGCAAAATATTATTATAATCGAAGCATTTTCACAAAAGGGGAACATTTTGAAAAAAGGTTATTCTAAGTTAATTTTTTGACGAAATATTGTGTTTAAATAAAATTTTTGTCAAAATATCCTTAAAACAATTTTAAACATGTATTCTAATCTAAGTGACACTAAATATCATGAAAATTATCCATTTATGCGCTTTTTTAAAATCACTGTTCCGAACGTAGTCGGATACCTTAAGCAATAAAATTCAATACATGTGTTTTGGGTAAAAAGTATATATAAATAATTAAATATTAATACCTTGTTATTTAGTCAATAGATACATATTTTTTCTGATATATAGCATTAAAAAAATGTCTGACTTAAAAAGAGAGAGAACAACTTATTTAAAAACATCTTTTCATTTTTATTTGTACTTAACAATTTTTCAATTGCTACTATTAGTTCACTCTCTCCCTATATGTATATCGTGTTCAAATTTTCAATCGTTAAAAAAATACTTTTTAATCATCCACTCAAGTTCAAACAAATTTTTTTAAACTTGTAGTAGATGACACTTGATGTTAATACAGTTTTTTTTTCAAATATTAACTCATTAATTAAATTTTACACTTTTTAATTTTAAATTTTTCTGCGTTTTTTCTAACGAAGAAGTCAGATTTATCTGCAACATATAATGCCAGTAAGTTTTTTTAACGGAGTAGGAATTGACTTCAAAAAAAATTTTAATTACTTGTTGCTTTTTTTTCTTTTAAGTAACACATTCTATACAGTGAAAATTGTCTAACACGAAACTGAGGGAACTGAAATACTTTTTCGCGTTAAAAGATATTGCAAAAAAAAATTCAACAAAATTCAGTTTATTTGAGAACATCTTGTTTACATAGATATGTTCAAATGTTTCAGTAATTTGCTCTATTTTTTTATTAAGATTGATAATGTATATTTAGCAATATCAAAATCTTAACAGATTTCCGTTTTATATTGTTGATCTACAGCCTTAAGAAGCTCCATCTTCATTTTATTTAGGCATTAGATTCTAGAAGCCTATGTGAGGTTTTACTGAGTGTTATGAGCCCCCACTACATTTTCATGGACGATAATGCGCGGCCACAGAAAACTCACAAGTATTGAGGAATTTCAAAGAAGCGGAAATTCGCTGTATTGATTGATCCTTGAGGTTATCGAATCACAATTCTGTTGAACATGTTTGGAATGGTCTTGTTGTTGTTGGGGCTAATGACACCTGTCTGACGTAGTCAGAACGAGGCCCACGAAATTCATCGTGGCAAGAGGCTAGAAGTACGCCTGTCGTTTGCTTTGAGCACCATACAAGTGACAGTGCGATTTAACTCTGCGAAATTCCCCGAAGGGACGATAGATGGACACATACCTATCTCCACCTCCACAATTTAGACATGGAACTGAAGGGGAGGGAAATATTCTCCAGTCCCCTGCACTCGTGATTCAGCACACAAAATTTTTGGACCCACTGATTTAACGAGCACATACTCCGTGTGTACTCGTCTCCAGGCCTTCCGGTCTGAATTCCGATGCTCTAACCACTAGGCTACCCACGGCTTTCTGAATGGTCTTAAAAAAGTCATTTCTGAGGGTAGCTCCAATCCCAGGACACGCAGGGATAAAAAATCCCGCTTTTGGAAAAATGGACTTTGTTGTCGCAAATACACTTATTGACATCCTCATAAACATTAGCACTGCTCGTTATGAAGCTTGCGTAGCAGTTTATAGTAGTCACACTCCCTATTAAACCCACTTTTCTCGAGTTAAATGCACTATCTCTGATTCACGATTTCACACTTTTTAATATGGCTTGTTTCTAAATTCATAATTAAAACCTTTTCCATGTTGTTTTGCTACTGCATTCTTTCTGGCATTGTAATACATCTCTGTGCCAATTTTCGTGACAACACAGTAAGTAGTTCTTCGGTTTTCTCAGATTTTATGTTTGTGGCCTTAATTTTGGATATGAGTGTATTTCTTCTTCTGAATTATTAAATGGAATAAATTATGCTATCTAACTTAAATCTTGAATTTTTAGATTTCATGGTGACTTGTATCACGTAATGCATAATACAGAAATTAAAAAGTGTCATATTTACTTTCTATCACATACAGAATTTTCATAATTACTCTAAGACTCTATTTATTCAACTAATAAATGTTAAAATAACATAGAGCAGCATCTATAATTTCGATTATTATTGATTATTAAATAAAACGCAAGTATTAAAAACTAATATTTTTACTTTTGAATTTTATATACAACAATAAAAAAGTGCGATATTATTTAAATAATTCCAAGACCATAATGAGGTTGTAAACTCAATATTTTAGCATGACGTTTTGATATTGTATAATTTACTGTTAGAATCTTTTTGAATAGTAAAAAATTTGTTTATGTTTGTTTATTATATAATTGGCTTTTATATTTTGGTTTTGTAGCCACTCATGTTAAGAAATATTTTTCACGTAAATACATTGTTCTGAGTGACATCAAAGTATATATAGTTGAGTGAGAAATCCTGTGTATGTTGCATGAAGTGCAATCCAAAATTTAGGAACTGATCTTGCTTAAATTTAGTTTTTTAACGTCAAATCTGTTAATATGTCGATAATTTGTTCAATTTCCTTCATTATAGATGTTTTGTCCCACTAATGGAAAAAAAGTGCATTTTCAATTTGAATATAATTTAGTAGTGCAAAACATTATACTAATGAGTATAAAATTATTTCGTGGCACCCGGGAAATTTATAAAGAAAAATACGTTCCGTTTTAATAAACTTTTATTAAATTGTTTTTAGAAGAATAAAAAGTATTCCCCAAATAAAAAAGGAAGTTATGTATAAATAAATTTTTCAATTTTTTAATAAGTAAGATGAGCTTTAGATACTTGAGATTATTCTTTCATACAGAATGTGAAACCAATTTGCATATATATATTTACTATTTTCTTTTTGAATTTTTATTGTGACTCATGGAACCCCTGGATATATTTCTTGGAACCTCAGAGCTCCATGAAACACAGTTTGAAGACCACTGGTGTAGAAGTTTTGACTTTTCACTGGAACGGGGCTCAAAATTGCGAGGTCTGTCGTCCTAATAGTCCAATATAATTTCGTAGCTGGTAGTCACATCCGGGTCGCCAATGAAGAGGAGCGCTTATCCGGAGGACAGAATCCACGACCTATGGATTTGTAAACAAGTAACATACCGCTAGACAAAAGTGATCACCTTCGTCCGGAGGCTGTTATTGCCGTATGTATATGATATCTCTACAAATCAACCAATCAGCTTAAAAGTTATATGAAAAAAAATGGATCTTCTACAGGAAAAAAGTCACATCTACATGCTCGTTCTTTGTTATGAATATAATTTGATAGTTCTCTGTTCATGAATTACTTAATATAAAATGTAATATATTTATATTGCAAAACTAAATATAAATTTTCTCTAATACTTTACTTACGCTTTCCGAACACTTAACAAACCTGCATTTACATTAACAGCAGACGTCTAGACGAAGCTCCATTCTCCACGTCATGCATTTAAATAGGTAATGATTAATAAATCAGTCTCAACAACGCAAATTCAGGCGATTTGTTCGTGGATCACATATACGATATATTATTTTCGTGTCCAAAGTTTTAAATGATTTAGTAAATATGCAACTGTTTCACCGCATGGATGAGATTATAATATATTGTTCTGTAATCATAGTTGATATATTATATTATTTAAATTATGTCATGTCTGTAGTATTGAATTTAGGTAAAATGAAACAGCTGTTTTCAAAATGCACTAAGCATATTCATTGAATAATCAAAAACTTGGAAACCAGCAGCTCAGAAATATATGCAAAGAATTATACTACCTCCCACGCAGTTTATATAGGGACATTTATGCAAGAAATACTTTTAAAGAGATACATTTATTTCAATGTAACGATTAATTATCCGACAGTAAATAATTACTTTTTGTATTTTCAAAGAAATTTTATTCAACATTAAACTCTTGTAGAACTGAACTTACACTTACAGAGCTAAGTGAACAATTTAAGTCAGTGTTTAATCAAACTGTGGGACTTCCCTTAGGAAGAAGTGATAACCCTATGGGGAGGGCGTGAGCATATTAAAATGTCGAAAATAAAAAAATTAATTAAAAATATTAGTAAATTATTGAAAGCAAACGAATTAAATACATTCTGACATCATAACAGAGAAATAAAATACATATTTACACTGATATAATACTCTTACAAATGCATCAATATTGAGCAATGTATTTGATAATTAATTTACCAATACTAAATTAAGAACAAGTTCAATAATTAGCAGTGACCCCGTGCGTTTTTCATACGTAAAATTATGTACAAAATTTATTACGTATCTTGACAATTTGTAAGGTTTACGATTAAAGTCGTATCATAGCTTTAGCGTCAATTATTATTGAATTCATTACATTGTTATTGTATAGAAGGGTGGTGCGATGAAAATCATGATTGAAATAGGGTTGCAAACATTGAAAGTTTAAGACGTGTGAATGAAATATTAGCGTATTAAGTAAAATATGTGTATGCTTTCTTCGAATTTAAGAAAAATATTTGCAATGCTCTGTAACATTTGCCATGTAAAGATCACATTTAAATTACACTTTCCAGAAATGTTTTTGTAAATAAAACATTTAAAATTTGAAAAATATTTTTGATCCCCTTGTATCATAAAAGGTTGTAAATAAACTACTATTTAATTGTTAATATTATATTAATATTTTACATATTCATTTGCCCTTTTGTAATATCTGTATTCATTTTCGGAGAAACAGCACCTATATTTATGAAAAACTAAATGCCAAATCCAAAAGCATGAAAAGCCATTGGAAAGCCCAAATAAAAAATAATAAATTGAAATTTTAAATGTTTTTGAGAGAAATTGAATATTTAAAATTTATAGAAAATATTTATTTTATATGTATACCCAAATATGTCATTATCTTACTCTAATAATTCTGTTATTAATAACATAAAGTAATTTAATTTAAAAATTCAGTTGAATACCTAGAAAATTCAGAAACATGTTGACTATGTAGTGAGTCGAATTCTTTATTACAAAATTAGCTGGATAAATATTTTTCCAAGCAGCGTTATTTTTCATCATAAATCACAGCATGGATAAACTGAGTAACATAAAAAAAATATATTAAATATACATAGATACTGCTTAATTTAAAAATAGATTGTATTAAGGTATCCGACTACATTCGGAACCGTGATTTTTCAAAAGTGTGTAAATGGATAATATTTATGATATTTAGTATCACTTAGATTAGAAAATGTATATAAAATTGTTTTATGAATATTATCACAGTAAAAAATTATTTAAGTAAAATATTTTGACAAAAAATGAACATAGATTGACCAGTTTTCAAAATATTCTCCTTTTGTGAAAAATGCTTCTATTATAATAATATTTTGCCTGTACATAGCTCTGACCTCTGTACAGAGGCTCAACTAGAATTTTTGACATATATATAACTTAGAAGTGGATTTATCCATGTTTTATGACAATACAGGGGAGAAATTTTAAGAAAAAAACGCCGATAATTATTTCAATTGATTGTAACTCTGAAAATAATATAAATTTTTCAAAAATCGTAGTTGAGCCTCTGTAAACAGGTCTGAGCTATATACAGGCAAAATATTATTATAATAGAAGCATTTTTCACAAAAGGAGAACATTTTGAAAGAAGGTTATTCTAAGTTAATTTTTTGCCGAAATATTGTATTTAAATATTTTTTTTTGTCAAAATGTCCTTAAAACAATTTTATACGTGTATTCGAATCTAAATGACATTAAATATCATGAAAATTATCTATTTATACACTTTTTTAAAATCACGGTTCCGAACCTAGTCGGATACCTTATATATATATATATATATATATATATATATATATATATATATATATATATATATATATATATATATATATATTATATATATATATATATAAATTACAAAAAATAAAATATTATCTCAAATTAGAAAATGTTGTTTAAGTATGTATAAAAAAGCTTCTAAAGTTTTCCTTTTCTGTATGTACACAGTAAACTCAATCTTGCATGCAAAAAAAGATATAAAAATTAGGTAGGCAATAATAATGTTTCCTTAAAGGAAACAAAATTCAAAACGTAGTTTTCAGATTAAGTCATAACTTTAGTTCTTTGAGTGGATGAATTATTACATAATGTGTATTGTTTATAATCCGTTATAACACCGTTAATAATCCTTGATATTTCAGAGGATTCCTCTGCAGCCTTCTTCAGTGATTGCTAAAGCCATCAGTTTTTTTAAGAGGTTGTTCACTGGAGTGAGGTGGCATCAATTAATTTCCATAATGTAAACAAATAATATAAAAAAATTAAAGTCAATTCCTACTTAAGTCAACAAAGGAAATTTTGTTTTCGTTACTTTTTATCAAGTAATTACAATTAGTATATAAATATGTAGATACAAATATGTATATGTATGACAGAATGTACGCTATTAAAATTCATAGGTAAACAAACGTATCTATCTATCTGACTAGGTGTATCTATCTCCTCACAAACCGCACGCCGGAGAAACTCGCCGAAGGTACCAAAAGATTGGGAATCATCCGATGAATCCGTTTTGACCATTTATATTCCGATATTGCAACTAGTTAAAAAATTTTAATTAAAAACCTTAAAGGGCACAAATATTTTACCCCTTGTGAGCATTTTTTACCGCTCAGCGGTGAAGTTCCAATTTTTCAACGTTTTTTTTATCCCAATCTTTTTTAAAACACGATCTAGTTTTTTTTATGAGACTCAGACAAAAATTAATTACAGAATCGGAAAGATCATTTACTTCGTCCCGATACGGTACAATTTATTTTACAAAATAAGGATTTTTTTCTAATTTTTACGATTTTTTCTAAAATGAGTCAAAATCGGTACGTTTTTATGAAAATGATTTCTAAATCGTTCCGTTTGCATTTTCTTTCGCGTTAATGAAATGATATTCTACACTAAAAAAGTTCATGCTTTTTCTTTTAGAATCAGTCATTTAAAAAATAAAATGTTAAAAACTTCTTTTTACGTTTTTTCAAAAAATACTCAAAATTTATTTAAATATTTAATGGCTTCTTTACTTATATAAATAATCTAACGAAACTTTTTCTTCCGTGTGTAAAACAATATTATCCGTAACATATACAAAGATTGAAAAAATTACTTCAAAATTATGGGTTTTTTTAAAAAAAAAATTGTGTTTTTTCGTTTTATTTCCTTTTTTGCGAGAAATATTTAAGCATTATTTTTGTTATATTTTTTGTTTAAAAATTACCGTCGTTTGCAATCTATATATGAAGTCTGAAGGCATTAACTTATAAATGAAGCCCGAAAAAAAATTAAAACTCTAACAACTTACGCATTTTTACAATAGCCAAGGGTTTGGCGGCAAAAATCTGTTTAGCGCCAAACGACTCTTTTACTGTGTGCCCGTCACTTATGATGAAAAATTACACTAGAAAAGAAGATGCGCCAATAAATATTGAAATTACCAGATTTGGCGAAACTGAATTTATCTTTCTTTTATTTTAAAGGTCTTTTCACTCCTTTTTTCCGAAGATTTCGCGGCGCGATTGGTTAAAACGCTTGATTATTATCGTTTGTACCCGGGTTCGGAACTTCATCGCTTAACTTTTATAATTTTTTAAAAAATTCTCAAAATTTAATTCGTGCATTTAATAACTTTGCCAGCAATTTTGTAATTGGAAAGATAATTTATTTCGTCACAAAAAACATTAAGGGATACTTTACATATTTTAAGATTTTTTCTAAAATGAATCAATATCGATGCGTTGATATAAAAATGATTCTTAAAAAACTCATACTTTGATGTTTGAGAGTTAGTGATTTAAAAAATAAAATACCAAAAACATTCTCTTACGAACTTTTAAAAAATACTCAAATTTTAAATATTTAATGACTACTAATCAAATTCAAAGTTTTTATAACTTCTTCATTTATAGAATTATTTGTATGAAACTTTTTTTTTTCCGTGTATCGAATATTTCAAAAAATACTCACAGTTTTAATTAAACATTTAATATAGTTGTAAAGATCTCTACTTTTTTCAACATACAACTATTTTTAAAAAGGTACATTTTCGTTTCCGGGGCCTAAAAAGTTGCAAAGTGAGTGAGTGAATATTGAAGTTCCACTGTTCACTTACTCGAGAGCTTTGATAGAGTGAGATACATTATCATAATCTCACAAAACAAGAACTTGTATGAAATAACTATTATAACTTCGAAGCATATTGTGATATTTTAAGAAAAATATGTAGCTTTCATAAAATGTATTTTTATAATGGTACGTTTTTTTTCCGCTTATTGAGTGGCCTCAAATTATTAAAATTTCACATACATTTCTTAAATTTTTACTTTTCTTTATTTTAATATTTCATAAGAGATTTACATTTCATATCCTAAGCTTTCATGGTTAATTCACGTAAAGATACTTACGTATTATGGCAACCTATTGGCGACATTATTTGAAACGAAGCACCTGGTTGCAAATTAAACGCCCGACACAAAGAAAATCGGGGTTGCTAAATTGGCGAGTTATTGATAGAGTTGGTGATTGTTGGGATAATACGTAAGTAGCCACATAAGCAATTACTTTATGTTAACATATATTATTTCTTCTAGCTATTTAATTGGATTATACGAGAGAGTATCTGAGATATATTTAATTATATTTCTGAAAGTTCGTGAAATTGTCTGTATCTCTATCCAAATTCGGAGATGGTAAGAAAAATATCTTTATATTCATTTATTGAATTATGAATGGGTCTTCCCTTAGGATATAAAAACTTTTATCTCATTTGTTTTTATCCCATTTAATTTACTTACTGCCATCCGAAAATCCATATCGAAAATAAATATTAAAATTGAGATTATTTCTAATGTACTCTTAAAACCTCTTGCAGTTTGGCTTCTAATAAAAGATTTTTAGCGAAAAGGTATTTATATTAAGTGGTTGGATCTTATTTTAGAACCCACCGCTGTCTGTCACCTTGGTGAATTATTATCCTCATATTTGATCGAAATCCATTACAGAAAAATTAGAAGCTGGAGCCATTTGTTTTTCTTCGTTAACAATGATGTGGACTAAAATAGTATTACACCAAATATTCTATCCTTAAAATTTATAATTCGACTAAGAAATGAAGGACAGCTCATTGTATTTCTTATTTCAGTAAATTTCTTATTTCATAAATAAAAAGTTTTAAAAGGCTCAATATTTCGTCTCCATATTTTAATGAAAAAATTAATTTTAATTTTATGCATCACAATAAAATATTTCTTACATTTAATGGATTATTACTGTATTTTAAAAGTATTTCATGATAAATAGGTGTATCTTATACAAAGATAATTTTGAATGTTTGTATAGTTGCTTGGTACTTTAACAAATGCACACCGTTCCTCGTATCATTCCAAAATTTTTCTGGGAGCTTTGTCGATGTTTCAAAGGAGTCGTAAGCCCACTTCCACCAAAAAAAAATTTCAAACTTATGTTGAATGTAAGAAATTTGTTACTGATTTCAAGTTATACCAGATTCTAACAGGACATGGAAATTTTAAGAGCTATTTATGTAGATTTAATTTAATTGGTAGTGATATTTGTTCTTGTGGTCAAGATGCTGAAAATGTGGAACACGTATTGTTGTATTGTAAACTATATTTCTGTAAAAGAGGAAATTTAAAAAGGAGTTGAAACACACACACACACGTTTAGGTAATTCCTGGCCACCTGTTTTGTCTTTGTTGGTCAATTGTACTGAAAGCCTAAATGTCTTAAGAAAATTTGTTTACTGTATAGATTTTTAAAGTTTGATTGGTACCTCAGTTTGTTTATATTTGTGTATTTCCACTCTTCCTTATTATTTTATGTTTTTGTCTTAAATGTTTTTCTTTTTTTCCAAATTTGTTTTAAATGATATAATTGTGTTACCACTTACATCTGTAAGCCTCATGTTATGCAATGTGGAACATGAGGAGTTTTGCAAATAAATTAATTAAAAAAATTTATGTTGAGGGATTTAGTTTCTAAACCCCCACCGTTGCTTAAGGGAGGGTATATGGGCAAAGTCGCCAAATACCATGATATGAAGCCAATAGTGAAAAACTATTTCTTTTCACGTTTAGAAAACGATTGCTGCATTTGGCATCTCTTTGGTTTTGGCAACTTTTAAGAGTGGATTTGGCTAAAATCGATTCCCAAGGAAAAATGCCGTTTTATCGCTACAGACTTGAAATTTAGCAAATATATTTATTTTATGAAGGAAAAATTTGCTACGGTTTGTCCGTAAATAAACTTCAAAGGGGTGGAGTTAATAGGGAGTGGTACAAGATAAATATATTCCTTTTTACGAATTTAAGTCCTGTTCTCTCTTTTAAAATTAAGAGGTGAGTGTTACAAAAGTGTTTTTGAATGCAATGGAAAGCTTAATACTAACAAGGGGAGGGCACGACTTAGAAAATTCATTTGGGGGCGAGACGTAGTATAATATTAGTACTCCCTTAAAGTGTTCAATCTCCAATGCAATAACGTCGAATAGGCTGTCAATTTGGCGAAAATATCCTCTGAAATTCTTGCTTAGCTTTTATACAATTAAGTTTTAATTACCTCCAGCGCCATCGTAGCATTGGTGTAAAGTACCTGCTTTCTACGCAGTTCGGCCATGGTTCAAGTCGCTAGATCGGATTTTTTTTTAATTCACACATTTAATCAATTTTACAATTAAAAAAATTAATTTAAATAGGTTTATTAAATATTAAATAATATTTTAGACAATTATTTTGTATTTTAGAAAGTAAAATAATTACACTGTAATTATATAAATATTTATATTATATTTTATAAATATAATAAATAGAACTATAAAAATACATTATAATTCATATTAAATGATATTTTATATAAATATTAATTACAAATAGTTATATAATATGATGAAATATTTTACAATATATTATAAATCAAATATTATGTATGTATTATTATAATTATATATAAAAAATTATTTTATAATTAATATAACATTAATAATATGCATAGTATATTGTATATTATTAATTTAATTAATTTATTATTATATATAAAATATTTAGTAAGCCTTTTTTAAATAAATTTATTTAATTGTAAAATTAATTAAATGAATTGAAAAAATAAAATAAAATAACCGATCGCGTGACACGAACCTTGGCCGATTGCGTAGAACACAGGAACTTGAAACCTATGTCACTGCGTCGCTAGAGGCAATAAAAACTTAATTGTATAAAAGCTAAGCAAGAACTTTGAAGGCTATCTTCTCCGAAGTGACTAGCCATTCGGGGGAATTACATTGAGGATTGAACACCCTAAAGGAGTATTACTATTTCAAAAAGTCTCATGCCCACGCCTTGTAACACTTTGTTATCAATATTTTAATGTATATGCATATATATAGTCTTATACTATATAATAATAAAATACTCCGAGAAGCGAGTGGGTAAGACTAGTTTTATATAACAACCTATGTTTAATATTAACAATGAGACATTTTTTCCCTTTTAAAATTGGGCTCCGAGTTTAAGCTCTGTTCTTTGATGACATTAAACGAGACGTCTTTTTAAAAAATATTTCTTAAAAAGAGAAATAAGTTGAAATATGAAAATTCTATTCGCATCTCAAATAACAAAATCCATTTTAGTTATGGCGTATTTTTGAATAAAAATATAAATCTTCCAATATAAAAGGATGTAAAAAGATTGATTTTTACACATAGATCGCTATTTCCCCCGTGTACTTTACCCAGACAGAAACGAAGAAAAATTTCAATTGATTACTTGGATATCCGCTTTCATTTTGTTGTAGATATGCTTATAGGCTCTTAGATTTCACGCAAGAGTTTTTTGCAAAAAGTCTTGAATTTACATATTTACTTTATAAAGGAATCCCTCTCAAATTCTTTCAAAATCCATAAAAAAATCTTTTCATTCAAATATGTAAGACTGATATTTCCTTTTCTTAAAAATTCCCTCATGTTGTGTTTCTAAGCAACGTTATGCAAGTATGTATTGTAAACTTAATTTTTTTTTACTTTATATATATCCAAGAAGAACTATTGAATTCTAACAAAAAAATCGATCTTTCATCAAATACGTAGGCGTAATACATTTTTTTTATAATCTTTTATCATGTTGTATTTTTCCCTTTTTCTTTACAAATTTGCACGTTTCCATACCATGTTTGTAAATTTCATTTGTTTTTGGCAATCTTGCTTAAAATAAATGTAATAAAGGAAGATTTTTAATAAAGAAAGAATTATTTACTTTTTAAAAAATGTTTTAATCTTTAAAAACATATTTTTCCTGTCATTTATTTAGGAATTGAGAGATTCGAAAGATGAGACTTTTCTTCCTAACTAAAAACTATATGTTTTAAGCTATATTTATATAAAATTTTGCTCTATGTCATTCTGTCCTATGTTTAACCTAGGCACACAAAAAATTTAATTTTGCTTCTTTTAAATGTGTTTCTTTATTTTACTACCTTAAAAACAATTTGTTACATTTAATTAATATTTGCTTTGCATAACTAAAAAAATGCTTACATGCATTCCATTGCTTTAAATCTTTCTTACATCTAAATTCGAATATAAAAATTTATTTGTTGTGATTAGTAATTTTAAATTAAAGTGATTTTCATCTTATTTTAGAATTGTATTGTATTTTTTTTTTGTATACACTTTGATCAGCAAATTTTATTAAGCCTAAGAAATTGTTATTAATAGTAGCCAAATTGGTTCCACGGACGTCTTTTATTCTAATAATCACTCAAAGGATAAAAAAAAATCACCAGATGATAATACTACAAAAATATACAAAAGTTAATTACATATTAAGTTCAACCAGCACATTGATTATGTATTGCAATTCTTTTCCCCAACTGAACAAAAACATATTTAGAATAATTACAAAAGATGTCAACTTCAGCAACATAACTTTAACAGCAAACTATTAAATATCATTAAATGCGTTACTTAATCAGAATTACATGAATTATATATTGAATTAAAGTAGAGGATAAAAATATGGAAGAGAATTTTCAACCTATACAATATCTATAACTAAGGTATAACTTAAATAGTCAATTAAAAATTTCAAAATAAAGAAAAGAAATTTAAATAAAACTAACAAGGGGAGGAAATTCATTTGGTTACGAGACTTTGTGTACTAGTAGTACTCCATTATGGTGTTCAGCCCCCAATGTAATAGCGCCGAATAGCCAGTCAATTCGGAGAAAATAGCCTTCGAAATTCATACTTAGCATTTATACAATTAAATTTCATTTATCTCCAGCGATGCAATGGCTTGATTGGTAGAGTACCTGTTTATCTTGCTACCGGCCAAGGTTCGAGTCGCACAAACGATTTTTTTTTAAATTCCTTTAATTATTTTTACAATTAAATAAATTTATTTAAAAAAGCTTCATGTATTAAATATTAAATGATATTTTAGATTATTATTTTGTATTTTAAAAAGTAAAATAATTGCTGCAATTATATAAATACTCATATATTATGTTTCATAAATATAATTATAAATAAATAATATTTGTTATATTATATAATATTTTTGTAATATATAATATTCTTATAATATATAATATTTTTATAATATATAATATTTTTATAATATAAGTTCTTCACATAAATTCTGCACTTTCTTCAGATTCTTCACAGTCACTTTCACTCAGTCTTATGTCTTCATTGGAATCTAAATTAGAACAAGACAGCTCACCACCCTCCGATTCATTCTCAGAAAGCTCTCTCAACGAATTAACAATTTCATCAGGGCTTAGCCCTTTTCTACGAATCATCGTTTCAGGGTGGTCTGCACTAGGTTAGAAAACCGAATGATTTTTTTTTATGAGCAAATAAATAAATGCCATGTAATGAAACACTTAGACACAACAGTTTTAGTATAACTGGCCAATAACACTGCATTCAAGGTCAAATAAATGAGCAATATTACTTCCAGAAGTTTGTTTTACTAATAATATCTATTTAGTGAACTATCTTTTGCTTAACGACAGTTATTTATTATGATAAATTGCCTTTGTGCCGAAACGACACCAGCGGACGTTCTAGTTACATTTATTTGTAAAATCTTTTTTAATTATGTGTAATCACCATGAAAAAGATTAAAAGTCACGAAAAATTTTCAAATTCCCAGCAAAAATGTGAAAAGGAGAACAAACTAAACAGGTCCTGGTGTCCAACGACACCGACAGACGTTTTAGTGGTAATCCGCTTGTGACTCTAATATACCTAAGAAGTCAAATGTGAATTTTTATGTTTGCATGGGTATTTGTTAGTTAAATACGAACATTCGATAAAGAATGTTTTTAGTTGTTCTAAAAACTCCCTTATTTTTAACTTAACCTCTTAACTGCCGCTGGTGTATACATCCGTCTTGTTCAACCAGTACGTTGGGTGCCCCGAACGTATACATAAGTCTTCCGAAATGCGTTCTTTGCTTTGCTCTGCTATTAGTAAAACTATCCCGAAGGCTTTGAAATGCAATAAAGTGAAATTGACAGTTCCTGTCAGTATCATTTTATTGAATAGAAACTTTTTATAAAATGCTAAAATATAATTTTTTAAATGCATAGCTAAAAAAATTGTTTGAAGCGTACCGAGTCCTCTTAGCTTACCGAGTTACTGTTTCCTAAAAAATAGCTTTATATGAGTATACAGGTAACAGCGTGATTTGGAATAACATTTCATATGTATACACATTTGACCTCTTAAAACTTACTTTAAGCTATACCTTAAAAATATTCTGATCCTCTGTCCCTATGTAATCATATTAAATTACTTGTGAAGTAACCATATTGAATTTCCATATAAATACTGTATACAGAGTATCTTTCATTGCTTTAGTTGTAACGGGTCTATCCGCGTTCTTTCTACTAAGAATCCTCTTGAGGAATAATGGATCTTTAAAAATTATTCTATTAAAAACCTTCCACAGAAGATGTGGTTATGTAAATCAAGTCTTGTATATAAAGATTAAACTTTCGAGTTAAAGAAAGAGAGGTTAGACTGTTACAGGATAGTAGTGATTGATTTACGGTAAATCTAAGCGAGAGCAATTCGTAGCTTATTTGATTAATATTAAGATTGATGATATGGTCAATTAATTTTTATGTTGTATTAAGTCGATTTGAATTAGAAAGTGTATTGTCTGGACGTGTTCGGACGTAAGTGATCCGATTTATTGTTAAAACTTCTTGTATCTCGTTTAACTCGCTATTGCTTCACGTACTTGGTAATTGGTGCATTTCTTAACTTGGGTTATTGAATTCGTGTCGTTGTTGATAATTGTAAATAAGCAGAGTTTGTTTTGAATATATGTCTAATCTTCCTTCCGACCTTCTCACACTAAGGGATTGCACGGGGAATCCATTACACAGTGCTTATGCATCCCTTCTAAATATTGCCATTTTTAAGTGAAATTATATAATAAATATTTATGATCTAGAATTATATATATATAACAATAAGTTCTGTAAAGCTTTTTATCCAGTTACACAAAAAAATACTAAAAAACTCATAAAAGAGAGCGTGTTGATAAAGTCATTATTTTAAGTTAATATTTGAAGTTGAAATTGTGTATTTTATGAGGAACTCTCTGTTTTATTGTCTTTTGATCTTATTCAATATTAAACAACCGTTTTCGTCTAGACATATTTAAATAAATTAAATTTTAATAAATTTTTCTCATATGTGAAAGACATATATATATATACAGTGTGTCCGCTCAAGTCTGTTGACATCCAAATAGTTTCTGAACGAAAAAAGCTATAGTCATAAAAGAGTAGGCTCTAGGTATAGTAAAGTCGCCATATGCTACACAAAAAAAACTGTTTACAGCGCCACTTAGAAGAAAAATTTTGAGTTAAGGTTCTTATCTCAAAAACAGTACTAGATACATGAAAAAATCAAATACAAAGTTGTTCAGCATCATCAAATTAGTAACAGAAGACGCCTTTAGTAAAGTAATATTAAAAATAGAAGGCGGTACCACTTGGGGTCTAGACAACGTTTCTAATCGGCATCATATGGACTGATGAGTCATGCGCTTTGCGCTTAATATTATGCACAATAAGCAGAACATCGACTTCTGGTCGATAAATAATCCTAAATGTGCCGTCGAAGTTCGAAATCAAGTTCGCTGGTCAATAATTTTCTGATGCGGAATATTCGAAAACAGATGGATTTGTCCAGTATTTTAAGAGGGTACGTTAATGTGATCCCCATACTTGTCATTCATGAAGGGCAAACTATCCGATTTTCTAGAGGATTTACCGTTGAGTGACCTCTGGAATGTATTGTTCGAACACGACAGCGCCGCGCTGTACAAGGTATCATGTGTCCCACAATACATTCGCGATACATTCCAACAACAAGTCCAGCCTGTACAGTCACTTGACTTGAACACATCGACCTTTTTTCTGTGGGGATACATCAAAAAAGAATGGATGAAACCCCTCCATCAATACTGTAAAAATTTCGAAACCGTTCTAGGGATGCTTGTGTTAAGGTGTCAAATGCTTGTCGAGTGAGTGAGTGTTGGGTTTTATGGCGCAAACACATGCTTGTCGAAGAAAGTGCAACGAGAAATGAAAACCCGTTTTCAGATGTGTAAGGTTGCTGAAGGACACCATTTTGAGCATAACAGAGAAATGAGCCTCATTTCTGGAAAGTGCAGTTTCATTCAACGCAATCAAGCACATATGTGCGTTGTACTTTTCATTTATACCATTTTTGAACGTAAGGTGAGGTTTATTTATATTTTTTCAGCCAAGTGGCACTACAAGCAGTTTTTTTGTGTAGTGCATGTCAGTTTTACTACACCCAAACACCACTTTTAACACTATAGCTCTTGTCGTTTATAAATTATTGGAGTAACAACCGGCTTTAAAAGGGCACTCTATAAATTACTTGAGTAATTATT
>BMAU01014831.1:0-239252 GCA_019973935.1 Trichonephila clavipes
ACGTATTAAGCAGGTCTTCATTAACATGCAAAATAAGACACTTAAATTTTGACAAACTATTTTTCCGCTAAAATACTCATCATCAACCTGTGCTGCTATATATCTTGAAAGATGACTTCCAAAGAATATTCCCTGCTAAGTATTGGCAGAATATTTCTCTCAGTTGGTGGTGTGGTAGTTAGGAGAAGAGGGTGCCATATCAGGGTGTCGCCCACTGCCACTCTTGACCATGGTTCAAAAATTACCTTATCCGCCACAAAAGCTCTTATGTAGCTGAACAGTGCGACACATTATTCACTGCTCCAAAGATACAGTACACAGTAGTTTTAATTATTTTATACTTAAAATGCACTAACTGCCTATATTCAATTAAAATTATAGTGTTATAATTAACTACTAACCCCAAACAAATTTGTGCAAATGATTAGTTTATTTTACTTTTATTTACTTTGGTATGGGAACTGATAAAAGCATTTATTTGAAAAGATCAATTCTTACTACCAAATGTGCATAATAAAAATAAAGATATTTAAATAAAGAGAGATTTATGCAACAACCTCCCCTTCAAACCTTAGTTTGCTTCTGAAATAAAGTACTAGGGATTATATCAGAGGAATTAATTAGAAGCTTTCTAATCTGCAGCCAAAACAAAATGGTTTTTCACAAACAAAAGATAGATATGATGCAGACGTGGTGCTTTTTTTTTTTTGCAGCGCACATGCCAGAATTGCTAGCAGATGACAGAACTTTTTTCCTACTTCTGGACAAATATCGCTATATTTTGACACTTCATACAATACCCTTGGCAAATTATAGTCTATGCTATAATTTATAGCCTATGTGCTATTCCCCTGATGTATGTTTGCATATATACTGTCAAAGCCTTCCTATTAAAAGTCTCATTCAGTAGCTTTTTGACGTGAAAGACTAACAACAACAAAGATTTTCACAAATCCTTCTTCGTGATTTATAATATATATTAGGATGAAGTATGTACTTCACGCATTGCTTGCTCAAGTAATATTTATGTGCTTGGGTTATTTTTATGTACTCATAATTAATATTTATTATTGATATTACTATTTTTAACTAATATTAACACTGATTAATTAGACTAATATTTTTATTTTAGTATGGGAATTGCCGTATTATTACCGATTTGACACAACCTCCCTATATTGGTGGGAAGGATCTTATGGTTCTGTAAGTCATATTATCTATTTTTTCTAATATGCATGCAAATGTATTTCAGCTTATATGAAACAAATTTGAAAATCGTGATGAAAATTTCTGTAGTCAAGCAAAATTATAATAAAAAGTACTTGATTCTTGTATGTTTGATTCATTTAATTTTTCATTCATCTGTATCCCAGGATAAACACAATGACAACAACAACAAAATGAATTGAAAATAATTAATCAAAACTTCAAACTAATTGCATTATTAGCTCGCCACTGCACCCCCCTTCCCCGTGGCCGCGATAGCCCAGTGATCATTGGCCCCGGACTCTAGTTTAGTGTGCCTCTGAAAACCCACCGTAAAGTGGGGTACTTCAATTCATTTGGCATCTGTCGAAGTGAAAAATTCTCCTGCCGAGAGGTTGAAGAGTAGGATGCTCAGCTCAGATATTCCTCGTCAGCTTCTATCGTGGTTTGCTGATCCGATCGGGTTCGGGAGACAAATTCTTTCTTCAAAATTGATTTTCTGAATAATTTTATTGTTTTAAAGAACATTAAAATAGGCTTAAAAAGTCATAACTATTTAATAACTAACATGTGTATCGCCCTTTTTGAAAAAAAATTATTTTTAGAAAGTTTAGCAAAATTTTTTAAAGAAAACGTGATAAATAAAATTAAATTGCACATTATGCAATTTTAACACCATTGATATATTTCTTGATCCCTCTGAAGTGTCACAAACCGCAGGATAAAAATATTTTATTAGCATTTAAATTCGATGGTCATGATTTTTCGTCAAACTTACTGCATGTTCTAAGCTAAAATGGATGTAAAATATGATTAAATGATGTGTTAAAACCCGCGGTTTGTTACACTCTGGAAGGGCCCATACATATATGTTACAAATTTCATTGATTTGATTGGATTATTTAGAATATATCCCATTTTTCATGCACAAATTATCATGAAAATTTCATTCTTCAAAAACGAATTAAAAATATATTTTTATTAGTTAGATAAAAGTAAATGCTATAAAAAAGAAACCTCAAGTTTTATGTATTAGTCCTTCTTCCTCAATAATTAATTTATTTTTTCCCTAATGATCCAAGAAAATCAAACACCCAAAAAGCACTTTTTCAACCTAGTCGGATACCTTAAGTACAAGATCCGTAACCAATAGCCCTTGTGTTGCTTCTCGGAGCATTAGGTAAATTAAAAATCCATCTCTCCCTGCCTCCACGTCTCATTGATTGATTGATGAAAGGATGAAGGGGATATAGAACAACACAGGCTGTGATCCCTCAAAAAAAAAAGTAAGAAAAAGCCAAATAGTTTAGTAGATACTAAAAAACTTCATTCCCTTTAAAAAGGCTCTGAATGTTGATTTGTTTTTTATTCATTGCTCTTTCCAAAACATCTCTAACGTGATAGTGGAATGTGGATCAATACGGAGAATATAAGCCAGAGGTTATTGCGATGTCTTGCGTATCTGCTACAGTTTCATATGATTTGATCCAAATCATTAATACAATTACATGTAATACACATTGCATTATCCTGTAAATTAAATTTATGTAGCCTAGAGTAATGATCATTTAACTGAAGATTCGAGTGTTCAAGATTTCACGTCTCATTGAATCGAAGTTAAACAGCATTTTAACTGTTTACTTACAATGGTGCACTTACGCCCATATTCACCGCTAACCTGACCGCCGGTTAGAGGAAGGAAACCGGGGGTTCGCCGAAAACGTTATTCACTCAATTATCGCAAAGTTAATAACTTAACCCGGTTTAGTTAAAAATCCTTACCCAGGGTCACAGCCGGGTTAGTTTTAACCGCACATGCGCAGTAAGCGATTTTTCATGAGTGTTTACGTTTCGTGCAAGTTTTGAAGTAGTTTGAGTTTGATAGATTTTTAGTTTACGATGAATACCATTCAGAAAGTTTCCACCTTTTTACTCAATTTGATTTTTTAGAAAACTGGAAACCAGAAAAGTCAGAAAATTCTATTATATGTAAGTGCGGTTTCATCAAAGCCAACACCAACTTCGTACTGCGCAAAATGAATTCTGTTGGCATTCATTTTAAACATATAGTGATACACGAGGTTAAAAACAAGCTGGCACGAGGCGAAGATAGAAATTGTAGCTCCAGCCGGAAGTCAAGGGGTTTATTCCGACCAATGGGAATCGACCAGTAAATCCAAGTTAAGAAACTCAGAGTCAAGTAACTGGAGGTCGAAAAAGAGCTGTGAATTGGAGTTCTAACCTGGGGTTGACTGCCGGTTACTTAACTTCAGGTTTCATCGCTAGGTCAGGTTAGAGCGGTGAATACGAGCGTTAGAAGCAACATGAGGGTTCATATTGATGAACCGCATGCATTTGAGTCATGGTCTAATAATGAAGATGACACTTGAGCTGGATACCCACTCTTCAAACTGTCACACCACTCCATGTGAGGACATTGAACTTAGATAAACTTAACCTGCATCAGTCTCAATATAGGGTGGGTCTTTAGTAGCACCTAAACTAGAAGTCCTTTGCACCAAAATTCTTTATTCTAGAAGTATGTGTGATTTGGCGGGAAATGACATTCTATTCTTATTCTTTTGTGATGGAAGCGTCGTTGTTTTTGTAATTATGTGTTGTGCAATGTTTTTTTTCTACATGTAACGGTGTGCGTGTGTGTTTGAAGAAAATATATACTTTGAAAATCGAATCGTGAATTGATTTGTGGTGCTAAATGAGTCATCTTAATCTATATTTATTTTCCTCAAGCTTCTATAGGAAATGTACTTCCTCACTCCTTAGGTGCCCAGCATGGAAGGTAGCGGTAAGTCGAAATACTTTCGTTATCCAACTCACATGATTGCATTCTAAATTAGATTCAGTTTTAAAGTCGTTATTTTTTAATATTCAGTTTTGAAAGTCGAAACACATTGTTCATTCTAATTCTAATCATGGATTCTAGTTCTAAATCTATTCTTATTCTCATTCAAAACACATGTCAACATGCAAAAGGGGAAAGATTGTATTATTATGTGTTGACCGTTGTCCATGTCTAGGCCTAGGCCTAATACCATAAACAATCATTCAAATTACTTAGTCGAAATGCGGACGTCGGTCGAACTGGTTTGTGAGATTGTGAGTCGTGCACATTTATTTGTTTCAAATTACCATTTGTACGAGTATTTGCCAATGCATGATGCTATATACTGTCTACTTTTAAAGATCCCAGGTAGGGCCCACTTTTGGTGGCGCGGTAGCCGAGTGGTCAAGGTATCGGATCGTGGCTGGCTTGTCACGAGTTTGAGCCCAGTACCAATAAAGACCCGCCGTGTAGGGCAGCGATGCACGTTAAATCTGTCGAGAGCTGAAACGCCCTCCCGTTGGTGTGGTTAAGAGAGGGGGCGTCAGCTCAGGTGTCGTCCACGTCACTTGACCATGGTTCAAAATTACGTGGTCCGTCGCCAAAAGCCCTCGTGTAGCTGAACAGTGCGACGTTAATATTCCCTCCCTCACTCACTCAGGGCCCACTTTTGTGTGTGCTGTGACGAAGCCGGTCTCTTCCCCCTAATTTTTAAGAGTGGGGGCCGACAGACGTGGGAAAATTCCTGACATTTCCCTAATTGCTGGGAAAGAATTTCGTAACTGGGTGGTCAAAGATTTGGACCCTTTTTCCCAGGCTGTCCCGACCGTTAAAAAGAGACGCCGGAACATTGTGCTTTCGTTTTCTCACGATTCGGTGACGACAGCGCGTCTGAAAACTTACAATGTGCACCAAGCCATCAGCGCCCAACGGGGAAGAGATCAAATGGGCCGAGACCGACAAGGGCGGCCTAAGAACAAGAGATCAAAGAAGGAATTAGGAGGCGAGAGACGAGAGGTATATAAGAAAAGCGAGAAAGCACGAAGAGGACTGGATTTGAGGGAACCGTTTTTGAGGCCCCGCCAACGAGAGAATTGATCAGGGAGCCGGTGTGGCCCCTTCAGCGATAGAGAAAAACGATAGTAATTTCGCGAAGTAAGGCGAATTTCGAACTGTGGAGACTTGACTCTAGGACGGTCTGAGGCCCCATCAACGATAAAGAAAGCGATACTGGATCCACGAATTAAGGCGGATTCTGAACCGGAGAAACTTTACCTGAGGGAACCGGATTGGAGGCCCCTCTAGCTAAAGACTTGTGATACAGCTATACCTGAGTCCGCGAAGTAAGGCGGATTATGGAGCTTTGGAAATTGCGAAGGAGCAACTGCACGGCGGATTTGGAGCTAGCGAACTCACCCAGATTCGGTGTGGAATTACCGAGAGTGAATCCTTTTTACGTATCCTATGTATAAGACAATAATCTAGAGTGTCAATTTATGACATTATTTTATGCGAGAGATATGAGACATTGCAGCGAAAGAGACTCGAAATCTGTGGACCTTTTGCTAATTGATTGTGATAGAATATTTTTTGATGATTTTCTTACTGAGAAATAAATAGTTTATCTCAGAGCTGCGTGAAGTCATTACAGTGCATAAAGGCTCAAAGTCTCAAAAAGTCTTAAGACGTCCCTGCACTCGGCTACCGCCGCCACCAGCGATTATGACCTTTAAGATAAGGAATCTGCAAATCGAATTACTGGGGGCTGGAGTTCCAGTACTCCATTCTGAGTCTGAGATGGATTTGTGGTACCATCAAAGATCCGGAAACATGGCATAACTTCGATTTTAATTTAATAAAGACTAAGTGCTTACATGATATTGTGTGAAAAACCAGAAAAATTCAAAGTAAAGGGTGTTTTTTTGAGAGGTATAGAACTTTAAATTGCAATAAAACAACGATGTATTATTCGATTGACATGAATTTTTTTTATTCGAAAGATAATCTTGTGGCATTACATTTTAAATATGATTTCTGGCATAGGACTGCCACGGCTGGCTCGGATGTAGTCCAATCTGGACGTCCAATTTTCGATGACTTTTTCCAACATTTGTGGCCGTATATCGGCAATAACACGGCGAATGTTGTCTTCCAAATGGTCAAGCGTTTGCGGCTTATCCGAATAGACCAATGACTTTACATAGCCCCACAAAATAGTCTAGCGGTGTTAAATCACAAAGATCTTTGAGGATTAAATTCACAGGTCCAAAACGTGAAATTAGGCGGTCACCAAACGTGTCTTTCAATAAATCGATTTGTGGCACGAGCTGTGTGACATGTTGCGCCGTCTTGTTGGAACCACAGCACCTGGACATCATGATTGTTCAATTCAGGAATGAAAAAGTTAGTAATTATGGCTCTATACCGATCACCATTGACTGTAACGTTGTGGCCTTCATCATTTTTGAAGAAGGATTCCATTAGCCCATGAAGCGCACCAAACAGTCAGCTTTTCTGGATGTAACGGTGTTTCGACATACACTTGTGGATTAGCTTCACCCAAATGTGCAGTTTTGCTTGTTGACGTAGCCATTCAACCAGAAGTGCGCTTCATCGCTAAACAAAATTCGCTTATGAAAATCGACCATTATTTTTGAAATAAAATTGCACAATTTGAAAGCGTTGTTCAGGCGTGAGTCTATTCATGAATTGCCAAACCAAACTGAGAATAAATCACTTGACAGCTGTTAAATCGGTCGCCATCTTGGAAAGTAATGCCAACTTAAACTTCTATACCTGGAAAAAAAACACTCTGTACTAACTCGGGTTTGATCTTCTTGCTACCTTGCTTTTAAAACACACGTGGCTCATCATTAATGGTAGTTAATTCCAGAGTAACGTTAATTCTAGTAAAACTAATCTCAATATTCAAATGCCGATTAATTTCTTCAGAGCTGAGAAAGTTTTTATTTGTTCGTTGACAAAAAACTAATTATTTCTCTAAAATTTCCATTTTTTTTTAAAGAAATAATAGAGTTTTTTGATTTTTTTTACACAAATTTGTTCAAGTAAAATTTCTTTTATTTCGAATATCTACGAGTGAGATTATGCTACTCTTAGCAACAGTTGAAACTTAGAAAATTAACAATTTAGTTATAAACAATAATATATATAAATTAAGACAATTCGTACTTATTCCAACAAAGGAAAATTTTATTTTAGTTACTTTTTATTAAATAGTCACTATTAATATAAATATATAAATACATATACGACATAATCGCAATATTAAATGACAAAATAGAAAGCGATTTTCCTTGCAATTTTCCATTCTATATAGGGTGTTGAACTATTTTGTTTGTTTGTGTTTATTCATTAATTAAATTTAATTATTCTAATAAAATAGTATGGCAAATGGCAAAAAAGAAATCATATTCTCAGAAATTAGGCCATCCCAGATGGGATTCGAACCCACGACCTCTGGATTAAAAGTCCAACGCGCTATCCATTGCGCTACAGGGACACAACGGACGATTTTCCCTTATATATATATGCTGTTGGACTATCATTTTTGTTTGTTACTATTTATTCATTTTTTTAATTAATTATGGAAAAAAAACTGCATTAACATCAAATGCCATCCACTACAAGTTTTAAAAAATGTATTTGAACTTGACTGGATGAATAAAAAGTATTTTATGAACGATTGGAAATTTGAACTTTATATATATATATATATATATATATATATATATATATATATATATATATATATATATATATATATATATATATATATATATGAGGCAGAGAGTGAACTAACAGTAGGAATTGGAAAAAAAAGTTGTCTTTAAGAATTTGGATACATAATTTTTATCGTGACTCGACGAAATTCATTTCAAGGTTAATATCTGAAATAGACTAAATTATAGTCTTAATAATTTTTTTAGATAATCTCTTAGTAATAGACAAGTGGTCATGGTCGCGAACTCGTGGCTAACGTTGTCGAATTGCGGGTTCGAAACCTAGTGCTACTGAAATCATCCAAGTAAAGGAGCTCATGTACGTTAAATTAGTCTAGTCTTAAACTTTTTGGTGTTGTGTGAAAGTTTGGAGAGAGTGTTGTCAGCTCAAGTGTCGTCCTCTTCACTTATCCACGGTTCAGAATTACGAGGTTCGTCGCCAATACCCATCATGGTGCTTTACATTGTGACGTAAATTAAAATCAAATCAACTAACCTAGTGTGCAATCACCAGGTGAGAAGGGTTCGGCCTTATCCCCGCAGATTAAGTGGACTCGTCTGCTGTTCCAGCCGGCAGGATATAACATGAGACCCAAAATATAAAACAGACCTATAGAGGAAAAAAATTTATTAGAATTTCGAAGTGTTGAGAAGGAGAACATCAAATTATATTTCCATCTAAACATAAGAGAAATATTTTAAATTATGTTTCATATAATTAACAAGGCATGTTTATCATTATAATCCATACAGGTTATTTGCAACAGGTAATTGGAACTAATTTAATATAGGAGTACTAAGCGCCAGGCAGCACTTGTTGTCGAATTGCATGGAATCCAAAATGGTGGCCCAGCGGTAAGAAATCGTCAGAAAAATAATTGTAAAGAACTGTTTTGAAATATCTTTCAAATGAAGAATATAGGAATAAATTAAAAATTAACCAATATCAATTCTGTAATGAATAACAACATAATATAATAAAAACTATTACCATATAACAATAATCATTAGATAATAATAATTATGTATAATAATAATCATATATATAATTTAATAGTAATTATTATATGAAAGAATCGCGCGTACAATATAATTTAATAATAATTATATATAATATTCATATATAATTATCACATATAATAACACTAATATAATAATTATTATATAAAATAATTGTTTTTATATTATAATATAATTACATAATATATATTAAAATTAATGATGAATATTCGTTAATAATTGCTGATAACTTGCACTATTCTAGAAACTTCGAGTTTCTTCAATGAATTTCATCAAACAAGGAACGTTCAAAAAAGCATTATTAAAAAGTAAAATAAAGTAGAAATGTGCGATTTATAAAGCAATAATTAGTAACAATTAAAAGCACAGCACTCGTTCTTTTAAAAAATATATCCTGGTACTCACCAATGATATTAGAAATATCCATATTCGAAAATAGCACAAAAACTGAAATAGTAGCTTGAAGAGCAAATGCAATGGAAATGGTTAGATTTTTAAAGAAATCGAGTTCAAATCGTCTGAAAGTAATAAGATTAGCGTCGGAAAAAAGAAGCAGTAAAAATTAAACAACGTTATACCCATGGCAACCACATTACCACAGGATAAAAATATATCAAGGTAACCATATTGTAATGTTATCGCCCATCTTGGCGAACTTAAACAGCAACTTAGCGCGTTGTACTCCTATACCAAATTAGCACCCAGCTAATTCTTTGAACTCTATAACGTGCGTTAAAGAAAAATTAAAAGAAAAAAAAATGTTAACTATTATAAAGCACGACATTCACGAACCGGCTATTGCCTGTATAGTGCCAGATATCGTGAAGATGCTCTTCTTCATAATGCTTCTGAAGCAGCATCCCAGTATGGAGGTGAAGAGCGTGAAGAGCATGAGGGACAGTCCACAACCAAAGAAGATGAGAGAGGCCTTCCAGAAGTTGGGGAACTGGTCGGAGGGCATGCCGAAACTGGTCACAAACGGAGCGCAGTTGTCTGTGTACATGCGATTGATCTCGTGGATTTTAATGCAACGATTGTAGATCCCTGTAACGGAAGAAAAAAATTGGTTGAAATAAGTAGTATAACAAAGACTTGCACTAACCAGTTTGAGGTATCATCTTTTGTTGTTAAGAAATCGTGCTTAAAGTTGGGATATATTTTCAAACATAGAAATATCCTATGTGGTACTTACGGTCGCACAGTCCACCTTTTCCATTAAGTTAAAAAACCACGTCAAATACCGGGATATGCAATTTATTTTACACATCTTCCAGCAGATGGCATCACATTATGGACACTTTCTGTGTCAACGCCTTCTCTTTTCGTTCGCTTTCAGCGACATTCCCACCTGTCATCACTACACGATTCAGCAGTGTTTGTCCTTCCCCTTTATTTTAACACCATGTATCACGAGCACCACGGCATTAATTGCTTTTATTCTCCATTTTATCTTTTTTATCTACCAAATTCTGTGTCTACTTTCTGATTTCGTGCCGCAAAAGAAAGGACGAATTAGAGAAGATCACAGATTTCTGCCACCTCCCTCCGGGATGGTGCCTCATTAAATATGTTTCATACTTGTCGATTGAATTAGTTCTCGCTCTCTCTCCGGTAGTATGTCCTCAGCAACAGGTAAGAAGCTTTCTTTTAGAACGGCTCTGAGCTGTTGTTAATAATTTTGATAGCATCTTTTAAATTTTATGGAACTTTCATGTTAATAATTTTGATAGCATCTTTTAAATTTTATGGAACTTTCAATTAATTATTCTCTTTTTTCTTATTAATTATGATGAGCGGGTAATACCGTTTTTTGGTAAGGTACCTCGTATTTTGAAGCCGTGGGCGGGATATGCAGCCAATAGCGGAGCGCTATTCACACGCTTTTTAAAACATAATCTTGTTCGTGCATGCGCTCGAATATACACTGCTGGACAATTGCTAAGGACGGATAACACTATCATCCATAGCAACCACAAAATGAAAGGAAGCAAAATGTGGAAAATTAGAATAAGTGCGGGATATTAGTAAGAAGAAGTATGAGTATGCAATTTTTTCCCACGTCTGTTCATCACGTGATAGCGTTCATAAGAGCTTTAAAGGTTTCGACGCGTGTGGACAGTTGTTTTTTCAAGTCAAAGTTTTACAGGAAAGATTTAACAGACGAACTTAAAATTTTTGGCATGTGTTCCCGACATCACATAGATGATTTTATGCGTGGCCGAATTACTGGAAAGATCGAAGAAGGGCGAAAAATAACAGATGTCGCCAGGGAGTTCGACATCGCTCACAGCGTTGTTTCACGGCTGTGGAAGTCATTTAAAACTACTGGAATGTGTAGTAGACGGCACGGGGGAAATCGTGTTAGAAGTACGACGTCTGCAGAAGACAGATATATCGTCCTATCAGCAAAAAGGAACAGGCGCACCACAGCTGAGCAGGTGGCAAATCAGTTTCTTGCTGCCTCAGGAAAGCAGATCTCCCGAAAACCTGTTGCCAGACGTTTGAGGGGAGGAGGACTATACGCACGCAGACCTGTTGTGTGTGTCCCATTGACCAGACAGCACCGTACTCCCCGTTTGCAATGGTGTCGTGAGCATCATCAATTGGACTGAACAGGACTGGGCATGCGTACTATTCTCAGATGAGTAGGTTCAGTCTGTCATCGGATTGTAGACGCCAACTGATCTGGTGCGAGAGTGGTACTGCTTATCGTCCAGAAAATATCCAGGAAAAGGACCGATATCCGACATGCAGTATCATGGTGTGGGCCGGCATCATGATCAATGGCCGCACGCGTCTACTTGTGGTTGCGAATGGAACTATGACGGGCCAACGATACATTGATGAAGTTCTACTTCCTCATGTTCGTCTTTTCCGTGGTGCTGTCGGTGATAAATTTGTTTTTATGGACGACAACGCAACATGTCATCGAACACTCGCTGTTCAGGATTGTCTAGACAGCGAGGGTATTCAACGTCTCGTATGGCCAGCGCGTTCTCCAGATCTAAACCCCATTGAAAATGTGTGGGATGCTTTGGGAGGCAAGTTGCTGATCGAAATTATCCTCCGACAAACAAGAACACCCTCATCCGTGCACTCACAGAGGAATGGGATAAATTGCCTCAACAGCTGCTGGATAATGTGCAAAGTATGGTACGACGTGTGGAATGTTGCATCACACTCCACGGTGGACATATCCCGTACTGATACCTTTCTTTAAGGTGCCTGCTGACTTTTAGATGCATTGTTCCATTTCTCCGTACGCAGATCAAATTAACATTTTTTTTCTTTCAGATGTTTCACAGCTTTTGTACTTTCCAGAACAATAAATATTCTTTATTCTAATGTCTGAACAGTGTGGCAACTATATTTTATCCTACTAGGCCTCATGTCTCGCTTAATGTTATACTACATAGCAATTTGTGATCCGTCCTTAGCAATTGTCCAGCAGTGTAATAACCATATTTTATTGGTTGTACCGTTTCCACGCATGCTCGAAAATAATAACATGGTCCATAATTTGTAGAAAAAACTTCTTTTATTTTGTGTTCTGAAGAACGATTAGAATTTAGGGCCTATTTTCTACGGAAGAAAACGTAGAGGAGTATTTCCAAAAATGCTGTGCAATATAAGTACTCGAAAGATTATGCGGAAGAAGAAACATCGCGATCTGCAAGGCATACGACGTCGTCTACATAAAAAAGATTCATTTGTTGCGATTTTGAATTCAGTAACGGTATTTTTGCTGCCTGAATTATCTAGTTATTAAATCTTTCGTCTATTTCAAGTGTGTGTATGCGCGGGAATTTGTTTTTGCACATGTGTGGAAACATTAGCAGCATTTGGCGACATTTTTTGATTAGGCGATGTCTTGATTTTGCGAAACTGGTCGGTGGTATAATACATAAGTATCCCCTATGTTAAAATCACAGCCCGACATCATTGTTTTAATATGTTTTGGTGTACAATAAAATATGTTTTTATAATTAATTTAATTATTAATAAAAGCTGCCTTGAATCGTAACATAAACAAATAGTGAATAATATTTGACTAAAAATTAGCAGCTAAGACAAAAGCTCTAATAAATTGGTTGCTAAAGAAAATAGCTTCTGTTGTTTTCATTCCTTTATTATTATCAATCAAACAACTGTTTATTAATGAACTGGTTTCTATAAGAGAGTCAAGTAAGTGTTTACAAACGTTGCAATGTAAGGCAACACAAAAGCCATTGGCGATGGTCCTCGTAATTTGTAATCCCGTTCAAGTGAACAGGACGGCACCCGAGTTGTGTGTGGCATCCCCTTTCTAAACTACCATAACACGCCAAAGGGGAGACTTTGAGCCACGACAGATTTAACATGCAAAAGCCCCTCCATATGGCGACTCTTTGGTCGCACTAGGGCTCAAACTAGCAACACGTTGCCCACAAGCTTGTGACCAAGAAGTTAAATGTTAACATAGAAATATACTGTAAGCAAAAGTTTTAATATGGAACATTAAACCAATATTTGAACATTAAATAAATTTTTATTGTTGGGTTTCCAATTCTTTTCTGAACAGCGTTTCTCAAACTGTGGGGCGCGACCACCAAGGGGGGGTGTAATAACTTTACGGGGGACGAGCATATTGAAAAGTCGAAAACAAAAGATTATTTTAGGTATCCGACTACGTTCGGAACCGTGATTTTAAAAAAGCGCATAAATGGATAATTTTCATGTATTTAGTGTCACATACATTAGAATACATGTATAAAATTGTTTTAAAGACATTTTGAAAGAAAAAAATTATATATATATATATATATATATATATATATATATATATATTTAAATGCAATATTTCGGCAAAAAATTAACTTAGAATAAACTTTTTTTCAAAATATTCTCCTATTGTAAAATGTGTTTCTATTATAATAATATTTTGCCTGTATATAGCTCAGATTGATTGAATATTAACGTCGCACTGTTCAGATACACAAGGGCTTTTGGCGATGGACCAAGTAATTTTGAACCATGGTCAAGTGACGTGGACGACACCTGAGCTAGCCCCCTCTCCTAACTACCACACCAACGGGAGGACGTTTCAACTCTCGACAGATTTAACGTGCATCGCTGCCCTACACGGCGGGTCTTTAGTGGTACTAGGCTCGAACTCGTGACAAAGCAAGCCACGATCCGATACCTATACCACTCGGCTACCGCAGTCTGTATATAGCTCAGACCTCTGTACAGAGGTTCAATTAATGATTTTTGAAAAATTCACATTATTTTCAGAGTTACAACCAATTGAAATAATTATTGGCGTTTTTTTTTCTTAAAATTTCTACCCTCTGTTGTCGTATAAAACATGGATAAACCCACTTCTAAGTTATATGTTTCAAAAAAATTCTAGTTAACCTCTGTACAGAAGTCTGAGCTATATACAAACAAAATATTATTATAATAGAAGCATTTTTCACAAAAGGAGAATATTTTGAAAATGGGTCATTCTATGTTCATTTTTTGTCAAAATATTGAACTTAAATAATTTTTTATTGCAATACTATTCTTAAAACACACAATTTTATATACATTTTCTCATCTAAGTGACACTAAATATCATAAATACATATTATCCATTTATACGCTTTTGCAAAATCACGGTTCCGAACGTAGTCGGATACCTTAAAAAAATTATCAATTTACTGTAAATAAACAAACAAAATATATTCTGACATAATAAATATAAAACACACATTGGAACTGATATAATACACTTCATAAATGTATCACAGTACTGCATAATGTACTTTATAATTAATTGAACAATACAATACTAAGTTAAGAACGAGTTTAATAATTACCAGTGACCCCATGGGCTTGTCATACATAAAATTATATACAAAAATGAACACTTATCTTGATCATTTGTACGGTTTATAATTTATCCCTTAGCTGCCGATTAAAAGGTACGCGATTCAGTCCCTAATGTCACCGTTTTCCATATAGAGGCACGTTGGGGGGGATGAAAAGAAATAAATAAGTAAAACTTCTCTGAAATAAGTAAATTCTTCTCAAACACTGTCAAGGTCCAATTATTGCATTCCAAAACCTTCAGAATAATTTTAGGGATAACGGTTCACAGAGAAGATTGAACTTCGGAAAGGCGTATTTATACGCACGGGGCAATTAACGCTTTGGCAAAGTGAGATGTTACATACGCCGGTAGCACTGTATTGTACCGGAGGTTAAAAACGTATTGTAGCTTTAGCGTCAATATATAGTATTATTGAATTCAATACATTGTTATTTTATGGAAGGGGGAAAGCGATGGAAATTGTGTTTGGGTTGTAAATGTTGAAAGTTTGAGAAGCACCGTTTTAGAATCACAAATATTTACCTAGAGATGGTGAGTACAGGTCCCATTCTGACGTTTCGCCTCTCATTTTGAGGCCGGGCCTTCTAGGGGCCCCTATTAACCATGTGGGTGTGACGACAGCAGCTAACATGGCCAAAGTTGTGGCGATAGTCAGTAGAGTCCATAGCAATGTCCGTGACGTGACGATCACGTAACACATTTCTTTTCAATGTCCTGAAATGATAGAACAAGTAATAAATTAAGTTCAATATCTCAAAACAAGTAACATAAAAAAAATAATTTTTTTTTAAGTCAATTCCTACTTGGTCAACAAAGAAAAAATTTATTTTAGTTACTTTTTATTAAATAATTACAATAATTTTATTAAATAATTACATCAAGTGTTATCCACAACAAGTATTAAAAAATGTATTTGAACTTGAATGGATCAATAGAAAGCATTTTATTAACGATTGAGAATTTGAACAATATGTATATATATATATGCAGTAAGACCCCGCTTAACGCTCTTTTATTTGAATTGTGGGATTCCCCCCGAAATACTGCACGATACGTTAGGCTTCCCGATATCCGAAGCAGTTTACGTGCGTTTCTTCTTTCCTGCGGTGTTATACGAACATATTTGTATCGTTTCAAACATTTGTTGACGTTATTGTAAGTATAAATTTATATAATATAGCGTTTGCCATAGTGACAAATATTATGATTTTTAGTTTTTAATCATGAGTGATAGTAAAAAACAAGAAAATAAAGCAACAAGAAAAAGCATTTCACTAGAAAATAAAATGCAAGTGATTAGAAAATTAGATACTGGTGAACGTCAATCTGAAATTGATGCTGCATTGAATTTGGCATCTTCAACAATAAGGACCATTCTTAAGAATAAGGAAAAAATACTGTCATCGGCAACTGCAACTACGACAAGCTCTGCAACTGGAATTACCCGTTCTAGAAATAATACAATAGAGAAAATGAAAAACGACTTTTCCTATATGGATTGACGACGAAATTGAACGCAATATGCCCATTAGCTAATATATTATAGTGGAAAAAGCAAGAATTTTTAATTGAAAATATATAAATATACTGATTTAGAATTTTATTTATTTGTATATGTATATTCATTATGTTTCTATATTTGTAAGAAATAAATTTTGCTCTATTGTTACAAAAAAACATAATTAATGGTAAAATGCCAGACCAATTTTCTACGCATCCTCCCCTAATTCCATTATTTACATGATGAGATGACCTCGGTCAACACTGTTTCATATTACGCTCTACTTTAATGGAACGTATACCCCGCGTTAAACGAGGTCTTACTGTATTTATTTATATATATATATATATATATATATATATATATATATATATATATATATATATATATATATATATACTAGCTGCATGGCTCGGCATTGCACGGGCTTTCTCTACACTTTTATAAATTTTCCCTTCACTTCACAAAATCAGCACTTCAAATATTCTGTTTCAAAATGACGTCCACCTCCCCCCTTCTCCTCCGCTTAGCCCGGTGTTGCTCGGGCTTTTACCGAGTGTATAACTTAAAATTCCCTGTTTCGAAATTTCTTCGCTTCTTTTCTTTATCAAACAGGGATTAGGGTCACTAGAGATTAGATGGCTAGAAAAGTAGATTCGAACCTAAAGTAAGTTCACTGTTATTCAAAGTCTTCTCATATTTCGCGTACCTCGTTATTTATGTACGCGCGCGTATTGCTTCAATTGAGCGTATCTCTTAATTTAGATTGCTTGAACTTGTGTTGTTGATTGTGCGACAAATAAATTGAGTAATTTTGGATATATATGGTAAGTCTTCCTTCCCTTCTTCCCACATCTCTAGGCGTGGATGAGGGAACCCAACAACTTGGTTGACTACTAACGTGATTAACCACTTCATGGCGGACCACTATAGCTATATTGTCAGTTATTTACGACTCTATTTACATTTCCATGTCAATGAAAAGGAACAACACGAAAAACAAGAACAAACTGGCAAGGAATTTCAAAGCAAGTGTTATGCAGCCAATTTACCACGGTTGCCAACTCTCACTTTCAAATGTCGCTAGATAAACCTGCAAAATTAGCTAAAAATTCGTTAAACTCAGAAGGAATTTCACTAAAGGTAGTAGCTAAAATTTAAGTATAATCCATATTCCATATTATGTTTTGTTATTAGTCATTTTTCAAAATTAATGTCCCAATTTTCCTGCGGACCATCAAAAACATTTCACGGACCACCAGTGGACTACCGGTTAGCGACCATTGCTTTACACCCGGGGTGGGCATTACGTCGATAGTGATCGACCGGTAGATCGCGCCAAGATATTTTGGGGTGACCACCTGAAGATTTTACCAGTTAGAAATTATATACGGAACATTCAAGATCGGCTCACAGTATGCAATTCTTCCACTGACTATATAACACCGAAAACTAACTTCTTTAGATAAAAATGCTTTATTTTTTAATGTATTTTGAATTGTTTCATAATAAATGCATCATTTGATGTAATTATATTTGTGGCTATTATTATTAAGTTTGTATCTAGCATTTTGCTTCAAATGCGGTTTTAAAAAGTGTGTTTTTTTTTTTATTTTAGTTCGATAGGTAAGTGAATATTCCATATTTATTATTAAGTTATAATAACCTTTTCCTTAGCTAATCCCCCGAAGACATTGGGCAGTAGCGCATACAAGAATTTTTCAGGGGGGAGGGGGTCAACAGTTTATCATTCTCGTTGTTGTTGTTATGGCTAATGCCACCTGTCTGACGTAGTCAAAACGAGGTCTACGAAATTCACCGTGGCAAGGGGCTAGAAGTACGTCTGTCGTTGGCCTAGGCCTCCATACAGGTGACAGTACGATTTAGTTCGCTGAAATTCCCCGAAGGGAAGTTAGATAGCACCACCACCTATCTCCACCTCCAAAATTTTGCATGGAACTGAATGGGAGGGAAATATTCTCCAGTCCACTGCACTCGTGATTCAGCCCACAAGACTTTCGGACCCACTGATTTAACGAGCACGTCCTCCGTGTGCACTCGGAGGGTATTGGTGGCATAGGGCATCGAACCCAGGCCTTCCGGTCTGGAATCCGACGCTCTAACCACTAGGCTACCCACGGCTCATCATTCTCGTATCAAACCCCAATACGCAGCCCAACATATTTTTCTGATTTTGTCGATTGTCAAGAACAAAAAAACAGCAAAAAATAAATTACTGAATAAATAATTAACATTAATTAATAAACAAAATTACTAATAGTAAATACTTAATTACATTTTACGTACTATATACATGAGATTATGAGGAATCGGGGGAAAAAATCAAGGGCTATGAGGGAAGTGTCCAGACTTGTGAACCCTTCCCCCGCCTTTGTGTGTGTGCCACTAAAACTGGGTGGACCGCAACACATTGAAAAAAATTAGAAGTAGCCCGTACGTCCCTGGAAAAGTCTGCCCACCCCTGATTTACACAATACAGTGAAATGCGTTTAACGCGAAAGCGCTTAAGAAGAAATATCGATTAAGGTATCCGACTAGGTTCGGAACCGTGATTTTGCAAAAGCGTATAAATGGATAATATTTATGATATTTAATGTCACTTAGATTAGAGAGTGCATATAAATTGTTTTAAGAATGGTATAACAAAAAAAAAATTATTTAAGTACAATATTTTGACAAAAAAATGAACATATAATAGCATTTTCAAAATGTTCTCCTTTTGTGAAAAATGCTTCTATTAGAATAATATTTTGCCTGTATATAGCTCAGACCTTTGTACAGAGGCTCAACTAGAATTTTTGAAATATATAACTTAGAAGTGGGTTTATCCATGTTTTACGGCAACAGGGGGCAGAAATTTTAAGAAAAGAATTTCACACTTTTTTTTTTCTGTATCATCGGAGGAATGTGTTGCAGTAGATGATGATAATCTGCGTACAGCCCCAATTATGACAGACATTTTGGAGTTTGTTCAAAGCTAAAAATATTGGTGTAAATTCCGAATGAAATGAATAATGTAGCTCCTGTCCCCACGTCATCCAAAATGAGGCACATCATGAAAAGTACGCGCCGTTATTTAGACGCACATTCCAATGGTGAAATGAATAACAAAATGGACGTCATTGGACAATTAGTTGACAAATTGGTACTAAAAAAGACAACGCAAAAAAATGGATTATTTCCAAAAAACTCCACATATATATGTTTTGTTTTTCAAAAACTTGAAAATCTTGTATTAATTTCATTAAGTTCTTGTGAATGTTCTTGTTTCCTTGATTTTTATCAAATCATGGATATATATATATTTCTATGTGAATAAAATGTACTCTTAATTTTTCTCAATACATTGTGACGTCTCACGCGTCTTTTCTTTAACAAGTTCTTTGGGTTCTTTGGGCCAGAATTAATGGCAACTCTTTTCCAACCAAATCCAAGAAACGAGAAGTGTGAATAAAAGATGCAAATGAACAAATTTTTGAATATAGGATCTTAGAGTAAGCGGGATGGCAATGTAAGGTAATGTTTGACAATTGATGTTAGTTTGTGGCACTTGATGGTTATTACAGTTCCGTGGTTCAAGTCTGAATGAGTTTTGCGTGACGTGAATACAAATTATTAGTGATCGAATAGAAGGAATCAGCCAAGTTGCATACTATTGCATACAAAGACAAGATTGATCGTTACTCCAAGCTGTAATAAGGTAGGATTGATTATTTAATATTAGAATCGGGAATTAGGCGGTTCGCTTATTGATAGTGGTCTGAATTAGATTAAGTCTTATTGCGTGTTGCGTATTTTTACCATCGTAGATTCTCCCATATTAATTATTATAATTTAATTTGTTAAAGGTTTAAGTTGAATATCTTAATAAAGTCATATTAAGATAATGTTTGATCCTAGTTCATTCGCTAATCCTACACCTCTAGCTCACGCTGATACTTCGAAAGATGTACTTCCAAGGGGAGGAACATCACAACATAGGGGTTTGTTGTAACATCGTTTAACACGAAAAAAAAATTCAGTCTCTCCCAGTTTCACTTTACACGCTTTTTCCCCCTAGGTTCAATTTTATTAACATCTTACTGGAATAACTCAGAGACTATTGGCAACGAATCTCCTAATTTAGAAACACGCTCAAGTGAGCAGAACTCCTCTATTTCTGATATGGGAAACGAATTTGCTTACCAAGCCATGACTGTGAAACCTTAACTACGCAGAAAATTGAACTTAACACGCTATAAAGAAACTTTATAAAAAAAGAAATCAGTGGCAAAATATAACATTTTCGTAAAGTCATCCTTCATAAATATTTCAGCAATCACAAGAAATTCAGTAATTACTCATCCTGAATGTTTCATCGCACAGATACAGAAAGAAAAAAGTCTATTTGATTTACTGCTTCCACAAATTCGGAAGTAATTAGTGAAGTAGGCACACTTCAAATCGCGTTCGCACAGTACGCCCAATAGCTTCTTTGTTCTCTTTCGTGGGAGCAAGAGCGGAAAGTCCTACTTGACACGTGTAGGTGCTTTGCAATACCAATAATTGCACCAAGGATTACTCAGCTACTGATGAATACACGTTATAGCCAGAATGGATCTCAAAGGATTTTTTAAAGTCTGTTTTTGCTTACTGCAAAAGAACAAGATGAGACTTTAAAAACTATTTTCCTGATTGGACAAAGTACCAGTATTAATATAAAACATTTACATGGTTATAGCGCTACACAATTAATTAGACTATCTTTAAATTTTCAAATCATCAATAAAGCAATTTTTGACAAGTAACAAACTTTTGAGAGAAAAGCGACTCACTCACTCATCACGAGATCTCCGGAACTATTAGCTTTACAGTCTTGAAATTCGGCAGACAAGTTCCTTTTATTGCGTAGAGATTTGTTGAGGAAATCAACTCTTAAAGGCTTACAGGGGTGTTTTTGCCAAAAAATATTTCGTTTTCGAACTATCAGACCTACAGACTAAAAATGCGGCAAGCGTGCTTCTTTTATTAAATAAGAGATCCACTAATAACAAGTTCTGCAAAACTAATTTACAAGGGGAGGGGTAGATAAAAAACCCCCATTCTTGAACAATTAAACCAACAGAACTGAAATTTGACAAGCATCTTTATTTTGTTGAATAGAGAGATCCGCTAAACACGGGTTTTGTGGAAATAGACTCCCATAGGGATTACAGAGACGTAAAATATAAGTATACATTCACATTAGAAATTTGAATCCTGTCTTGGTTAATTCAAGAGAAGTGTAGTGTCTGATTACTGTTTGGCGGTAGATTCTTTAAGAGTTGGCGACGTTCCCGCAATCTGCGGGGAAGGGGTTACTGTGTTAGGGGGAGAAGGTGACTGATCCTCGGACGAGGCGGTCAGGGAAGAGAAAGTCCCTTGTTTTGGGAAGCGTGGAGCGCTTGACCGGGATTTAGCGAAGTTAATTTCATTGAGAACCGACGCATGGGGCGTGGTATGGTCTATCTAAGAAGAGATAGTTTCTTGGGAGTGTTTTAACACGACGAAATGTGTTTTGTTTCTGTAGAGTGAGAAACGAGATAATTGTGCTGGCTGTCGAGAAGTCATTTCAGTCGAACCTCTATATTGCGAATTTTTCTATATAGCGAACTTTTTCCAGGAGCCTTGCACATTTCACGATTTTCTTCGTAAAACAACCTTTCTATAGCGAAGTGCATTTTCTATATAGCGAACTTTTTCTTTTGTGATTCAGTTTTTATTCTCCTTTTTTTAAAGTATTTCTGAAAAAATTTCAAGTTATTCTCTCTTTAACACATTCTATAGTGGTCATAAATATTGAACTGGTTTTATTAGATCCTACCTCGCTGAGAGCAATAGAGTTCTGGACGTTTCATCCAAGAAGTGCAACTTTTAACCCCGATTGCCGAGTTCAACAGAAACATCTTCGATATCTTCTTTCACCCTCAGTGAAGTTGTTCCGTGTCCCCGTGTTCTAATTCTAAAATAATGTATGTTTAATATTACTCGTATGCTTTAAATTATAAAATGCCCGTAAAATTCATTAATTTTAGTTACAATTTTTTTCTTAATATTGAAAATACAGTGAATTATTCGACAATCTTTTTCCCTTGCAGTTGTACTTTCTTTTTTGATGGGTAAGATACATAAAATAAGCATATATTAATTTTTAAAAAAGGTGTGAATAATTACTTTTTAAATATAGAGTGTTTATGAATTTTAAATTTTTTTATGTGGTTTATAAAGTATATTCAAAGATGGACCTCTATATTATGAATTTTCCATATAACGAACTTTTTGGGGGATTTAGCGACTTCGCTATATAGAGTTCCGACTGTAATTATATGGATAAGGGTGGAAAGTAATTAAGATTACATGACAAGAGGGTTATAAGAATGTTTTTCTGTGCAATCGAAAGCTCATGCTCTGCGCGCGCATGGGACTTATAGATATCTCTCAATAACTTTAAAATAATATGTAATCATACATCATCATGAAATACACGGCGAAGCGGGTGGGGTTAACGACTAGTAAAATATAAAAATAATACTAATCCATTTAATATATTAAAGTTGTAGCTACTAATCTCCTCAATGAAATAATAGCTTCTGATTCCCCTTAATATTACGGTACACACAGCCCCTAAACTTGAAATATACTTTCAGAGCATTTATTAGAGTATTTTGAATATAATACAATAATTTTAAAAAATACATCAAATTTTTGTCGGACGCGGTAGCCTAGTGGTCAAGGGTATCGGATCGTGGCTGGCATGTCATGAGTTTGAGCCCAGTACCATAAAAGATCCGCCGGGTAGGGGCGCGATGCAAGTTAAATCTGTCGAGAGCTCAAACGTCTTACCGTTGGAAGAGTGGGGTGGTAGCTCAGGTGTCATCCTCGTCACTTGACCATGGTTCAAAGTTACGAGGTCCGCTGCCAAAATTCCCTCGTGTAGCTGAACAGTGCGACGTTAATATTCACTCACGCCGCTTAAGACCCGCCGTATAGATGGGGCCGGTGCACGTTAAATCTCTCGAGGCTGAAATGTCCTCCCGTTGGTGTGGTATGGAACTTAGGAGAGTTAGGGGTATCGTCCTCGTCACTTGACCATGGTTCAAAATTACGAGGTCCGCCGCCAATAGCCCTCGTGGAGCTTTATAATGTGACGTTAATATAATTCTCTCACTCTAAGTTTTTACCTTATATATTCCCACATTAAAGATTATATTATAAAAACCACGTAGGTGAAATCAGTGGCGTAACGGAGAACATTTGGGTCCCCCCCCCAGCAAAGTCAGGTTTGGGGCCCCTTAGAACCCCTTAATAGTGAACTTTGTTATTTTTAAATAAAATGCAAACAATTTCAATCGCTGGGGTGCCAAAATATTGCGTCGCGTGCCATGTACTCCATCCCTGTTATATGAGAAATCAACACACGCAAGGCTGAAGGTATCAAACTATTTGCGACAACTTTTTTTTTTATTAAAAATGGAGATATGGGGATTTTTTTTTTGTGGTTTTTAGATTTGCTTAGTACATTTTTTAAAAAATATGCTAAAATTAAGAAGAGAAAAGAAATTATTATTACCAAAATGGGGGGGAAAATGGTTAAAAATTTACAAAAAATAACATAAACGGGGCCCATTCGGTACCAAAAGTTTATAAGCAAATTTTAAATTTTTCAATTCTAATGCGTTGCTATGTTGTTCATTTTTGAAATGACCGTCAAGATAAGGGATACTTTAATTTTTACAAAAACTAGAGCACTTTATCTCAGTTATTGTGTAAAATTGCTTAAAAAAATCATTGATTGATAAATCTGAAGGTTAAAACACTTTCTACACTATTTTACAGAACATACACAAAATATTTCGGTTAATTATTTTCAAAAATTTTTGTGCAATCGCTGTCCCCATTTGAGAATTCTCAAAAAAAAAAAAAAATACATTTCGAGTAAAACGCATTTTAAGTATGGCATCTTGCTTAAAGTAATGGAATCTGCTTTTACTAAAACACTTGTAGTTTTTGTTGTAGTGAACGGAAAATAGAAGACTTGGTATTTTAGTAAAGCAAATAAGATGGCCTATAAAACAAAATCATAAAAAAAAATTGTCAATTTTCGGCGAAATTCACAATTTTAGGGCAGTTGGATATCTTAACGCTACAAAAAAACCGAATACTCCCAACTTCAAAGTAAAAGTCACGTGGTCGCCAAGAATCAAATAAACTATTCCGATAAAAGCCTTTGGCCACACAATCGAAACAAGTTTTCTGCATGTGTAAACACAATTCACTTTACAAAAGTCTAGGAAGAATTTCCTTGGGATTCCTACACCAAAGAAAAGGACTCAATATCTCTGCACTCGGGGAAAGGGGAGAGATTCAATACATAGGCTATCGCATCAGTGAACACACTCAAAGCAAAACTTAGGCAATCCCCCTTTTCTCCCTCTTCAGCTAGTCTGCTTTAGAGTCGGGGGGAATAACCCTCAGAGGCAAAAGAATTCCCAAAATAAAGTTTCGGTATAGCTACGGGGAGGCTTTATCAGCTGGGAACGCGAAAAATTTCAAACTGAGCCTTTAAGGTTTTCAATTCCGTTTGTAGTATTTCTTACAGGAAAAATACTGAAAAATAAATTTTACATTTTAAAATAAGGTGAATTTTAATACTTTTCATAAAATTATTAAGAACGCTAATTACACGTCCAACATTTATAATGCATATGTACTTATTCATACTCAAACACTGACTTCTGAGCAGTAATATCTTAAGAACTATTGAGGCCTTGGGGCCTTACGCAAACAGCCTTATGCACCTGCAATCTTTTTATTTAGGCAGTATATAACTTAAGCCCAGTAGGTGAGTGGTTAGTGCATCGCGCTTCCACACCACACGTTCGAGGTTCGAACACCGGACTGGGCAAGGTTGACTTAGCATTTCATTCCTTCAGTGGGTCGATAAAATTAGCACCAAATTTGCTTGGGAACTTAACACTGGGGGTTTTCACGTCAGACTGACCACTTTACCGGAACATCTGCTCATGCACCACAGGGCCCATGGTCGCGTATTCTGAGTTGGACACAGCCAGCCTTGGCCATCATGAGTTGTCGCGCCACTGAGTTAAGTAAAGTATAAAGCTTACGTAGTCAAATACTCAAACGAACAATAACCTGTAACAAATAAATGTCTCTCAAACCTAGGGACAAAACTTCTGCCGCCTTCACCTAAATGGTAGTGTGGGGAAGTAGGTCAAGGCCTAGCCAAGACGACGGCCATTACATAATAATGCAGTCTTGCCACACTTGCCAGTTGGCAGGCATATAGTTCTAAAATCCCCAGTTTTTCTGAGAATATTCCCGAGAATAACATTTTTCGAGAGATTAAAGTTATTCAAATTATGATCTTACTAACGTTGAATCGAGGCTCTGGAACTGGTAGGCTCATGCCTAAAACGAGTTTTTGAGCTGCGCGTAAAATTAAAACATTCAGGAAGGTCATGAGAAAACATCACTAAAATTACGAACTCGACGAATGTCTATCAATAAAATTGATAAATTATACGAGAATTTAGTCCCAGTAAGTTTCATAGGTCATAACCAATTTTATAATCGACCTTAAAATTCTTTTAAACTACCACACTTTTAGTTCCACAGATTTGCCGTACTATGTAATCAAACTCAAAATTCCTTCACTTTCAAATTTGTACAACTGTCGGCAAAATTTCAAAACCATTTTTACAAAACAAAATCCAATCAGGATATTTTTTAATCACCTCAAACATTATTAACTTTTTTTCTCCGTCTCGAATTTTTTAGCTGCATCCAAATTGACTACGCTGGCCTTGCCCACGGTCCTTTTAAATTTTTTACTTCTTTTTTTTTCCGGTTTTTATTAAGTTCTTACAAGCTAAACTATAATGTATTATAACTAGCTCTCAAAGTTTACAATAAATTTAAAAGTTAAATTTTATTCATAGAAGAATTTGAGCCATCACATTGTGCATTGGTACAATTTTTCACAACTATCGAGGGCTGCGGTAGTCCAATGGTCAAGGTATCTGATCATGGCAGGGATGTCATGAATTCGAGCCCAGTACTACTAATGACCAACCGTGTAGGGCAGCGATGCACGTTAAATCTGTCGAGAGCTGAAACGTCTTCCCGTTGGTGTGGTAGTTAGGAACGGCCGCGGTAGCCGAGTGGTATAGGTATCGGACCGTGGCTTGCTTTGTCACGGGTTCGAGCCCAGTACCACTAAAAGACCCGCCGTGTAGGGAAGCGATGCACGTTAAATCTGTCGAGAGCTGAAACGTCCTCCCGTTGATGTGGTGTGGTAGTTAGGAGAGGGGGGGTGCCAGCTCAGGTGTCATCCACGTCACTAGACCATGGTTCAAAATTACGTGGTCCGTCGCCAAAAGCCCTCGCGTAGCTGAACAGTGCGACGTTAATATTCAATCAATCAATCAATCAATCAATCGTGGTAGTTAGGAGAGGGGTGCCAGCTCAGGTGTCGTCCACGTCGCTTGACCGTGGACCGTCGCCAAAAGCCCTCGTGTAGCTGGAAAGTGAGAAGTTAATATTCACTCACTCACTCCTTCATAACTATCGAAATTGTAAAGATTGAAGTTAAAAGCAATACACAAGGTCAAGTGCTCCGTTTAATATCACAAAAATATTTTACTGATTATAGTATTTTAAACCAGCCAAATGACTGTTTTTTTCTCTCTCCCCTGAAACTATTCTATGCGGAGTTTTTATTTGCATTTCATCTTGAAGAGTTCCATCTTAACGAAATATATATATAATCCCCCCCCCCATTTCTCCTTCAAAATTTGAGAGCAATCTTCATCCTACACGCATATTTCCCAATATTCTCTTTTCATTATTGATATGTGTAGACACAACTAATTGTCTAATACAGCGGTTCTTAAGCTTTCTACCGCCGTGGACCCTTTTATGTATCAGTCAGACATGGCGGACCCCAAGATTTTGAACACCCCTCCTTGAATAATAACACATGGATGAAAGATTTAAAGATTCCTCTATAATCCTGAAAATCTGCCTCTTTGACTAGGAAAAAAACAATTAACATTTATTTAAAAAAATATTACGTTGTATTAATGGCTATGTAGTGCACAACCAATGAACTAATATTCTTGATCAGTTTGTGAACTAGTCAAGAATGGCACATCTTTCAATTTTTCCACGAAGCCTTTCAGAATCTGTAAAAGAAGGAAATCTAAACATTAAATAAAACCCCTTCGCGGATCCCCTAAAATGCCCTGAGGACCACCGGGAGTCCATTGACCGCAGTTGAAGAACCTCTGTTTCAATAGATTGAAGTCATTGTCACTTTCAGAAAACTCACTTCGTTAATTTTCAAAAAATCTCTTTACTTATGTGATTTATTTCTTTTAAGAACTTAATGGCAAAAATTGAGTGTTTCAACATTTTCCGTCAGCAAAATGTTGTGAAACATTACCAGTACAGTTTATTACAGTACATTGCATTACAGTTAATTACAGTACATTGCATTACAGTTAATTACATTACAGATCATTACAGTAAAGTAGCAAACATTACTGCAATGAAAAGGGGAGGAGAAAAATTTCACGTGTTTTGTGATGATATATATATAGTATGTGCATATATATAATAGATATTTCTCTCCCGTTCAAATATATAACTGATCATGGTAAACAACGGTAGACCTACATGTTTTCTTTAAAAGAATAATAAGCAGAAGAAAAATAAATATTAAAAAAATTGATTATAGATGTTTAATAGAAAAATATCACGAATGCAAACAAATAAATACTAGCAACATAAATGAATTTTCTTTTCAAAGATTTAAAATTGGCTCAAGTCCTGTGACGTCATAGTCACATGATAACTGCGATTACGTGTTTCGAGCCTATCAGTTCATTAATTCCTGTGACGTCATAGGCACGTGATAAATACAATCACGTGTTTTCAGCCAATTCGCTGTTGCCAACTTTTGCTTTTCTCTGAAACTTTCTTTTAAAAAGTACAAATATCTCAATACTAATGACGCAAATATAGGTAAACAAAATACACTTTATTTAAAAGAACACGTATTATGTAAAAGAATTTTCTTTTACACATTGAAAACTTTTCAGAGAATCTTAACATTTAATCACCTTCACACAATTATCCATTTTGAAATTTCATATCTAAATTTTACATTCAAAACAACAAGTCTAGAGTAAGTTTTGAATTCGTGATTTCATTTATTATGCGACCGTCAAGAATTTAGATCATTGATCAAGTAAGGGTCATAGTGCTTTGGTGATAAAAATGGGTTTTTCTGTACTTTAAAAAAGATGCAAAATTTGGGGAATTTTATGTTTGTGTGTGTAACACATCCAACTACTGTTATAGCAAGATACATGATAAATAACCTCTATTGTTATCCACTGTACCTTCTTTTCTATCACCAGACCACTGAGTGGACGACCCCTACGTCACTAGATATTCCGCTTTAAGAACGAAGGGAGGTGCTATTTTAATCTTCTTAGTAGGCGGAAGAAAACATTTTGTACCTGTAACAAGAAAGAATGTTTTCTTCCTTTGTTGTCCTTTCACTATTTTCCACTTCGGGTGTATTTTATTTTTTTCGGGCTAAAAGGAAATCGCACAATAATTTTATCATAGAGTCAGAGATTAGAGCACACACGTGAGGAAAACCTCAAAAGACAACAAATTTTTATCAAATATCTGCAGCATTTGTAAAAACTAGAAGATTTTCTAATAGAAACTTATTTGTTGCATTGGATATTTACAGGTGGCAGGTGTTGTTCGGGATGCGGCTTCTTCAACCACCAAGAGCTTAACAACAAAATGTTTGGCATTTATAAATAACTAGCTTGTATACCCGCTCTTCGCACGTAAATTGAAAAATTAAACAATACAGATTAAAGGATAAAGAAGTTTTTAATGAGTTGTTTTACGTGAATTGTAAATTAAACAAGAAAAAAAGCCTTTTGCATATCTCAGCTGAACAACAACAACAACAAAAAAAAACATATGTCAAATTTTAAGTCAGTAGAAGAAGGTGTCAGCGGAAAAATAATTTGGGGGTCAATGAGATATAAATGGGAGTCAACGATAGTAGCTCTCGTTAAACCAGATAATGACTTTAATTTTAAAAGAAAATTGAATCAAGTGGAAACCAGATTTACTTATTTAACAGATATATTTACTAAACTTAATGAGGATAATTAGCAGTACCGCAACAGCATAAATTTTACCAAAACAAAAACCATAATTTCAGCGTTCTCGCCAAAATTAAGCTAAAGGAGCTGTAATATTGTACGTCGCAAATTTTCAGTTTCTCAATTTGTCACAGAAAATCTGCCAGGAAAATGACGCTTCAATCTACGTTCAACATTTAAATGTCCGTTATTCAGATTTTGAACTAGATTTGAAAATGCTTTGACTATGGTGATACCCCTGTAGGCAAGGAATTCAAATGATCAAATCGAAAAAAGAATATTATATTACGAGAGGAACTGATAGGAATAGACACTAAGATCTTGAAGTAAAGTTTAGAAACTGACGCCAGCATTCTTGGCTTTAAAAAGATATTCCAATTAATTATTCCGAATTATGGAATATCTTGAGAAAATATTTAATTGCTTTTTCTAGTAAGAAGTTTCAGCGAGGTTTTCTAAGCCAAAAAAAAAAAAGAGAAAACCCTGGGCACAACTAACCGATGAAAAAAAAAATTTAGGGTTAAATCTGACAAGATTGATGAGACAAAAGTTGAACATTTATTATTGAGAAACACAAGATTCATTCCTCCCATTAAAAACATTTGTTTGTTGCTCAGTTACTTTATGTAACAAAAGTTTTATGAATTAAATAAATTTTAATTTATTTAACACGTGTTTCTTAAGGTTTAATTAGTATATACTTCACTACAGTTAGAAATTTAAATCTTTTAAAGTAAGTAGCTGTATACCAGCTGTCAACAAGGCATTTAAGTTGAATTTAAGTTGATAATTTGCAAGAATTCACCATTAGTTAAGTGAGGGTCTACCCAAAACCGAAAAACATGGCAAGACACAAAGTTTAGGAACATCTGCTCTACACTAAATAAAAATCTTTTCGTAAAATTTCATTTATTTAATCATTTTTTATTTACTAAGACACACTACATTCGCGACTGTCCTCCGAAACCTTAAAACCTGTGTCTTTGGCCTTCATTTTTCTGCTAAAAGGGGTCCATGAAACAAAAAAGAAAGGGAAGGAGCCCCCTCATCAAGCGGTTTGAAAACACAGCAAGATTTCATAAGGCAGAATCCTCTTACGCGGGGAATGCTCTTTAGATTAGTTTACCCAACTGATACCAAACTCAATATCTGTCTACAGACCCCATGTTTATACAGCAGATGATATGCCTTGGGGACAGGAAAAACCTTTCCTTCAAGATGGGTGAAAGTTGCGTCAACTCCAGCAACGCATCAATCAATGTCACATGACACATTACAACAAATGCATTGCATAAAATTCAAAACGAATAACGATTTGTACATTTTTAAATTGCAGTGGTAGAATAATAATTTGGCGAGAGACATTTTGTTTGAAAAAAAATATCAACTTCCTTCTGATGCCTATATTTTGTTGATGGGAATTACAGCTGTTATTTTTTGAAGTTAATTTATTTCTAAGAAAGCAAAACATTCATGCAAAAAACCCAAGTAAGTAATAATACTAATACTGTACCTTAACCATTCTTTAACCACACCTATTATATTTATGTATCATAACTTCTATAATATTGAGGGGAAAAAAACAAAAGTTAATTTCTACTTTTGGAAAATTCCTTACTAATATTATAAAGGTGAAAGTTTGTGTGGATGTTTGGTACTCTTTTACGCAAAAACAACTGAATGGATTTTAATGAAACTTTACAATAATATAGCTTATACATAAGAATAACACATAGGCTATAATTTATAAAGATATTATGTGAAGTGTCCAAAATATAATGATAATTGTCAAGAAAGTAGGAAAAAATTCTACCATCTGCAAAAAAAGCCCGCGACAGCATATCTTTTATGTGTGAAGCAAAACTTTGTATTTTGGTTTGTCTAAAGCCAGGCGCCAGAAACTGCGACAGCTTGAACAAGCGAAGTGTGAAGCTGATTGCAATTTTAACATAAAATAAATACAACAAAAAAGTAATATCAACGTATTACACTTCCAGATATAAATTATTTATACTATTTTAAGCGTTCATTACACAAAATTTGTAACAATGCGCTACTTTTGCTGAGCAAAGATCAGCTTAGGAAGGTGATTTCACAAATCGACCCACAATAGAGTTACGGGGAGTTATAGATAAAAAAAAATCCTTTTTATCATTATTGGATCTACAGACTTAAAATTTAACAAACATGGGTTTTTTTGTTCCGCTGATATATGCAAACAGCTTTTTTCTTTTGTTTAATTTGCAATTCACGCAAAATTAACTCAATAAAAACTTTTTTCCTTCAATTTATATTGTTTAATTTTTCAATACACACGTGCGAAGAACGGGTAAAACAGCTGGTAAAATATATTTTACATATCCAGAAGAAATAAGACGCGCAGATTATAGAAACTATTGAATCTAAATGTAAATTCAGACTTCGTATTTCGGTATCAAAGGCAGTGATTGTATACTTAATTGCAACATTCTTCAACACGTAGCTTCAAAACAAATCATATGTCTATATGGTTTAATCTTGACATCCACTCCTGTCGGCAGTTTATAAAGGATTAAAATATGATTTTTTGTTTGTTTCTTACATACTTCCATAAATTTCCAAAAATAAACAAGGATTCGTAGGAAATAGTGGAGTCTATCAAACATTATAAAATACAGTGAAAATCGCTTTAAACGAAACTGAGGGGAACTGAGATATTTTTTGTGTTAAAGGAAATTACAAAAAAAAAAAAGAAACATATTTAACAAATTATTATTTATTACAGTACATTTTATTTACATAGATATGTATATATGCATGTATTTAATAAAAATAAATAAAACAAAATTTTCTCATGAACTTAAAAGAAATTTAATACAAAATCTCTTCAAGTGTTTAAAAAACAAAACATTTATTGAATTTTTGGAAAATAATCTCTTAATTTATTTTTGCACTGTCTTTTTTAGCATAAAATTGTCAACAAATTGTTTTATCTCGTCCATTTTGTTATACATTCACCATTGATATGTGCGTCTAAATAACTGCGGATACTTTTTATCATGTTTCTCTTTTCGGATGACGAGGGAAAAGAAGCTGCATTATTCATTTCATTTTCTTCATTGGAATCTGCATCAATGATATTTTTTGAGCTTTGTGTGAACAAAACGTTCTCTTTTTTTTTGTCATAATCGCGGCTGTACACGCATTATCATCTACTACAACGAATTCTTCGGGAGATACAGTAGGTCAGTACAATAATACAGAAACATTTCATTTAGTGTATGGTGTTTTCCGTATTTTGTTCATTCTCAGAAGGGAAATCTTTCATGTTAACCGATTTTCGTTTTGTGTTCAAAAATGCATGAAAATACGTAGAAGTTTGTCGGGGGGGGTACCGTTTGTATTATTCCGTGTTAACCAAAATTTAGTCATAAGGAATCCGACTACTTGCGACAACTTTCTTTGAAAAAATGGAGATATGGAGATTTTTTTGTGATTTTTAGATTTATTTAGTATATTTTAAGAAAAAATTCTAAAACTGAATTTTTTTTTTTTTTTACTAATATTAAAATGGGAAAAAACTGTCAAAAATGTGCAAAAAATTACATAAACGGGCCCGCTCTGCACAAAAATTTTATGAACAGATTCACAATTTTGATGTGTTGCTTTGTTGTTCATGTTTGAAATGACCTTCAGGATAAGAGATATTTTAATTTTTACAAAAACTAGAGCACTTTATCTTAGCGACTACATAAAATTGCTTAAAAAAACAGTGATTACATTTACATAAAGGACTGTAAATTTTGAAATAAAACAGTGATTGATAAATCTGAAGATTAGAACACCTTTACTGTTACACCGAATATACACAAAAAATTTCATCGAATTATTTTAAAAACGTTTTGAGCAATCGCTGTCCCCGTTTGAGTTTTTCAAAAAAAAAAAAAAAAACATTTCGAGTAAACCGCATTTTAAATTTTGAGATCTTGTGTAAAGTTATAGCATCTGCTTTTATTAAAACACATGTAGCTTTTGTTCTAGCGATTGGAAAATAAAAAACTTGGTATTTTTTATAAAGCTAATAAAATGGTCTATAAAATAAAATCATGAAAAAATTTGTCAATTTTTGGAAAAAATCATTATTTTAGGTTAGTCGGATGCCTTAAGCTTTTTCGCGTTAAACGTATTTCATTGTAATTAAGTGAAAACAAAACCAAACCTCAAACACATTTTAAATGCTTCTAAAATTTTAAAACAACAGATAGTGAATATTAGGTCGGAGAAAAAGAAATCATTATTTTTTCGGTAAACAACTGTAGTGTCGATATCTCGTGAAGTATCGATCAAACAATTTCAAATTTATGCTCGTTGTAAAGATGCATTTCACAATTAAAAAATTCTTTTGCTTTTTTTGGTTTGATCCATTCAGTTGTGAGTTACAGGGTGTTAAAAATGGAAGTCACCAAAGAGAAAATTCGGTACATTATACAGTTTTCTTTGATAAAGGCAAAAATGCAAACCAGGCGGCTGAAATTGTGAATGGTGTTTATGGTGCCGATACTGTAACAGCTAATCACGGGCAATTTTGGTTTCATCGATTCCGTCCAGACATTTTTGATGTTAAAGATGCATCTCGCAAAGGCAGGCCTGTCGTCGAAAATGTCGCTAAAATCACAGAAACAATCGAAGTTGACTGGCATGTTAGTAGTCGTAGCATCGTCCAGGAGCTAAAGATAGACGATAAAAAAGGTTTTAAACCATTTGCGCAAAGTTGGATTCACAAAAAGAAGCTGGATGTTTGGGTGCAACACCAATTAACACCAAAAAACGTAATGGATCGAATTCCCATCTGCGAAGCCATGGACAAACGGAAAGAAATGATTAAACGAATGATAACTGGGGATGAGAAATGGGTCACATACAACAATATTGTGCGAAAACGATCGTGGCCAAAGCGCGGTGAAGCAGCTCAAACGGTGACCAAACCAGGACTAACGGCCAGGAAGGTTCTACTGTGTATTTGGTGGGACTGGAAAGGAATAATTTATTACGAGTTGCTTCTGTATGGCCAAACTTTAAATCTAGATATCTACTGTCAACAGCTGGACCGCTTGAAGCTAGCTATTGACCAGAAACGCCCAGAATTGGCCAATAGAAAAGGTGTTGTGTTCCATCAGGACAACGCCAGGCCACACACGTCTGTAGGAACTCGCCAGAAACTCTGAAAGCTTGGCCGGGAAGTTTTAATGCATCCACCATATAATGGTAGTCCTGACCTGGCGCCAAGCGATTACTACTTTTTTCCCGCATTGCAGAACTTCGTGAGTGATAAGAAATTGGGATCAAGAGAAGATAGTGAAAATCGGTTACAAGAGTTTTTCGCCAATAAGGACAAAGACTTCTATGAGAGAGGCAGTGGCGCACAAGGGGGGGAGGGGTCCGAACCCCCCCCCAAAGCCCTTGATTTTTTTAAAGATTGATTATAATTCTAAGTATATAGTACGTAAAATTTAATTAATTACTTGCTTTAATGATTAATTTTATTAATTAATGCTAATTATTTATTCAAAAACTAGTTTTTTACTGTGTTTTGTTCCCGAAAATCGACAAAATCAAAAGGAGCATGATACAAGAATGGTGAACCTTTGACCCCGGACCTCCCCCTCCCCATCTTGAAAAATTCCTGTGTGCGCTACTGGAGAGAGACATTATGAAGCTACCTTTAAAATGGCAACAAATTATACAACAAAACGGTGCGTATTTGACCGAAATCAGACAATCCGAAACATGTTCAATAAAGTCTTGAATTCCTTGAAAAAATAATGGATTTCTTTTCCCCCAACCTAATATTTATAAACATATTTATTATATTTACGTGACCTTGTATATATTTTGATTCATTTTTTTCCATTTGGAAAAGTGTCCTACCCTCTGCAAAAGTAGACTCTTCTTGCGAGAGGGGTGTAGCTATGGAAGTGCTTAGGGCGCTGGGGAAGTTAAAAACGGCCCTCAGACTTGCTATTGTTGTCAATTGGCGCATAGTTTGAAATTCCCAGTTTTTCAGAAACGATTAAAATTATTTGGATCATGATCTTACAACGGTCGAGTCGAGAGCGAAAATAGTCCAACTTGAGGCCGATGTCCAGGGGTCGGGCCCAGTTAGCCCATACCTTAAAACGTCCCCAGAATGGGTGATTAACTTGAAAACAAGTAATATAAAAAATATTATTAATTCAATTCATACTTAGATCAACAAAGAAATTTTATTTTAGCTACTTTTTATTAAATAGTTACAGAGTTAATACAAATATGTATATACGTAGGACAGAATCAGAACATTAAGTGGTAATTAATTTTTATTAATTATCATTAAAGTATCGTATTGTCATCCAAAACAATCGGGCATATAAAATTTCAGTGCAACTGAATGCTTTAAAACATTTTTTCAAGTTTTGACACAAGTCGCCAAAAGGGTCGCTAAGTCGCCCAAAATGATGCCAACGTGGCTGTATTTGTAATTCTTTAAATGATTAGTTTTATTCAATTAATTTTTATTAATTATAATTAAATTATTGTATTGTTATCCAAAATAAAATCCTGCATGTAAAATTTCACATCAAATGAGCGCTTTAAAATGTATTTTATTAACGATGGAAAATTCCACCAAGATAAATAAATAAATATATAGAGAGAGTGTGAGCTAATAGTAGGAATAGAAAAAAAGGGGAAAGTCTGTGTGTGCTAACGGCTAATTCTGTTTAATGAAGAAAAAGTTTTGTTTACATAGTAATAATTTCTCATTTGCGATATAATTTTTCTAACACTCATTGAAAAATACTCGAATCATTTTGTAATTAATGATTAATTAATACAAAAAATATATATACGAGTCTATTTGTGATACAAAGGACAAATAAAACTGGCAGCCTTGGAAAAATATTTCTGAAATGGATAAATTTCAAAGTACTAAGTTAATAGTACCATTCATTAAAATTAGATGAATACCATCTTAAGTTTCCAGTTTAAGAGCTTCATAATTTAATTGGCCACGCCATGATGATAAAGCACCGCACTAATTAATGCACATTCTAATAAGGTGTCAAACTAATTAGTTCTACGTTTTCAATAAGTCATCATTCAAGAAATTAAAAATATACTTAACAATACGTATTTTTTTAAAAAAGTTAGACTATTACAAACGGTAAGCTAAAATTATAAATTTTCAAATATAAAGATTCCAGTTATCTCAGTATTAGTAACAACATTTCACAAATAAGATAAAATCTATCCAGGAAAATGAAGGATTCCTTCTGCGAAATTAGAACTTGAGTAGAAGGCCATATTCACAAGTCCTTGGAGGCCTAAAGTTTTCCAACCAAGACCTATGACAACGATCATCAACCACCGGCAAGCATGCTACCAGATGACAGCGATTAAATTCAAAACTTAGCAGTAAGTTTTTTATACTTTTTTTAATACATAAAATCTTACAGTATAATGAGAGTAAATATTTTTCTTGTTTATTTTTACAAGCTGATTGAGAGATGCCTGTTTTTTTTTTATTATTATTGCTAATATTTTTCCCCTTCTCCCAGGGTTAAAGTTGTCTTCAGTAAAAGTACGAGAGCTTGAACTAAACGCGAAACACATTTTCAGACAGAAAAAATGCCTCAATTTCCATAGACATTTGCAATATTATAACTCATACCTCTGCTAATAATGTAGTGTTTTTAAAAATTTCAAAATATTAAATGAATACTTTATTTTTCGTTTTAATACGTGAAGGCATATAGCCCATTTAACATTACGATATAGGAGAAAAAACGCGAAACACATTTTATACCAGAAAAAAATGAATCAACTCGGTTAAAAATGGGAAGCAAGATAAAAAATGGCGCTCTCTAAAGGATAGTGAAGCCAGAATATCATATTAATGTTTCATTTCTCTTATATCTGAAAAAATGTTCCAAATTTGGATCATATTCTTTAACATTAACCAAAGACAGCCTTAAGAGAAAAACTAAAGAATTACAATTCGCGCATTTTTTTACAATAGAAAAATATTTTTTTTTTTGTTAAAAACCGTTTTTATACTCGAATTTAAGCCGCCATAGATCCTATGCTGCACTCCGAATTCTCGAAATGTTTTAGCAAAAAAAATGTTGTCATCAATTCTAAGCCGCACCCCCAATTCTCTACTTGTTTTTGAGAAAAAACAAACAAAAGGTTCATTAATATACAATACTTCAGAAATTTTTTAAAAAATTAATGAGAAATACTAAGAAGTTAATAATTTTTTTTTTTATTTAGCCGGTATTAAAAAATTTTAAATACATACATGAGAGAACCTATAATTTATCTAACTGTCAGTATCATGTTTTGAAAAAGATTCGTCCCTTCCATTGTCCCAGCTGACATCGAAATTGGTACCAGCGTCGCCATTTTCCCACGCAATGCCGTCTTCCAAGCCATCCAATGCATTTGTTTTGCAATTTTTTTGTAAAGAATGTTTTATAGAAGAATGTAAAAAACTTATTAAAGACTTGGATATTTACAAGCAAACATTATATCATTTTGTTTACTCCATCGGCGTATATTTGTTTCATCCGTGTCAAACTTTCAGTGCCACTACTCTGTTTTCGTTTTTTCTGCATTTGAAATCACCTCCCTTTTCATACCTGAGTCATAGTGAACTCGTCTCGATGTTATTACCGATACCTTTGTTTTTTAGGTGATCTCAAAGAAAGCGTATACAAAACACTTTCTTAAATACGAGCAGATAACGATGTTTAGGATAGACTAATTACTGGAGATAAACTGCAGACTAGGATAAGTCAACGATGCAAGTGGCCAAAATGGACGATTGCATTTTTCCTTTTAAAATAGGCTGAAACTCAATTTCCCCCATCCAACAAATGTTTTGCCTTCTGTTACACTTCCTGGTAAACTAACCCAAACTTTGGCAAAGCAAGCAGTGAAAATTTTTGTGTCGAGGAGGCATAAAGATGAAAGCAGTTTCTTAAAAAGGACTTAGCCAAAAGTCAATGCGCTCGTCACTGGAGCGATCAAAAACAATAAGTTGACTAATAAAATCTTAGTTAAAAAAAATCAACTTTAGCAGACATTCGATTCGAACCGTCTTCTTACAGTCTAATATTTAAAACGAATTTATCATCCTAAAATGGTGATGCAACATACAGTTGCATAGCCAACCAGCCGCTGTCTATTTAATAGCTAAAACACACTTCTTATATTTCCTTTCTTTCTCTCTCTTCCTAAAAAACTAACACGAGCCGAGTTTAAATAGTCGCTCGATTTGCATTGCAGTTGCTGCCAACCACAAATCACGAAACTTGCAAAAAGTTCGGGTTCGAATCGGTCTGTTTACTTTCATTGAGATCATGGAACGGGATTGGAAAAACAACACAAGGAGACCATAAAAATTCGGATCCGAAAAATAATATTTCGCATGTTTTTTTTAAATGTCTAACGCCTTCGATTCTAAACCACACCCGATTTTCAGTAGTATTAACAATGGAAAAATGGTGCGGCTTAGATTCGAGTAAATACGGTATATAACATATATACAGTAAAATACGTTTAACGTGAAAACGCTTAAGACGAAATATCGGTTAACACAAAATAATAAAACGGTCCTGAGAAACTACTATGTATTTTCATGCATTTTTCTCTTAGCATGAAACAAAAGTCTCTTAATACGAAAACAGTTCCCTTCTGAGAATGAACAAAAAATAGAAAACTCCAGCAGGATTGGACTGTCCTGTTGTATTATCAGAAAAATTCGTAGCAGTATAAGATAAAAATCTGTGTCCAGTCTCAATTATGGCAGACAAAGATATTTTGGAGTTTGTTCAAAGCTAAAAAAAAAAAATTATTGATGCAGATTCCAACAATTAAAATGAAATCAGCTCCTGTTTCCACATCATCTGAAATGAGGAACGTCATAAAAAATATGCGCAGTTTATTTAGACTCACATTCCAATGGTAAATATGAATAACAAAATGGACGATATCGAAAAATTGGTTGATAATTTAATGCTAAAAAACAATGCAAAGAAAAATATCAGATTATTTTCCAAAAACTCGATAAATGTTTTTTTTTTCAAAAAATTTGAAAATTTTGTACTAAATTCCTTTAAGTTCTTGTGAATGGTTTTGTTCATTTATTTTTATTTAATATATGCATAAAACATATTTATGTAAATAAAATAAACTCTAATAAAATTAATTTTGTTGATGTACGGGTTTTTCCCCCAATATTCTTTAACACGAAAAATATTTCAGTCCCTTCAATTTCGCGTTAAGCGATTTTCACAGTATATATATGCGTGTAATAATTTAAATTAATATTTACTCTGAATTATTCGAATCTTATTTATTAATAATATCTAATTCATAAATACGAATACAGTCTTTCGAAACATTAAAAGATAAACACTTCTATTTTAATACTTTTATTAGCGATTCCTAATTAAAAGGATTAGACCTTGAAATTTGGACAGATTTATTGGAAATTGCAAGTTATTGAATATTATAATAGCTTTCACACACATGTCTTGCTAACCTGATAAAATAATTCCCTAAAATACTGATGCAAATTTTTCCATTTACTTAAACACGTGATATTTTTTTATTTTATATTACTTTCCCCCTCGTCTTCCCTTGCATATAAAGTGAAAGTTGAATAATTCCCTCTCTTGTATTTTTGCTCTTGAGCGAAGCGCACGCTAAAAATAACTCACCTGCTGCTAAAACTAAACAAACGATGATAGGAGTGAAAAACCAAACTTTGAACTGCCCCGACAACATCATTATATTCAATGAAAAGATTGCCATCTGAGCGATTTATTCCATTTATATCATATCGCATTATAATATGGCGATTAGATACACAGCATATATAAATCTCATTTATCTTAATTCTAAGATCTTATCTTTTTTTTTTCAAATTGGTTTTTAAGTAAGAAAATCAAAAAAATGTAACCAGACCTGAAGAAGGGGTGCGTCAAATAAAAAATTAAATAAATACAAATACTAATTTCAATCCATCTCTACAAATGTTTGTGTGTATTTTTACTCTTTAATCCTTTATCTACCGCATTATGATTTACTGCAGTTTTTTCATGCAATATTGTTTTTTTTATCACTTCATTGAAAATTAAGTGATATACATAAACAAAATACTCAACTGAGGGGAAATTTAATCCATTAGAGCTAATTAATTAAAGATATTCAACTGTAAAATTAATTATATACACTGTTCACTTAAAATAAATAGTCAAATCGTTTTCTAAGGTCTTCATCAACATACAAAAAAAAATAAATAAATAAAGCACTTAAATTTTGACATTAACTATTTTTTCGGGACAAAAAGGATCATCTTCGCAATCCGCTGAAAACGCAATTTCTGCTATGAAACTATTCGCCTTCCCCGCTAAAATACTCATCGTAGAACCTGTGCTGCCACATATCTTGGAAGAGTGAATTTCAAAGAATATTCCTGCTAAGTATCGTCAGAATATTCATGAAAATGGTTATTCTATGTAATTTTAAAGTGAGTGGTACCTATAAGTACTGTCGGTAGATAAAGGGTTAAGGCTGTCTTTGACTAATGTTAAAGAATAGGACCCAAATTCGGAATATTTTTTAGATATAAAGGCTCTAAAACGTTAATATTATATTCTGGCTTCACTATCCCGTAGAGAATGTATTATTTTATCATAATACTCATTTTTTTTTCGAGTTGACACATTTTTTCTTTTATAAAATGTGTTTCACATTTTTTCTCCTATACCGTAATGCTAAATGATCTACCCCTTTACATGTTCTAAGAAAAAACTGATTATTCATGAAATATTTTGAAATTTTAAAAACACTATACTATAAACAAATGCATGAATTACAACATCACAAATTTTTATAAAAATTGAGACATTTTTTCTGTACGAAAATGTGTTCTGCGTTAAGTTCACATTGTGGTACATATGGCGAAAACAGCCTTAATCGAGCCACTTTTTATTGTTTACCCTAAGCAAAAAGAGAGAAACGGACACGCGCGACGAAAGAGACACAGATACAAGTAGATACTTAAAAAGGTACATTCATTTTCTCTCAGTTTATCTTTTCTGTTTATATCATTCTATTTTACCGCACAAAAAATGAAATTCAATGAAAGGCAAAGCTTGAAAGAAAAAAATACGTATATCTGCGGTTCTGTATTTTTTTCCTCAGTTTAACCCTCTAAGTGGATACCTTCCTCCTGAAAAGTTATTCCGAAAGCGGTAACTCTTATTTTGAAGTTTCCTTTAAAAATGCAACAGACTTCTTTCCTTTCCCCCTTTTAGAACTTGGGAGGTCGAACGGAGACAATTTTATGACCTAGTTCGGTTCCTTTGTCAAGTAAGAACCAAGAGCTCAATCGTTTACAGCTAATCCGCTGTTGAAAACGTTACTTGAAGGCAGAAAAATCCGTGCAGTGCATTTTCGAAGCATCTTTACACTGACGGAATTTTCCGTGCTATCCGCTTAGAGGGTTAATAATCCTACAGAGCGGGAAATCATTTTCCACAGAAAAGTCACTAGGTCACGAAAATAATTCAATCTTGCTGGAATTCTAAGAAAATTCTTTTCCTTCGTAAAAGGTCGTTGAATGCCTGAAATTAGAAACTTTTTTTTTGTTGGTGTTCGCTTAATCGATTTTCGTCGCCTTTGAATCCCCTTTTTCAAGATATTGGCAAAGGTATGGGATCACTTTTTAAATGAATATCTCTGGCGAAAATATGAATGAATGAATGAGTGTTATACAAGATTCTTCAGGTTCATCGATTAGGCAGTGACGGAAAAAATGGTCATCGGGGCTATCTCTGGTAAGGTGTTAATCCCCTATCTTTAAGGATGTTGTAATTAAAACAAAAAACAATAATACAAAACAGCGATACTCAACCTCCAGCCCACCGAGCTTTTTTAAGTGGCCCGGTCATGAAACATTGCTCTGAGAAATTTACTTATTTAAGAACATTGTATTAAAAATTTTATGGGAAATTCTTTGTCAAGAAATAAAAAAAAATCAATTTTGCTGTCGGTATCGTACGGGTTCTAATTGATATTCTTTTTCTATTTGGAATGGTTACGGTTAGTGATAACAGACAATAGTGGAGTAGAGACAATTTTATGGGTGGAACTAATTGTTAAATATCTTTCATATCTTGCTAACGAAAAATATATCATTTCAAAACGATTGGGTGGTTGACTATTTTGCAGTGAAAAACAAACATGGATTAGTAATTGCTTGATTTGTTACGAAAGTGCTGCATTTAAAAAATACCAATAAACAGGAATCATTGAATGACACTTTTCCTCGAGAGGTAATAAGTAGGCTTTCTTCAATAATCTGTCCAACAGCAACAAAGTGTTTTGCCAGTGGTAATGTTACAGCAGTGTAACGTCACGTTTCGAAAACAACAACAACATCTGGTGTCGGTTTCTTTGTAGATTCGACGCCCACACGTGCAATTTCCGATCCAGCGCAACCCCTGTTTGACCCCCCGAGGAATCTAGCGACCCGACCGGAAGATGAGAGAAGAGAGATGCTTTGAACTTGCACGGGAGCGGTAACCAACGAAACCTCCTCTCACAAAATAGTGGACTCTAACAATCTAATTAATTTTAATAACTTTAATGTATCATTTTGTAAATAATTTTCAATAGTTGTGACGTAATAAATTCCATATTTTAATTCACCAAGAATACGCTACCGTTATTCTTTCAAACGTTACAGCTTAGAGTTTTGGTGGCAGCGCTTTGGGATAAAAAGTTAGCATTCAGGACCCGTGAGAGGAGGAAAATTTTGGATTTTTACGGACGGACCGCAACGCAGGGAGAAAAAGAGATCTTCGGAAGCCGTGCCGCAATTAAAGTCAGCTTCGGAGAAAGAGAGCGTCCTGCTCATAGAAGATCAAACTGATCTATAGTGTTAACGGCTAGTGTCCGAAGGGAAAGCTATTTTCGGAAGCCGTGCTGCAAGTAAATTCAGCTTCGGAGAAAGAGAGCGTCCTGCTCATAAAAGATCAAACTGATCTATAGTGTTAACGGCTAGTGTCGAAGGAAAGCGATTTTCGGAAGCCGTGCTGCAAGTAAATTCAGCTTCGGAGAAAGAGAGCGTCCTGCTCATAAAAGATCAAACTGATCTATAGTGTTAACGGCTAGTGTCCGAAGGGAAAGCGATTTTCGGAAGCCGTTCTGCGATTCAGCTTCAGCTTCGGAGAAAAAGAGCGTCCTGCTCAAAGATCAAACTGATCTATAGTGTTAACGGCGAGAGTGTCCGAAGGAAAGCGATTTTCGGAAGCCGTGCTGCAAGTAAATTCAGCTTCGGAGAAAGGGAGCGTCCTGCTCATAGAAGATCAAACTGATCTACATCTACAGTGTTAACGGCGAGAGTGTCCGAAGGAAAAGCGATTTTCGGAAGCCGTACCACTAGTGCACATAATTTGCTTCTGACAGCAAGCTGAGTACTTCAAATGGGTGAGTACTGTTATATTTTTGAGTTGCAAACTGCATATTGTATTAGGAATTTTGGTTAAAGTGTTCTTTAGAAATTTTGAAATACTTAGTGTTTTTTCTTGCATGGGAACAGTGTTATTTTGTTTCTAGAGAATTGTAATTGTATTTCAAGCATTGTGTGCAATTTTAGCTTAAGATTTATTGTGTTTTTAAGTCTCTTGAATGATTTTGATTATTTTTAGTGTTAAGTTTTTCTTTGTGTATTTCTGTGTATGCATGGGACCAGTGTTATTGTATTAATAGAGAATAGTAACAATAGTGCAAAATTTAGCGTGACATTTATTTGATATTGTTTAAAAAATGGCTTTCCTTGGTAAAGGGAAAAAGCAAGACATGTTGCAACTTGCTGAGGAATTAGGAATAAATGCCACTTTAAATATGACTGTCCCTAGCATAAAAATTGCAATCACTAACAGTGAAGGTTATGAAGAGGAATTTGTTAAAAATCTGTATGAGACTATCATTGCAAACGGAAAAAGATTGGAAGAGTTAGAAAGGGCTGAAAAAATGAGATTGGAAGAGTTAGAAAGGGCTGAAAAAATGAGATTGGAGGAGTTAGTAAAGGAGCAGGCATTAAAAGAGAAAGAATTACAGCTGAAATTTGATTTAGAAAGGTTTAAAATAGAATCCGGATTTAGGGTAAACGATGAATCAAACGATTCTACAAATGCATGTTCTGTAACCTCTAATTTAAACTTAAAAAAATTGATCCCAGATTTCGATCCTAAGCAGTCAGATATTAGTTTATATCTAGTGATCTTTGAACGCCAGGCTAAAAGGGCGTCAATAGAAAAGAAAGAGTGGGTGGGGCAATTATTGGGTTTGTTACCCTAGAGATCGTGCAATTTATTGCTCGCGAACCGGAGGAACAAGCCGAAAATTACGATTATGTAAAGAAATTATTACTTAAAAGATTCAAGTTAAGTCCGGAGGTCTTTCGGCAAAAATTTGTCCAACACCAGAAAAAATCCGATAGCACCTGGAAGGATTTCACTTTTGAAATTACGAATTATCTAGATGAGTGGCTGATTGGCTTAGAAATAAATACCTTTCAAGATCTTAAAGATCTAATGGTGGTAGATCAATTAAAAAAACGCGCCAATGCTAGTATGAAAGATCATTTTTAGATAATTGGGCAAACCTTAAATCAGCTACTCAAATAGCAGAACTCTTTGATAATTATGAGGACGTCCGAAAGGTAAATTCGAAACCCATGGATAGGTGGGGCAGAAATGATAAAATTTTGACATACTCAGGGATCAAGGAAAAAGAAAATAGATTTGGGAAAACTTCCCCCAGATTAGGAGCTTCTGTTCCGGAGAGTACTAGAGAGAGAACTTTTGAAAAACGCGTGATACAAAGATGTTATCATTGCAATATGCCTGGACATATAAAAGCCGGTTGCCCTAAATTAATAAAAAACAAAACGACGGAAACTCTCAATAATATTGAAGGAAATGAAAACCCGGATTTTCTTAATTCATATACAACAAAGGGCTCTGTGAATGGTCACGAGATAGACATTCTTAGAGATACGGGAGCGACAATAGATTTAGTATGTGCAAAATACATAAATCCTTCTTCTTTCTCTGGTGAAAATGTTTGGGTAAAACAACCGTTAAGCCCAGAATTAGTTTGTTTACCTTTGGCGGTCGTGGAAATTTCCGGAAATTTTGGAACGGTGCAGACTAAGGCAGCGGTTTGTGGAAATCACTTAAATCAACACGGTCGATATTTGCTTGGAAATAAAACGGCCGAGCTAATAAAAGGAAATTTAGGCTATAATTTCCTGCCAGTCGAAATATTGAATGCTGTCCAAACAAGGTCTCAAGTCAAAGCGGCTAGAGAAGAAAGGGGAATAGATAGTGGTGATGCTAAAAAAGGGGAAGATGAGGTTATAATTGTTTCTTCGGATGCAGAGGACGAAATTTTAATACCTGCACTCCAGGAATATGTTCCGGAATTAGCGCTGCTAAGGGTTACGCGAGAAAATTTAATCAATGCTCAAAAAAATAGCGAGGAGATTAAACCCTTATACGAACAGGCAGCCAGTCAAGTGCAGGTTACCAATCAGGTTTATTCGCTAGAGAAGGAATTATTGGTCAAAAATCGTGAAGATAAGTTAGGTAACGTGGTGAAGTCAATTCTTTTAGCGTTACGAACTGTATCGCACGAAAGTACAGGGTATACACCGTCAGAGTTGGCGTATGGGAAAAATTTGCGAACCCCAGAGACGTTGGTAATGGAACATTGGATGGAACCGGAAGAAGAGGGTGATCTCGTCACTGAATATATGTTTAAGTTAATAAATAGATTAAAAAGATGTCAAGAAGTAGCTATAAATAAAATGGAGGAAATGCAAGTTAAGCGGAAAACTTGGTATGACAAAAACGCAGTAAAACGTGAATTTAAGGATGGAGATTTAGTCCTAGTGTTAGCTACATCCAGAGCAAATAAATTAGCAGTGCAGTGGATAGGTCCTGGGACAATTTTAAATAAAATTTCGGAAACGAACTATTTAGTCGAAATCCCCGGCAGACGCGAAACATCTCAAATCTATCATATAAATATGCTAAAACCATATTACAAAAGGCCAGAACACGTTAACGTAATTATTAATGATGAAACAAAAACTCTCTCGCAGACCAGGAGTTAGAAATCCCATACTTAGAAAACAATTCTCTCATTTATGATTTCGAGGACGTAATCCAGGCTAGCGAGTTGAACAAACACCTTCACGACAAACAAATGGATCGACTGCGCGAATTATTAAATAAATACTCTAAATGTTTTTCAAACAATCCCGGTTTAACTAATCTGGTTGAACACGAAATCCAGTTAGTTAGCGATCAACCAGTTAGGACGAAGCCCTATCGAATGTCGCACCGACAAAATGAAATCTTAAAAAAACGAAATTAACCGAATGTTAAAATTAGGAATCATTGAGGTAGGAGAATCGGATTACATGTCTCCTATGATTTTAGTTGAGATAGCTGGGAAAGAACCTCGTCCATGTATAGATTACAGGAAATTAAACGGGATCATTAGAACGGAATATTTTCCTCTTCCGAATATCGAAGAACGCGTAGAAAAAGTATCGGCGGCTAAATTTATTACCGTCTTTGACTTATCTAAGGGATATTGGCAAATACCTTTGAGTAAAACAGCACAGCGATACGCAGCCTTCTGTACTAGCTTTGGTACATACCGACCCCTAAGGATGAGTTTCGGATTAAAAGAATGCTCCATATTTCTTTAGTAAACTCATGGCTGAATTACTTAACGGACTAGAGGATTTCGTTGTCCCGTATCTAGACGATATCGCAATTTTCTCAGATACTTGGGAGTCGCATATTAAACATATGGAAACGGTTCTGCAGAGAATAAAGAGAGCTAAGTTAACGATAAAACCTTCAAAGTGTAAGTTTGCGCAACAAAATGTCAAATTTTTGGGTCACATTGTGGGTCAGGGTTTTCGCACTCCTTCCGAGATCAAAGTTCAGGCTGTTCTAGAGTTCCCTACCCTTCGCACGAAAACCCAAATACGTGCTTTCTTAGGTATAGCGGGTTATTACCAAAAATATATAAATCTGTTCTCGGTAATTGCTGCTCCGTTGACGGATGCGTTGAAGGGAAGAGCAAAGAAGGGAGAAATTAAGTGGACGACCGAGTGTGAAAACGCATTTCGAGAATTAAAAGGGAAACTAACTGATAAGCCCGTCTTGTACGCGCCAAATTTTGAACGAGAATTCATTGTTCAAACGGACGCTTCGAACGCAGGTATGGGAGCAGTTTTAACCCAATTAACTGAACAAGGTGAGGAGCATCCAATCCTTTACCTGAGTAAGAAATTTTCAGAGGTAGAGAAGCGTTATTGTACGACGGAGAAGGAATGTGCTAGTATTGTTTTCGCAATTAAAAGGTTACATTATTACTTAGATGGAAATTCATTTTTAGTTATGACCGATCACAACCCGTTGGTGTGGTTGAATAGAAATGTTAGTTCTAACCCTAGATTGATGCGATGGGCTTTGGCTTTGCAACCATATAATTTTAGAATTGTACATCGGTCGGGTAAAAGTCACAAAAATGCAGATAGTCTCAGCAGATCGGTGATAGATAATTAGGGATTGTTAACAATGTTCTCTTGCTCGTGAATAATAATTGTTGCTTATGTTTTTTAGTTAAAGGTTAATAATTGTATTAAATTTTATTTATTTACTAGTACTGTATATCATATCGAATGGCGATGCGTGTCAAAAGATAAAGCCATGAAAAGCAAATGTATTAATATGCTTAATTTTGTGTACAGGGTTTTAAAATATACATGAGTATTTAGGTTACGCAAGAGACATATTGTGAAAAATATTTTGTGTGTAAGGTTGTACACTTCGCATATCATATCAACATGTCGTTAGTATAATTTTATTTAAGTATTGTGGCGAAGAATATTTTATGTGCAAGGTCTTACACTAGCATTTGATATACCATGTTAGTATAATTGATACTAGGCATTGTGATAGGAGTGTTTGTATTTTTATTTAATGTATAGTATGTTTTCTTACATTGATTACATTGCTATTTCGTGATATAGATTTGTGTAAGTTCCCTAGCAAGAACACTCACTCACTAGAAATAAGTAATTCCAAATTTAGTTCAGCGTTTTTTTAGTAATTAAAATTGCAGCTCAGAAATATAGTGGTGCTTGATGAAGGGATGTGTCGGTAATCTGTCAGTTGTCTCATCGTCATCCCATTAAACTTTTCTCAACGGAAAAGTTCCATAAGAGAGGGCGAGAGCTGTAACGTCACGTTTCGAAAACAACAACAACATCTGGTGTCGGTTTCTTTGTAGATTCGACGCCCACACGTGCAATTTCCGATCCAGCGCAACCCCTGTTTGACCCCCCGAGGAATCTAGCGACCCGACCGGAAGATGAGAGAAGAGAGATGCTTTGAACTTGCACGGGAGCGGTAACCAACGAAACCTCCTCTCACAAAATAGTGGACTCTAACAATCTAATTAATTTTAATAACTTTAATGTATCATTTTGTAAATAATTTTCAATAGTTGTGACGTAATAAATTCCATATTTTAATTCACCAAGAATACGCTACCGTTATTCTTTCAAACGTTACAGCAGTAACAAAGACATCGTATGAAGTTAGTTATATTATTGGCAATCATATGAAACCGTTTACTGATGCAAAAATTGGGAAGGAGTGTTTCTTAAAAGCTTTTGATTTAGTGTTAGTGATAAAAAATAAAAAATATAAAAAAAATAATTAAAAAAAGCAACACAGAGCAGTTATAATATTTTGATCAATTTTCCACACTTTAAATTTTCAGTGTTATCTGGGTCTTAAAACTCCCTCTCCCCCTTCCCCATTTGTCCTCACGTTTTGTTCCGTGTGAAATAGCTGACATATGTATGCGGCCCAGCAGAAAAAAAGAATTGAGTACCCCTGACATAAAAACTTTCAATTTCTATGTTTTAAAAAAAATTCATTTAAAGATAATTTTTAAACCTTTATTTATTTCTTTTCGCACGCGCGAAAATTTTCATAGTGCAATTCATAGAGCATAGATTTTTATGCTTTTTTTTTCTCTTAACACGAAATGAAAATCGCTAACAGGAAAATATTTCTCTTCTGGGAATGAATAAAACACGGAAAATACCAGAAGGATTGAACTGTTCTATCGTATTAACGGAAGAATTCATCGCAGTAGATGATGATAATGTGTGTACAGTCGCAATTATGGCAGATAAAGACATTTTGGAGTTTGTTTAAAGTTTAAAAAATATCATTGATGCAGATTTCAACAGTTAAAATGAAATGGATAATGCAGCTCCTGTTCCCACATCACCCAAAATGGGGAACAACATGAAAAATATGCGCAATTATTTAGACGCACATTCCAATGGTGAAATGAATAATAAAATGGACAATATCGAACAATTTGAAGACAATTTGATGCTGAAGCAAAGCAAAGAAAAATATCAGATTATTTTCCAAAAATTCAATATAATGTTCTTTTTTCCAAAAAATTCGAAAATTTTATATTAAATTTCTTTAAATTCTTATGAATGTTTTTGTTTCATTGATTTTTTAATATATGCATATATACATATTTTTGTTTATAAACTTTAAGAAACTTAATTCTGTAATTATATGATTTTTTTATCTGTGCAATATCTTTTAACGCGAAATTCTTTTAACACGAAAAATTATTTCAGTCCGTTCATTTTCTTGTTAAGCGATTTTCTCTGCATATGTTTTTGACTAAATTAATAAATAATAATCAAATGCATTAAAATAAAAGTAATTAATAATTAAATATATGCATTTCACTATACTCTACTAAATTGTAACCATTATAACAATAAATCTTAAAAATTGAGATAATATACTCCTCATAAATATGGAGAACTAGCTGTTATACCCGCTCTTCGCACGGGTGAATTGAAAAATTAAACAATACAGATTGAAGCATAAAGAAGTTTTTAATGAGTTAATTTTACGTGAATTGCAAATTAAACAACAACAACAAAAAAGCTTTTTGCATATCTCAGCTGAACAAAAAAAATCCTGTTTGTTAAATTTTACGTCTGTAGACCTAATAGCTGATAAAAAGGATTTTTATATATATCTATAACTCCCCGTAACTCTTGTAGGTCAATTTTTGAAAAAACCTTCCTAAGCTGATCTCTGTTCAGCAAAAGTAGCCCATTGTTACAAATTTTGTGTAATGAACGCTTAAAATAGTATAAATAATTTATATCTGGAAGTGTAATACGTTAATATTACCTTTTTGTTGTATTTATTTAATGTTAAAATTGTAATCAGCTTCACACTCCGCTTGTTAAAGCTTTCGCACTTCCTGGCGCCTGGCTTTAGACAAAACAAAATACAAAGTTATGCTTCACACATAAAAGATATGCTATCGCGGGCTTTTTTGCCCGAGGCAGAATTTTTTCCTACTTTCTTGATAATTATTGTTATATTTTGGAACTTCACACAATATCTTTATAAATTATAGCCTATGTGTTATTCTGGTGTATAAGCTATATTATTGTAAAGTTTCATTAAAATCCATTCAGTTGTTTTTCCGTGAAAGAGTACCAAACATCCATACAAAACTTTCACATTTATAATATTACTAAGGATGGGGTGCCGCAGATCACGTGTCACATGATTACGACTAGAAATTACTAGGTCCATCGCCTACAGTCCTCACCATCACCAAAAGTCCTCGCCATAAAGTCCATACAGAAACGTTAATAAACCAGTCAAAAAACTCGAGGATATACTTTAGCGACAACCCTGGTTGAAATTAGCTATCGTTTCTTCATTTGAATAAATAAATATTGTAAATAAAAATGCATAAAGATGATTTCTTTTAAATTTTAATCTTGCTTAAAGTTTATTTGTTCCATGAATCCTATTCTACATGTTTTTCTCCTAAGATACACCCCTACCAGCAGTGAACACAAGAGGGAGATCCGTGGGTCCGGACCCTCCCACCTCATAGCACTTGGTTTTTTTTTTCGATTGATTATAATCTTATGTATGAAGTACGTAAAATTTAATTAAGTATTTAATATCGGTAACTAATTTTATTAATTAATGCTAATTATTTATTCAATAATTAATTTTTTACTGCTTTTTGGTACCCGAAAATTGACAAAATCAAAAGAATATGTTGGGCAGCGTACTGGAGGCTGATACGAGAAGGGTGGTCTTTCGATCTTATAAATATACACACACACACACATATATATATATATATATATATATATATATATATATATATATATATATATATATATATATATATATATATATATATACTAGCTGCATGGCCCGGCGTTGCTCGGGCTTTCTCTACTTTTATAAATTTTCCCTTTCCTTCACAAAATCAGTCCTTCTAACATTCTTTTTCAAATGACCCCCTCTCCTCCTCTTAGCCCGGCGTTGCTTGGACTGTTACCGAGTGTATAACTTAAAATTCCCTGTTTCGAAATTTTTTCGCTTCTTTTCTGTCAGACAGTGTAACGTCACTTCTCCTCGAAAACATCAACATCTAGTCGGCTTTCTTTGTGGACCCGACACCCACACGTGCATCTGCAGGTGCAACGCAACCCCTGTTTGAACCCCCGAGGAATCTAGCCCGTCGACCGGAAGATGAGAGGAGAGATGCTTTGAACTTGCACGAGAGCGGTGACCAACGAATCCTCCTCTCACAAAATATTGGACTCTTAACAATCTATAATTAAATTTAATAACTTTAATGTATCATTTAGTAAATAATTTTCAATAGTTGTGACGTAAATAAATTCCATATTTTAATTAACCAAGAATACGCTACCGTTATTCTTTCAAACGTTACAGACAGGTTTATTCCTCTCCCCCTGCCGTTGCATGAACATTTTTAAATGCATAACACATTGTCATGGAAATTCCCCTTCCTCTCTCGCTATGATATCTCTCGAGTAAGTGAACAGTGGGACTTTAATATATTCACTCCCTCACTTTTGCAACTTTATTAAATGTTGAATTAAAATTTTAAGCATTTTTTTTAAATGTTCGATACACGGAAAAAAAAGTTTCATACAATTGTTTTTATAAATGAAGAAGTTATAAAAACTTTGAATTTGATAAGTAGTTATTAAATATTAAAAATTTGAGTATATTTTAACTGATGCAACATATTTAAAAAATAAAATACTGCAGAGTTAAAATTTATTTAAGTAATTCTCAGTTTAATAAAAATGATACTTTGTCTTCTATTTTTTAAAAATATTAAAACTACCTTTTTTACTAATTATTATAATACTTATTATTACACTTTCTTGAAAGGTTTAGAATTATGCATTGAGACATACTTGTAAAACCTTCGATATACATCCAGTATCACTTTTATTGTAGTTTTGTTACAGGTTTACAGTGGCGCACACAGGAATTTTTCCAGGGGGCGAGGTCGAAAATTCACCATTCTTGTATCATGCTCCTTTTGATTTTGTCGATTTTCGGGAACAAAACAAAGTAAAAAACTAATTTTTGGATAAATCATTAGCATTAATTAATAAAATGAATCATTAGTAGCAAGTAATTAATTAAATTTTACGTACTATATGCTTAGAATTATAATCAATCGGAAAAAAAAAATCAAGTGCTTTGGGGCGGTCCGGACCCCCCACCCCCTTGTGTGCGCCACTGTAGGTTTATAATATTCCTAACTATCCACCGTTCTTCAAGTATAGTGAAATGGGTGTCCAACACTTGGCCTTTTTCAACTAAATTTGTTTTGTATTTTGCTATCTTTAGAACTGTAAATTTGTTTCAATATTTTTTGAAACACTATAAATAGTATTTAAATTTTAAATTATCGCCTTGTGTGTGTGTGCTTAAAGTAAACTATAAGTACAACTTTGCATTCAAATGGGAGAATCGATCTTACGTTGAATTTTAAAGACATTTATTGAGTGAGGACCTCTCTCTGTTAATATTTAACTTACAAAATAATTTCCCTAACGTCATTCAAACTATTCAAATATTGTTTTTTCTCACGTTGTGTAAATCGAAAAGTACACCGAAACTTCGGTGAACTTTTGAACTGAAAACTATATAGCACGATTTAAAAAACAGTGAAAAGCTTTTTGTGAAAAACGGCGTAAATCTACCTTAATTTAAAATGCATTCTTTTTCAGGTCGACTGATTCGAGACGTATTCGTTTTTGCAAGGATTTTAATGGAATAATCGTCTGTGTTTTGTCTTTAGAATTTTAACAAATTCTTACTTTAATTAATATTGCACAGTCCGTAAATATCAAGATTTAAAATTTGGCGAACGTAACATACTCGAACTTTTCTAAAATCATAAGCAAATAAACAATGTTCTTTTTTCGATTAAAATAGTATAAATAATTTATATCTGGAAGTGTAATACGTTAATATTACTTTTTGTTGTATTTATTTTATGTTAAAATTGTAATCAGCTTCACACTCCGCTTGTTCAAGCTTTCGCAGTTCCTAGCGCCTGACGTAGACAAAACAAAATGCAAAGGTTTGCTTCATACATAAAAGATAGATATTTGCTGTCGCCGGCTTTTTTGCAGATGGCAGAATTTTTTTTTTACTTACTTGATAATTATTGTTATATTTTGGACACTTCACACAATATCTTTATAAATTATAGCCTATGTGTTATTCTGATGTATAAGCTATACTATTGTAAGGTTTCATTAAAATCCATTCAGTTGTTTTTGCGTGAAAAAAAAACTACCAAACATCCCCACAAACTTTCACGTTTATAATATATATCATGATATATGGGAGAGAGTATATATATATATATAAACTAATAATAGGAATTGAAAAGAAAGCATGATTTGTCTGCATTGTTGTGTGATGTGTCTGCATGATGTGTCTGCACACCCGGTTTTGGCTAGTTTGGCTGAAAAGTCGGTTTTCAACGCTTTTGTCATTGCTTTAACAGTTACATTGTTACAATAATGGAGACGAATCTAAGTTGGCGTCGAAAACCAGTAATTAAATTAATTCATTCATTCATATTTGAAAAAAACTGTATTAACATTAAGCGTCATCCACTAGAAATTTTAAAAAAATGTATTTGATCTTGACATTTTAAAAAAATGTATTTGAGCTTGACTGGATGAATAGAAAGTATTTTTTTTTTAACTATTGAAAATTTGAACAAGATAAACACATACATAAATAAATATATTTATAAATAAATATATATATATAGAGAGAGAGAGTTTATAGTAGGAATTGAAAAATAGTTCATCATTTTGAGAGCAACTAAATAATTAAAAAATCTATCTAATATTGTTTAATGGAATTTAGAGGACCCTTGATTAAATATACCCTTAGTCCTAAGTCAGCGATATTCAAACTGCGGCCCATTGTGAGCGGTTTTTAATTGGCCCGGTCGTGGCCCATTGCTCAGAGAAATTCACTTCTTAAGAACATTGTAGTAAAAATTTTATGTGTGTGGGAAATTCTTTGTCAAGAAATAAAAAAAAATCAATTTTGCTTTTTGCTGTCGGTATCGTACGGGCACTAATTGATATTCTTTTTCTATTTGGAATGGTTACGGTTAGTGATAACAGACAACATTGGAGCAGCGACAATTTTATGGGTAGAACTAATTTTTAACTATGTTTCATATCTTGCAAGCGAAAAATATTCGAAGAAAATGTATTGTTTCAAGACGATTGGGAGGTTGATTATTTTCTAGTGAAAAACTAATATGAATCAGTAATTGTTTGATTTGTCACGAAAATGCTGTATTTAAAAGATACCAATAAACAGGAATCTTTCAATGACACTTTTCCTTGAAGATCTTTTTAAAGAGATGATAAATAGGCTTTCTTGAATAAACTTTACAACAGCAACAAAGTGTTTTTTCAGTGGTAATGTCACAACGGTAACAGACATCCTATGAAGTTTGTTATATTATTGGTAATCATATGAAACCGTTTACTGACGCAGAAATTGTGAAGAAGTGTTTCTTAATTGCTTCCAATTTAGCGTCAGTGAGGAAAATAAAAAATAATTAAAAAAAGCAAAAAAAGGAGTTATAACATTTGGATCAATTTTCCACATTTTAAATTTCCAAAGTCATCTTGGTCTTAGGGCGTTTCTCCGCTTATCATCATGTTGCGACCCGCGTGAAATAGCTGATATATATATGCGGGCCGCTTGAAATAGCTGAAATATGTATGCGGTAAAGCAGAAAAAAAAGGTTGAGCACCCCTGTCCTAAGTAGTTGATCCATATTTGCGTGATAGAGGAAGGAGGGTGAAAAACAGCAAAAACAGATCAATGACCGAGAAATAATAGTTCAACTGAGATAAACTGTTAACATGTTATGTTAATAAACAGCTAACACGAGAAAGTGGCGTACAAAAGAGAGGAGTTCGGGGATATAATCTCCCATCCCATAGACCAGTGCTCCGCAACCTTTTTATCGCCGCGGTCCGGTCAACGTTCCATAATTTTACCGCGGCCCGTTTAGGGTGGGACACGTTGATTGTCTATATTTTAGAGATTCTTTTGATTTAACAATTTTAATTTAGTTACATTTAAATATGCCTTCAGAATAAAATATAGTTACACGAAAAATGAATAAAAGTGATTTAACGTGGAATATAAAGTGATTTCAGTGGAAAGTTGCGCAAATCCGAAAAATGCACCATTTTAAACAAAATGACAATAGTTTGATGTTCTTTAGGCTGCCCGGCACCACTTGATTCACGGACCGGTACTGGTCTGCGGACCGGGGGTTGCGGATCACTGCCATAGATCAAAAGTTTTTGAATTTTTGGCTTACAGATTAAGCCTCGGAACTTTCCTTTGTGTGTTTTCAAGAATATACACCTCCTCCCAAACAGATCTAAATACTCCATTGATACGAGGGATATTGTCGACATGACGCATAGTAACAAAGTAACAAAGACGACATTGAAATGATACTCCCCTCTCTCACATCCAAGAAACACCCGACCCAAGTCGGTAGATTTTCCTGATGCAGATAATAGACAGCGGCAATATCGTATGATTATATGACATGAAAAAGATCCCGTGAGTGTCCGTTTGGCTTGGATGCTCTCGGCAAAAATTAAATTTCTAAGTACAAACTTCGCATCCGCAGAGCTCAGGTGCAACCCTCTGGGGAAGAAACGGGGGCGTCAAAATTACTTGTTGTAATCGATATCGCTTAAATGGTGCCACACTAAAAAGTGATACCAGCTCCTGGGGAATGTACTAGGTCTGCAAAGGTAGAAATACCAATACGCAGCCCCCATTGCAGAAGAAGAAAAAAAAACATCCAAGCAATACGAAGGTAAGGATTTTTGACCGTCCTGCCGAACTCGCGCGCGCTATTGGTCGGTTATGCTCAACGGAATTCGTTTTACAATTTAAACATTGCTCTGATGAAATATATGTAACTCTTTGAAACTTCTTAAGGGGACTTGGCACCCTTTGAGCAAACTTCTTTATTTACGTATTTAAAAATTATATTTTAGCATTTTATACAATGTTTCTATTCAAGAAAATGTTACCAGATGAAAATTTTCATATATTATTCACACAATTTTAAAAATTAAAATTTTTTGAAGAAAACTGGGAAAATTTTAAAATCCTACTCCTTTTGTAAAAATTAATTTTTTGACCTGAAATTTTTTTATAATACTCTTATGGATGATCTAAACAACTTTAGGGATGGATTTTATATATATAGAATAACTTCATTCGTTTTCGAGAAAAAAAAATAAAATGTTGATATACAGGCTAAAAATCAACGAAAAAGCCAACATGTCTTATATTTTATTTTTTTTTAAAAAAGCATTCAGTTTATTAGCAAAACGGATCCCTAATTTTATTACATGCTTTATTTTCAACACGCAAGAAAAAAATGGAAGTGATTGGTGAATAATTGTCGAAGGAGTAGCATTTTGAATGCACTAAGGTTTCGAAAAACACAAGCTGAGAAAAACCACTTTAAAGTTTATAATTCTGAAAAAAATAATTATTATAAGCTTAATTAAACTTAAAATACCACTTTAAGATATTACTTATACGTTTTTCTTTAAAATAATTGCATTTTCATATTTTTCAACCCACACATTTTTATAAATGATCAACTTTTAGAGAAGAACTAATTGCCCAGGAAAATTCAAAAAAATGTTAAAAAAAAATTTTTTTCTGTCACGACAGAAATTTTAGCTGTTTTTCTTCTTATAATATTAAAGTATTACATTTGTATGAAAAATATATCAGGAAGAGGAACTGAAATTATAAAATTATTAATATAAAATGCCTTAATTTAAAAATTTTACATGCACACATTTCACAAGGAAGAAAAATTACATTATTGTATTGCCTCGGAAATATTCTGCTTTTAATACTACACATTCCTTTTTATAGTTATTATTTCTATTTCTAAAATAGATTTTTTTATCATAAAGCATTTTTTAGCTTTTTTTCTAAAAAGGGGGTGTGGCTGAATTGCCTAATTTGTTTTCAAATGAAGTTTTATTCAACTTCTAACTTTCCGACATGCACGAGTGATATATCAATCGAAAGATAATAATGCAAAGAATAAGATTAAATGAAAATAAAAAAAACGATAGGTTTGTGATTTTTAGGGTACCAAGTCCCCTTAATTTATGTTCGAGATAGCTGCGTTCCGTCTACAGTTTAGTTAACCATGATACTTTAAAAATACCGTAAAATACGGCGTATAACACGCACTTTTAACACAAAAAGTGTGATCGAAATTTAGGGGTGCGCATTCGTTATACACCGGGTTTTCAAATGAGAGCCTTAAAAATGAAAAAAAAAAAGATAAACATAGAAAAAAATTAGACATTTACATGTATCGAAATACTGTTTCTAATAATACCTCAAATAAATGGCTTCAAAACATAAAGAGAAAAGAAGAGTACATTTCAGGTTTCTTTGTGAAAAAAATGGAGTGCGCGTTATACGGTGAATATACCTAAAAACCTAAAAATTGTAGGTTGAAAGTATAGGTGCGCGTTATACGCCGGATTTTATAATACATATAGGACTGTAAAAAGAGAATATGAAAGAATTAAAAAAAAAGAAAGAAGAGAAAAAAACCCTCTCTATCTTTACGAAGCCATTTTATTTTGCTGGCAATACATACAACCGAAAAAAAAAGTATAAGTTAAGGATTGAAAAAAGTTATTTTTGTTGTATTTAAAAAGGAAAGTAAATAAACAACTAAAGACGCGCGCGCGCGCACGCACGCATACAAAAGGAGAGAGTTAATTCTAAATTTCTGTATATTCCTCATTAAAACTTCATAATTAACTTGAAATGGAAAAAGAAAACTCTCATTAAATATAAACATAAAAAGGTAAAATTGTAATAATAATAATAATTGTATGAATCAGTTGCTCACACAAAGGGGATGACCTAGGGGTCCGGATCCCTCCCAAAGCCCTTTACCTTTTTCCCGATTGATTATAATTCTAAGTATATAGTACGTAATATTTAATTAAGTATTTGTTAATAATGATTATTTTTATTAATTAATGCTAATTATTTATTCAATAATTAGTTTTTTACTGTTTTTTGTTCCCGAAAATCGACAAAAACAAAAGGAGCGTGATACAAGAATAGTGGACTTTCGACCCTGGACCCCCCTGGAAAATTCCTGTGTGCGCTACTGGTATGAATTCTTTCGAATTTTAAATTCCTAAAATTCTGCCGCATCTCTGTCTCATCAAACAGAACTTAAAAAACATACATTAAAAACTGGTGCAAAACAGAAAAAAAATTTAATATAACAAGATTTGTCTCCCGATAATATTTAATTATTAAACTCCTTTTATGATAATACACAACACAAACTGGTTGCAATTACTCCAACAATCACTGAAAAAGATAAAAGCTGAGTAAAAAAAGAAAACTGCTGAATACAATAAAATGGATCATTACTCTCTTCATCCCAAACCGGTGAAAATATAGTCATTATACAGTATAAGTAATTTAATAAAAAGCTGCAGTCATTCCAATAAAGAAATTATTTCAACAAAACTGAATTAATAGGTCTTGCAGAATGATTCAAAGGAATAATCTTTGAACTCAATTAAAAATGTAAGAACTGTTGATTTTTAATAGGCTCATAAGGAGATAAAATCATTTAATAAGCAATATTTTAATATAAAGTACTCATTAAAATATATTACAACATAAAATAAATTAAATACCTTTGTCCAGCCCTTCAGCGTGTAATTCCTTTTTTCATCAACACTCAAGTCACTAAGTTGAGTTTAAAGCAGACGATATTACGATTATCTCCACCAGAATCCAATATCACTTCCAAGGGAAAGAAAAAAAGTACAACACATTTCTTTTTCATCAGCACACCCTTCTAGCCGAACGTTTGGTGAACGAATGGAACATTTTCCCGCCACCCTCCGGCACGTGTGGGCGGTTCGCATTAGGATCACGTGACCAAAAACTCGCGGGACTCTCCGAACTCATTACTCACCATCCTTAGGCCCCCGTTCGAAAAGTCACGAGCGCTAAATATCGTCTACTTTATGTGGTTGCATGTGAGTGAATGTATCGTTAAAATGGAGTCAATTATAGGGGGGTTTGCAGGGGTGCAGAATCACATATGGGAGTGTTACTTCACTGATTGCCAGGTTTGTTCTCTTTCTGAATCGTCTGATGCATTTTTAATAGCGGTGTTCACCCCTAGATACCTCCGTGGGGAAGAGAGGTAAATGAAAAAAAAAATTCACGAATGTTAATAATTTTTGCCCCTCCCCCCCCACAACTTCACTACAAATGATGCGCCAATCTGAAACTATGCATGCAACATGGTAATCGCAGACGGATATTTAATAATTAGTAATGTTGCGTGTCTTTTTCCTCCCTATTCTTTTTAACCACATACATAAAGGAAAATACATGTTATCTTATCCCTTATTAAAATGATTACAAATGTTGAGTTGCCAACTCGGAGCACTAACCGAAGTTTTCAAGAAAAAAAAATTTAATAATTTATTTCCAAATGTTTTTTTACATATACCAATTATAATTTACAAAATTAACCCCTTACCTGACTTTCTCATACACCATACGAGCTACCGAAAGATCACCACAACCAGTTTGACCACACGCTGTACGGGCACAGATATTTTCTTCTTTCTATCTTTCATTTGCCCATATTTTTGATTCTTATAGTGAGATTATGGACGCAAAAATGCTTTTAACAGATGCTATTTTTCCATTGTACTTAAATACATCTCATATGGGATTCTCTTTGTGGTAAAGACAGAAATTTTTCATTAAAGGCAGGAATGGAATTTATATAGATTCTTGAAAATACTCGATAAAGAACACGGATTGGCAAGGCAATATGCAGTTTGTTGCTATAGAAGAAATGAAAATGGAAGAATAATGCAAAAAAAAGCCGGAAAAAAGCTCCATTGCAATGTGAGATTTACATACCATGTTTCAAATTGTGTATGCACACACACAAAATCCTCGACCGTTTGAAAAAAAGGTAGGAACATGACATTTTTTTTTTTTTTTTTGTAAAAATGAGAGAAATTCTTTTAAAAAAACAGTATGAAACATTCTCCATAGCATGAAGAATTTACTTAAATAGCAAACATTTAGGGGGGGGGTTGTGTTCCACAATTATAAAATTAAAATATAGTATGAAAATTTTGAAATTGAAAATTGATGTAAAATTCTTTCATTTTCACATTCTGTTAAGTATTACGCTTAGTTATACGCAATAAAAAAACGTGCCTTTTTTTTTTTGGAACATTTTGGGCAAAAAAAAAAAAAAAAAAAAAAAATTATCGCTTAGGACAGAGGTGAGCAGACTTCTCATAGGTACGGGCTACTTCTAACTTTTTCATAGTGTTGCGGTCCACGCAGTCTCCATGTAACTGGCATCCACAAATATGTTTCTTTTAGTATGCACGTTTTGAGTCTTAGTAAAGGCGGTTACTCTAAAATGTCTTGGCGGTCCACCGGTCGATAGCGATCGACTTAATGCCCTCCCCTGGCTTAGAGGATTGCATGCGCATTTCCTTTTTTTTTTAAAGAAAAATAGCTAACTTAGTAGAGAGAGTATCGTAACATAAAACATACAAATTTTTCAATAAATTGCGTTGTGCAATGACCTTTGTCTTTTTCGTCATTTTTATCAAGCAAATAATTATAACGTAATTGTTTCAGGGGTATCTTAAAAAAAAACATTTTATACGGAGCTCATTCAATGCAGGTTTAAAAAGAAGCAGGATTTACCCAAGGCTGGATATGTTGCCACTAAAGTATAGAAATCAGTTAATCTTCAGATTAACTAGGTAATCTGCACGTTAACTAGGGCTGATTCGTTGAAGTGCGGAAAATTGTTTCATTTCTCAAATTACCGAGGTAAGCAGAGAACTAATTAGGTTTTCTGCACATTACCTACTAGGCAGTCGTTGAAATGAAAATCAGATCTTAGATGGAACAACAATAACGTTTCTGAACAGTTAAATTATATGTTGTTCATTTATTTTTGATATCTAAAGCATCAAGTTAATACAATCAAACAATCAACACATTAGTTAAAAAATTCTATTATCAAAATCGATTGGAAAATAAAACAAAGAATATAACACATTAAAATATTATTGCAAATGAAATGAATTTTCGAAACACAAAATTATGCTTACTTATTAATGCAACCTAAAGATTGGCAATACTTTAAATTGCATAGCAATAGGTTCTTGCGACGGGCATTTGGTACATTTAGATTACATTTTACGTTTTTATTGTATTTACATTACATTTTTATTGTGGTACATTTAGATTTGCAGTCACATCTTTTGAAACCCTGCCCGATACCAAGGGAAGTATGTTATTGTTGTTCGACGTAAAGTTATTTCTACAACAAGAACATCTTCTTTCGTAAAAAATTTCTCTTTGCAAACACTATAAATTTAGATCTCACGTGCATTAGTTTAAAATACCCAACGGAAAGGATATGAGAGAAATAAGCATTTGAACTTAGCGATACGGAAATCGCTATAAGTGAAGATTTCCTAGTTAAATTGCAGAAAACTCTTAATTCTGTACTTTAACGGAACAAATTAGTTAATTTGTAGATTAACTAAGTACTATGCATATTAACGGCTTTCGAGCTTTAACGGTAACAGACAACACTTCTTGTGTCCAAGAACAAAATGAAACTTGCCGTCGTCCTCCGCGTAAGTCCTGAAGAATTAAAATTCGAGGGCACCTACGAGAAATAATTATAATTCTTGAAATATACTTTTTTTTTTCAAAAGCTTGAGATAGTTACTTGACTAAATGACTTCAAAACATAAGAGCATTGCATATGCACATTTCAGGTTTCTTCGCAAAAATGGGGGTGTGCTTTATACCACGAATGTACCTTAAAATTAAAAAAATGAAGCTTGAAATTATAAGTCCGCGTGATACATCAGATTTTACGGTAAATAATTAGCATTATTTAATGAAATTAATTATTAATAACAAAGAAATAAAATTTTACGTACTATATACATAGGATTATAATCAATCGAAAAAAATCCAGGGTTATGGGAGGGACCGGACCCGGGACACTCCCCCCTTGTGTGCACCTTTGTTGGGCAGATATCCGATAAAAACGGGTTTTGCGTTAATCGACTCCAAATGGGGGTTGCGAGGTTTTAAAAGGACATTATAGATAAAAATTCCGGTTTTTGAAATATTAGACCTAAAAACTTGAAATTTAATGTTTCTTTTGCTAAGCAGAGATACAATTAAGAATGATCTTGCAAAAATCGGCCCCAAAAGGCTGTTACGGCGGTGTAAAAATGGAAAAAATTCTGTGTTTTTAACATATTAAACCTACAAAGAATTTGGTTAGCATGTATCTTTTGTTGGGTATTGATCCACTAAAAACGGATTGATCGGAAATCGGCTTAAAAAGGGTGTTACCACGGTTAAGGAGGCGTTATAGATAAAAATGTCCGTTTTTGAACTATTATGACTATGCTTTTGGTAAGAATGTTTCTTCTTTTGTAGAGTAGAGATACGCAAATAATGGGTTTTAGGGATATCGATTCTGAAGGGGAGGAAGATAACGGGGCATATAGTAAAGCTCAGAGTATTGTACCGAACGCGCCATCCCTTAGGCCGGAAGCGCCACCTGCAAGAACCAAAGTATTCATCAAGTGGCGGGAAAAAGATTCGATGTTAGGGCGTGGCTGTATGCAGACTTGTCCCAGTGTATTTGTACAAATAAATGTTAAATGTTTTAAATAAAGATATAGTATCATGACGAAATTTCTTCGAGCTCACTCATTAGAATCGAATTCTACTACATAAAGAAAAAACAAGTAATATAAAAAAAAGATTTTTAAGTCAATTCCTACTTAGATCAACAAAGAAAAATTTTATTTTAGCTACTTTTTATGAAATAGTTACAATTAATATAAATATGTACATACATAGGACAGAATCACAACATTAAGTGGTAATTATTTTTTATTAATTATCATTAAAGTATCGTATTGTCATCCAAAACAATTGTGTATATAAATTTCAGTTCAACTGAATACTTTAATACGTGAGAAAAAAACCTTTTCAAGCTTTGACACAAGTCGCCAAAAGGGTCGCTAAGTCGCCAAAAATGATGCCAATGTGGTTATATTTGTAATTCTTTAAATAATTAGTTTTAATCAATTAATTTTTATAAATTATTATTGTATTGTCATCCAAAATAATCCTGTATATAAAATTTCAGCTCAATTGAGCGCTTTAAAATGTATTTTATTAACGATTATAACTCCACCAAGATAAATAAATAAATATATATAGAGAGATTGTGAGCTAATAGTAGGAATTGAAAAAAAGTCCTACTTTCGAACTATTAGACATACAGTACGGAAATTTGGTATAAGCATGATTCTTTTGTTGAGTAGAGATCTGCTAAAAAAGGGTTTCGCGAAAATCAATTTTGTGGGGAGAGACTACGGTGGTATAAAAAATAATTATACTTCCATTTTAGAAATTCAAGTTTTGTTATTTTTAAGTTTTGAGGTGAAGACTATAGAAAAATGATTTTCAATAGAATTGGAAGCATAAAGCAAGAACTTAGATATCAATAATTAAAAGCAATATATAGTCATACGACATCATGAAATGCCCTGTGAAAAGGGCGGGTAACGGCTAGTAACTTTATATAACTCGTCCTTGTCTTCTATTGCTTCATGTATAACAATCTGGCAAGTCTATTGTGTGTGAGTAAGTATTAATTTTGAATAAAATGATACCCCAATATTGGTATTAAGGTATCCGATTATGTTGAAAAGGTGTTTCTTAGGTGTTACGACCCTTAGGGGAAGAAAAAGAAAGAAACATAATTATTCAGGAAGAAGAAGAAATAACATAAACAACTGGAGAATCTTAAGTTGTTTTTCTGATATTTACTTTGTCGAGATTATAAAAATATTTTTTAAACATGTTTTCTGAAGAATGAAATTGTCACGACAATTTATGCACGAAAAAAAACGAGATTTCTCCAAAACAATCCAATGAAATTTGTAACACTTATGCAGTAAGTCTTTTAGAGTTTAACAAAACCACAGGTATTAGGATAGTTACATTCAGTGGCGCACACAAGAAGGGGAGGAGGCAAGTCCGGACCCTCCTCATAGTCCTTGAACATTTTTCGTTTGATAATAACCCTGTGTATATAATACGTAAATTTTAAGTCTTTGTAATGAACAATTTATTTTATTAATTAAGACTAATTATTAATCCATTAATTTATTTTTTACTACTTTTTGTTCCCAAAATTCAAAGAATACGTTTGGCGTCGTATAGAGGTGATACGAGAATAATGGACTTTCAACCCTGGACCCCCCCATTCCCTTGAAAAAAATTTGTGTGCATTACTGGTTACATTTAATATTTTACCGCCATTTTTAGCTCATAACACAAAGTAATTATGGCTAAAAATCCTTAAAGTAAAAAGTGAATGCTTATAAAATATTTATTTCTTAAAATGTTTTTTACCTGCGGTTTGTGAGACTTCAGATGGATCAAGAAGTACAACAATGAAATTAAAATTATATTATATTCAACGTATTTTTATTTATGCTATTTTTCACAAAATTGAAAATTTTGCTTATGCTTTATAAAAATAATATTTTTTTCAAAAACAAGGGGTGATACCTGTTAGTTATTCAATAATTATTATTTTTAAACGTATTTTCTATAAAACAATTAAATTTTTTTGAAAACTTGGTCTCCGAACCTCAAGTTGGATGCCTTAAAATAATCTATAAATTAACTCAAATTAATTTTATAGATGATCCCTTACGGATAACATGCTCAAACGCATACAGCAGTTCCTATCCGAAATTATCTACCAATAACCTATCTTTTTATCTTTCTCTTACCAATAAACACCAAGAATGCCTTTCGGGGGTAAAAAAGCAAATTAAGTAATCGAATCTTGAAACCAAGTCTGATTCTAACACAAATGCAAAACGCTACTCGACGCAAATTACCACATTTGGTTTTTCCCAAACCTCCAGAACAAAAATAAGAACTGACAACTACAAAAAAAGATGGAAAAACTTCCCCTCTTAAAGTTTGATATCCTTAGGTTACCATTTGCTAACACCCCTTACAAAACTGCGGCAAATGTCTTGGAAAATATGAAAATTTATGACTCCCCAGGGAATTAAAACTTTAATCTACCCTTTACAGCTGTGGCACCAATTGCTTGGAAGGGTAGAATATTTTTACTGGTACTGTGGTGTGTTCAAAGGTAAGGACTGACGCCCAAGGAAATAAAAATTGATTTTTCTCGGGGTGTGATAACCAACTACTTTGGATGTACCCGTGACTCCACTTATCTATAAATTGGAGAGTGTTCGTGACATATCGATTGGGATGGTGAGAAAGCGATGTTGGCATCTTTAAATCGATGAAAAATGACTCGGTTCTCAAGTGGGATGTGTTTGTTCGATACTGATGAGGCGGTGAAGGGGAGAAGTTATCTGATATTTTAAAATTGAATGGAGGAAGCTCTTTAGCTATGCAAATTGACAACGGAAACTTTTTGTGTTTCTGGGGTTGATGCGAAAATGATTCGAAGATTCATTACTTTGGATTTTGACGAGAATTCTAACTTAGTTTTATTTAGATATGTTTAAAAGGGGCGAGTTTTATTTTAATGTATTTATGCCATGGGAACTTTTGCAGTAGAGTCATTTAAATAGACCACTTCAATTAACTGATCTCTATCTTTAATGTATCCCAACACATAGATCATATAACATTCATAAATTTAATATTAATTCTGAAGAATTTTTTTAAATAAAAAAAAAGGCCAAGGTTCTGTTCTATTCTTCAACACTAAGCAACTAATTAACTCAACTGAACTCAACAGCCTTAACTGATTAACCAAAGCCTAGTAATTTGAAATTTACGTCATTTCACGCAAATACTATTTGATTAGCTGCAAAAAATTTATTTATTTCGTTCTAGAAGGTATTGATATAATTTATAAATTCTTAAAGTGATGATTTCTAATGAATTTTCTATTTTTCAATTCCTACTGTTAGATCAGAATCTCCCGATGTATATCTTGTTCAAATTTTCAATCGTTAATAAAACACATTTTAAAGCGCTCAATTGAGCTGAAATTTTATGTACACGATTATTTTGGATGAGAATATGGTAATTTAATAAAGAGTAACAAAAATTAATTTATTAAAACGAATTATTCTAATAATTGCAAATACAACCACGTTGGTATCTTTTTTGGCGACTTTGCGACCTTTTTGGCGACTTGTGTCAAAACTTGAAAAGGTTTTTTTCTCATATTTTAAAGCGCTCGTTTGAGCTGAAATTTTCTATACTCTATTGTTTCGGGTAAAAATACGATAATTTAATTATAATTAATTAAAATGAATGGACTGAAACCAATTATTTAAAGAATTACAGATACAGCCACAGATACAGTAGATTTCCTTTTTAGCGACTTGGGTCAAAACTTTAAAAGATTTTTTTATCACGTTTTAAAGCATTCATCTGACCCCAAATTTTATATACACGATTGTTTTGTGTGTGTGGAGAGATGACAATACGATACTTTAATGATAGTTAATAAAAGTTAACTGCCACTTAATATTGTGATTCTGTCATATGTACATGCATATTTATATTAATTATAATTATTTGATTAAAAAATAACTAACATAAAATTTTTCTTTGTTGACCTACGTAGGAATTGACTCAATTTTTTTATATTAATTGTTTTAAGGCATCCGAACACGTTGATAATCACCAAATTCGATCCAGATAGATAATTTTGTTTTGTATTTGACTGAATAGAGCTATCTTTTTTGGCTTTACAAAACAGATTTTGTGTTGTTTCTACGCTACCTACAAAACAAGTTACAATCAATTTTATAAAGTTAGAAAAACCAGAAATAGGTTTTTGATCGACGAGAAGTGGACATTTAAATTGCTCAAAAGCTAACTGATTAAAGAATTTAATCTGATGGCGAGTCTGATAACTCAAAATGTGTGTGTGAGAGTGTGTTACACATGTATTTCTATAAAACTTTTTGAATGCGATATTTATGCTATTTTCTAGAGAATGTACTAAAATATTTGTTACTGTTTGAATACTTTTTGAATTATTGTTTATTATTTAAATAATGGTCTCATAAAGAATGTCACATTTCATGTAATGTTTACTCAATCAGCTCTAAAATTTACAAATTTTAATAAATCATTAACATTTTAGTACATTTTCTAGATATATACATCTAATTTGTTTTAGTATTATTTTTACCAATATAAGTTTCTTACTTTTTTCTCTAATTGCTTTGAAGTTATTTAAAAATATTGCTAAAAATTCCCTTATAATTCTGAATTTTGGAAACTTTAGGAAATTTATTTTCAATATTCTTAGTTCAATATTAATATTTAGTGGTATTAAGTTCTAAAAAGCATTTATCATGTATAAATATGCTATTTTTTAAAAAAATACTTGGAATACCTTAAATACATTTCAGTATACACGTCAGTAAGTTCATGAAAATAAACCGTGAGTGTGTCCAATTATAACTATAATCATTTCATAAACACAAACTGAAAGGAAATGCAGCAAGGTGACCTTGTTTATTTCCTAAAGAAAAAAGCCATCAACTTTTAATGGCACATGAAATCCTTCTGAGAGCACTAACACACCCTTCCGATCAACATCCTGCAGTTCCCGGCGGCTCCTCATTTTCTGTCGACTGATATTTATAAACATTTTTAACTCATGCACTGTCTGTAATAGGTAAAAAAAAAAGAAGATTGATAAAAAGACATCGAAATTGAATTGAATTTTTGTTCCTGTTCCCAATTTGGCACCAGAGGTCTGTTTGCGTAACATCTACCAAAAAACATGAGGTTTCATACTATATTAGTCAACGAAAGGAAGCCAGGAGTAGACTTGATAATGGAAGAGGTGAACTATTTTAAGGATTTGTTTCAAATTTCAAGGACCACGATGGTCAAGAGTTCATGATTGAGAGCTTTTGGATGATATTATTTCTATCGAATCAAGGTTTCAAGTACTGGTGTCATTTAAAAATTGCGGCATCGAGGGAATAACGCATGTTTAATCGGACGAAACTACATGCCCTCACGTTGGACGATATGAAATTTTGGAAAATAATGTACCAATCTAGGTGTCTTTTTCAGTGGCCGTGGTAAACTAATAGTAGGGTCGGCTCTAGCATCTATGATAAAAGGGAAGCATTTAACTTCAATGTCATAAAGATACCGAACTTCAATAGTTGTTTACATATATCAATAATTAGAAATATAATTTTAAATTTTTTGATGAGAAATAATAATTTAACTACTCACAATATTGATAAATTCAAGAACATCCAGAAATTTATGTTTGGTTGCATACAGAATGATTATCCCATCAACTTCTTGAGAAAATACATATAGATCAAAAATATTTCTCAGAAATCTTTTTAAACTCATAAAATTGCCAAATTTGTGAAGGGTTACGATGGACTTAAGGAAATGCACAAATCCACCACACAACATTAGGTAAACAAAGTCAGCTTGTTAGTGGTCCAGCTGTGAAGAATATGTGCATTCCACACACAGGATACATTTTAATACACACATAGACCAATATTTACACGACTACACTTTAAAATTATTTATGACCAATGAAGCAACTTTTTTGCATGCAATCTGATTTGCATCTAATACCAAAATAGTTAAACTCTAATGTGTGATTCTGAATCATTTGGGGGATTTATGAGCAAAATATAGGAGTGGTATTTGTTATAGGAAATATGAGAAATCGTTAAAAAATTGTGAGTTGAATTATTGATAGGATGCTCTTGGGTGAGTTTTTGATGATCTACGCTATTCATTTGTGAATATACTGGGTTTTTAATATGAACTTTAGGATTTTAGATATTTTTTTTTCCTATACAACTATTTTAAAGATGGGTGTATCATCTTTGGTGTTCGATGGTTCACTTATATTATGCACTTAATTGTTTTAGAATTTTAACATTTTAATGTTATAAAATCTTTCAGAATGCGATGGCGAATAGTTTAATTTTTCAAGTTTAATGGTTTAATTTTAACTTTTTAAATTTTTGAGAGTTGAATATATTTCTCGATTAACTTACCAAGTAGCAATATGGGGAAGGTTGGCACCATCAAACTAGTTTAACCCCACTTATCGGTCCTAAGTCCGAGGTGGCACTTGGATATTTTATAAATTTTTATTTTATAATTTTTTTAATTTTGTTTGGAAACGTTGGAATTTTATCTTCTATATTCGCCATTGATATTTTGAAATGGGATTTAGTATTACAAGATTCATATAATTTCAGTTTTTTAATTGATTATGAGGTTGTGATTGATTTGTGTATAAAGTCTTAAAAAATAAAAAATAATTCCAAATTAAGGACATAATTATCTGTTATTATTTCAGACGAGTAAAATGTAAGAGAAGGAATTGCCCATTCCCAGCAGGTCAATTTCTTCGAAAAAGATTTAACTGATGGTAGGTATCGCAAGCGTTTATTTTAACTTACAGTAACTACACCCAAAACTAAAATAAAACATCTTCTGGAGCTCTCCACCAAAGAACTTATTAACCCTGTCTCCTTTTGGACAGCTGACACCAAGCATCGTTTGGGTGAAAAGAATGTCCATTGTGACCCTACTCCAGGTTAGGTAAAAAGCTACTAGTGAAAGACAGTGGCGTAACGTACACACCCGCATCGCGGGGGGGCAGGGTTCTAAGGGGCCCAAAACCTGACTTTGCAGTGGGGCCCAAATGTTCTCCGTTACGCCACTGGTGAAAGATGTGTAAGCATATAAAATTTTATGATTTAATATATACTCCCGTCTCAATCCCTTTAAGTTTGAACATAACACTAAACTGACATTAAACATACAGCGTACAAAATAAGGAAACAAAATACCAAATTCATACCCAATAATATTTCAGGATTTTCTGTAACAACAATATACATATATTAAAGAGAGAGAGAGAGAGATTTCAAATTCGATCTAAATGCCGCCCTAAAAATTCCTCCGGTTTGACCGGCCCTAGAGCCGCCCCTGCAAATAGTCACGGTCACAAGCTCGTGGTTGGCGAGCCATGAGTTCAAACCCCGGTTCCACTGAACACCCGCCGTGTTGAAGGGCTGATGCACGTTAATTCTGTTGAGGCTGTAGGTCCTCCTGTTGGTGTGATATGGAAGTTCGGAAAGGGGAGGGGGCTGCCAGCTCAGGTGTCGTCTTCGCGCTTGACCATCGTTCAAAATTACGAGGTCCGTCGCCGATAGCCTTCGAACTGCTTTTCAGTGCACCATGACCTTAACCACTCCGTGGCCAAGAGTATGTCATTAAATGTAACAATGGGCAAACAAGATCTGTTATGACACTAATAAATTTTTGAGGTTCTTAACTAGTAGCAATTTTGAATTTGCAAACGTAATATTAATCCCATGAAGTTACTGTTTATATTCTCAAACAGCGAGAACGACACCTGAGCTGGCCCTTCTCCGAACTTCGTCATCACGCCAACTGGAGGACTTTGAGCCTCGACGTGCATCAGCTCCTCTACACGATGGATCTTTAGTGGTACTAGGGCTCAAATTCACGAAACGCCGACCACGAATCCGTTATTATCACCACTAAGCTGCCACGGCCACTCCAAAAAGGCTTATGGTGTAAGATGTTAATTTAATAAAATCAATTGTATCGTTTAAAATTTGTATTCGTCCTTTTATTATTTATATCAACGTATCTTTAATAAGAATTGAAATATCATTTTTTTTAAATGATATATTTTTGGAAGCTTTTTAGACTAAGTTATTCAAGTCAGTGGTGTACACAAGGGGGGTCCTGGGGGTCCGGACCCCCCCCCAAAGCCCTTGATGTTTTTCCGATTGATTATAATTCTAAGTACACAGTACGTAAAATTTAATTAAGTATTTGTTATTAATGATTAATTTTATTAATTAATGCTAATTACTTATTCAATAATTAGTTTTTTACTGTGTTTTGTTCCCGAAAATCGACAAAATCAAAAGGAGCATGATACAAGAATGGTGAACTTTCGACCCCGGACCCCTCTTGAAAAATTCCTGTGTGCGCCACTGATTCAAGTCAATTGTTATTTGAGACATATTTGGTAATTTTATAGTGTTTTTTTTAAAATTTTACTATGATTAGAAAACAGTAGCCGAAATTTTTAAAAAAAAGCTAACAAAAGTTATTTTGAGATAATTCTTTAAATGAAATAAATCTAAATTGGTTTAAAAGACACACACAATTTAGGCATTGAGTTTAATTTTATTTAATAACTTTAAAAATGTTGATTTAAGTTATAAAAAAATTCAAAATATACCCCTCCCCCCAACTAAAAAAATCGTGTTTTTTTACGGTTTTAAACAAAGCTTACTGGATAATTAAACATGATTGTTCGTGTTTTAATACAATTTTGTTTCATTTTAAAGGAGAAATATTTGCAAATAATAGTTAAAAAAAACGCAACACACGCAAAATACACGATAATGTGCGAGACCCGAAGATACATGAAAGAATTTCAAAAGGTATGGAAAGATAAATTTATTTCATATTGATCTTTTGTAACAAAATAAAAAGAAAGAAAAAGAAACCTTGCCGGAATCTTCTCTACATTATCACTTCAGGAAGAAATCTAGAAACGTAGGGTTAAAAAAAAATTGCAATCTCACATGCAAAACTGAAAGAATAAATTATTCTCCCTACAATGTTCAATCTTCTCTAGTGACGTTTAGATTAAAATCCAAAATCTTATTTAAAAAAAAAAGAGAGAGCAAGAATGGGGAAAGAAAGGGGAAATATCAGCAAAATTCTTCAAACCCCAACAAAACGAACACCCCCACACATAATAACAACAACAAATCAATATCAAATCTCGAAAACACAATTCCAAAAACCAATCATCAAACCCAGCGAGAGAAAAAAATCACCTCTGCTCTTCTAGTCTATAAAGCACGCCGACATTTCAGAAACGGCGTCTCCTCGTCTGTGGGGGTGGGAGGCCCATACCCTGGAAAATCGTCTGCAAGCAGCTGATCTTGTTTGTCAGGAATTCATCGATCCCTATCTCAACCCTGCACTGTTGGGTCCTAAATGATGTGTAGAGGGAGAGCAACAAGCACTCCGTGACCCTCCCCTCCCCAAGGGGGTTGGGGGATGTTTTGACGAGGTGTTATGATTTCACTTCCCCTCTCCACCCTCTAGACGGTCTATGATGTGCAGTACACTCCCTCCCCGTAATCTAATCCCGTTTTTTTTACCATGAGCAATACAGATCGTATGGCAGCTGGTACCGGACATGGCTGATATGTGAAGTATGACGCTGTGATGTATGTAAACGAAATTGAATGTTTTTTGAGTTTTCTGACACGTTACTGTTTCGAAGCGGAAAGCTTGCATAAAAAGAACGAAATATATTCTGATACGCAATGCATTGCCAATGGAGATGGATTTCTTATGTTTTTTACGCACTTTTGGAAGTTGAAATTCGATTCTTGGGGCGAAAACAAACTTGGAACAGTTTTTTTTCCACATAGAAAAATGCTTCAACATCAATGGAGTACACTAAAATTTTTCAAGGGTGGAGGGAAGGGTCCAGGATCGAAAGCCCATCATCCTCATACAGTAGCGCACACAGGAATTTTTCAGAGGGTGTCCGGGGTCGAAAGTTCACCATTCTTATATCATGCTCCTTTTGATTTTGTCGATTTTCAGGAACAAAACACAGTAAAAAACTAATTATTGAATAAACAATTAGCATTAATTAATACAATTAATCATTAATAACAAGTAATTAATTAATTTATTTTGCATTATTTACATACAGCAGATATTTTTATAGGTTCAGACAATAAAGTCTTATTTATAATTTCATTTATATTTCCATTTTCCACTAGAAAATTGCTGTAATCCATACAGGATTACCGCTTCTTGGCTGAAACAGAAACATTCAAATTGTTAATGGATTCACTTACCTTCGACTGTGAATGCAAACAAACTGTTCTTTTCTTAAAAAATCTGTGTTTAAAACGTGGCATTGTGAGAAAAAAATGTTTAAAAAGCAAAAATTACCAGGAAATATATGACAAATTTTAAAATATTAGTAAATGTAGCCATAAGAAAAGCTACTTAAAGACTTTCAAAATTCAATGCAGTTACAGTTAATATTTTTGTGTGGGATATGGAGCGACAAAGGCTATTATCCCAAATTCAATGCAAACAGCACGTTTCAAATAGTAAACAAGCGTTTGCTTCACTTCATTTCTTCTACCAGACGTTGCCGTTCGAAGTATTTTAAATAATAATGAAAAAAATAGTGAAATTGGGGGCTTGCAATGCAGAAAGTTACATATAAGTTTGTTTACATATGAGTGGGCGTGGCAGGTGGACTCTGACCGATTGTAAAACATTTTCAAAAAATTATTAAAAATACTTTCACTGCATGTAGAATGATAATTTTTGCACCATTAGAAGCGTAAAAGTTCATATTTTATAAAAATGGGAAAAGTGAAAAATGAGTTTTTGGGTCGAAATTCTGAACTTACATTCTTAAATTCTGGTTTCAGAAAAAATCGTCAATGAAGAATAATAAGGTGTGAAGATCCCTTTCTCCTGCAAGTCATAACTAGCCTAATAATTGGCTAGAATAGTGATTCTCGACCTTATTTTTGTTGCGGTACACTTAAAATTTCAAAATTTGGCTGTGCACCAACAATAAAATAAGTTTGAAAGAATTTTATTTATCTGTAATATACTATGTAAAATAGTTTATGATAATAATTTTCAATGTGTTACATAAAATATGTCCGTCAAAGACGATAAAATGTTTATTGAGTAACTAATTACAAATTAATTATAAGAATACATTTGTGATGTTCCTCCCCTTGGAAGAACATCTCTCGAAGTATCAGCGTGAGTTAGAGGCGTAGGATTAACGAAAGAACTAGAATCAAACATTATCTTACATTGCCATCCCGCTTACTCTAAGTTCCGATATTTAAAAGTTTGTTCATTCGCATCTTTCATTCACACTTCACTTCTTGGATTTGGTTGGAAAAGAGTTGCCATTAATTGTGGCCCAAAGAACCCAAAGGACTTGTTAAAGAAAAGACGCGTGAGCCCGTCACACATTTTATGGAACATTTGAGCTTGATGGTTTTTGATAATTTCGTTTATATTGGGTCGTAAAAATGACAATGCCACTCTTATTTCGTCATATACACACACATTTATAAGTTTCCATCTTTTTTTTTTTTCCCCCTTTGGATTTATAAAAAATAAAAGCCATGTTAAAATTTCCAAGCACATTCTTATCCAGGCATTACACTCGATTAACAAATTCTTCATGCATACAAAATTTCCGGTAATTATAGCAATCAAAAATGATGACAGTTTTTACTGGGAGTTGATTTCAAGACGCATTGAAAGCGCCTGGCATAACTCTTTGAAAGATATCCTTTAAAGAAAAACAAAGAAAGGAAACTTTTGATTTGAAATGTTTATCTTCTGGATACTCATAAATTGAAATCTTTCTTTTGATAACTAGAAAGAGCAAAATAACTTCTGCCCATCGTTTTCCAAGAAATATTCATTGGAGAATTGGAAATGAATTAATTTAAAAATCACATTCCGTAGTGCAAATTGTTTATATAATGAATAAAAAATAAAATTAAAAAAATTAAGCCAAATTAAATACTACAAATATAATTTTCTATTTCTTTTTTATAAAGTAAGTCTTAAACCTCGAAATTAAAATTGCAATGTAAGAAGACACGGTACTCCTGCACACAATTTTTATATTTATATGATTCTATACTTCTTTACATGTCTTAAAACATCTGTCCTGACTTCTGCAGGAGAGACTTGGGCATTGATTTTACCGGATGATGAAGCTTTGGGAGTTTTTGCGAGAATTATCTTACATATCATCATCAGCGCACACAGGAATTTTTTAAGGTGGGGGGGGTCCAGGGTCGAAAAACCATTATTCTCGTATCATACCTCAATAGACTACCAACATATTCTTTTGATTTTGTCGATTTCCGGGATAAAAAAACAGTGAAAAATTAGTTATAGAATAAATAATTAGCATTAATTAATAAAATTAATTATTATTAACAAACACTAAATCAAATTTCACGTACTATATACATAGGATTATAATCAAGAGCTATGAGCAAATCAAGAGCTATGGGGGGGGGTCCTGAACCCAGGGACACCCCCTTGTGTGCGCCCCCGCTCTTGGTGGGGTCCAAGTAAATGAATCGTGGAACAAAAGATCTAATTTAGAACTCAAAAAAATTTACAAACAACCTGATTGTAGTGTTTGGTCTACTGCTGGTGAGGGATTATGGAATGTTGGCGCGAATCGGAGAGCGTTGTGGATAGGGGTTACTGTGTTTTGAAGGGAGAAGGTTTTTTGACCCTCGAGCAAGGCGGTCAGGGATGAGAAAGTCCCTTGTTCTGGAAGTGCGTAGCGGTGAACTCTGCATTGAGAGAATATAAGGAAAGCGAATTAATTTGGTTGAGAACAGACCCATGGCGAGAGGTTTGCTGTACCAAGAACAGAGTTTCTTGGGAGTGTTTTAACATGACGAAAAGCTGAAAACATAAACTATTTTCAATTAAATGCAGTTCTTTGAGGATAAAATTAAATAATTCGATTTATAACCCATTATTTATAACGAAATGAAGCTTTAAAAAAGTGTAAAATATTTAAAATATAATCAATTTTAAAAATTATAAGCATATGAAAATAAGAAACATTTCTGTAAGAAATACTAATTAAGTTTTACGTTGCGCATGAGGTTTTCTAAAATAGTAGCTCTAATTACTAGCAATAAGTTGATTTATAAAGTTAAATATATCCTTATTATACTGTAGCTATTTTTATATAAATAGAGAATAATAAATTATGTTTTTAAAAAAAATTAAAATCAACACATAATTTTTTCTTTAACTTTCAATATTTTTTAAATATTTTGAAATACAAAAGACATATAATACTAAAATTAAGAAGAGTTTAAAAGTATGATACATTTCATAAGTCTATAAAGTTTTATACATCGAAGCTTACTCTTCTAGAAAAAAGCATGAGCAATGTAAAATTTACTTAACATTTATTACAGAAATGTTTCTTATTTTCACTAACTAAACTCAGTGGCGCGACATCCCATGAGGATCAATGCCTACTGTGCCCAATTCAGTATACGCGACCTTGGGCCCTGAGGTGCATGAGCAGATGTTCCGGTCAGGTGGTCAGTCTGACGTCTTAAATTTTTTTAACCAGTTTTTTAGCAAATTATAATTTTTAAACAAAACAAATCATAACTTTTTCTAAGTAAATAAAACAAAAGAACTTTAATTAAGGAGAGAAACAATAGAGCAATATTTAAAAACTTCGTAAGATTGAGAATATTGAATGAATGTAAAAAATTATTAAATAAAAATGTCTATGCTAACCTTCTGAAACATACTTTACATTTTTAAAAGATAAAAAAATGACAAAAAAAGTGGTCTTTTTCTTCCCGCCCTTCAATTGGATTCCATTTTCTGTTGGAATACACAAAACCTATTCAAACAGCATGTAAACCCCTCTCTCTGAAAAGCGGAGGAAATGAAAAACACTTCCAACTTTTTCGCGAGGTTGAAATATTCAAAGAAATATGAAGTAGAGGGTGAGGTGTAAAGTTCATTTTTGTGTTTTTGTAAAATTCTCGGCCGTTTTCCTCGCTATGCAGATGATTCTTTTATATTTTATATATAGTCTAAACCTCAAATCCTTTGAAGGGAAGAATTTTTTTAGAAAAGTTTCTTGTTACTTTTCTGGATTAAATTAATATTGGCAAACAATCTTATGGTAATGTTTAGGTGTGTGCGTTTAATATTTCTAAAAGCAAAAAGTCTTAAATAATAAAAAAGTTTGTGCATGAAAAAAAATATTTTTTCTTGTTATTCTATTGTCAAGAATATGCAGTATAAAAAACTAGAAAAGAAAGGACATTTTTACAAAGGACAAATCTTCGCAAACAAAAAAAGGAACGTGAAAGAGTATTAATTTCGCCTGAAGCAAATAAGCATTGTATTTAGTTTTTCATTTTTTTGTGTGTTTGTTATTAAAAATATTATCTTTGCTGAGTTCTTTTTCTTCCCCTAGAGGTTTTTGAGTATTCAATTTAAATATATATATTCTTCTTCCCTCATAACTTCATCTCTAATTTTAAAGCATAGAAGATATCTGAATAGCTACATATAACACTTTTTTTTTCTTCTTCTTTAAATGATTGGTTTGTTGAAATATTTTGGCTAAGGGAATACTCACGAGATTAATGTTGCGTCCTCTATGGTAAGCGAATTACTCATTATGTATAGTTTTTTTTGAAGTGAGTGGCAAAACTCATTCAAGCTGTTGAAAGAAAACCGAAAATAGATGTAACGATGTCAACTAACTGAATGCGAAGTTGTAAAGTGATTTTACAGTAATCAGCAGGGACCTCTTATGGCATGGGCTAACTGGGCCCGGGGCCAGGGCCACGCTCTCAGTGTGTTCCTTTGTATGATAATTAACAAGAGTAAATATAAATGAAAGATGGCTGACAAAAACTTGCAGACTGTGATGAGAAATTCAGCAAGCAATCTCTCTTGATTTGGAAAAAAAAAACATCTAGAAAAGTGTGACAGGGTACATTTGTTTCATTCAACTGATTCTAAAATTTAAAATCCTTACAGGCATAGATGGTATGAAATTATTACAGTAAATAAACTGCATGAAACTGTCATTATTTTATTTAACTTATAGTCATTAATATTTACGGTACTTATGCCTTTTTCTGAGACGTAAAGTTGACTAATGAACGCAATCATTTTAAAAAGGTGGGCCCTCTGGCACAGTGGCGTAACGTACACCCCCGCATTGTGGGGGAGGGCAGGGTTCTAGGGGTCCCAAAACCTGACTGCCGCCAAGTACCTACCCTTTGTAAAATCCAACTTGGGGGCGCAAAACTTGACTTTGCAGGGAGGCCCAAATGTTCTCCGGTACCCTCCGTTTCTACAAAGTTGTCCTCGACCCAAAATAGTTAACCAACCCCTGGACTAGGCAATATACAAAAAACGGGAAAAAAATATGTTGAGCTCTATAATTATAAAGGGTGTTTTTTGAGAGGTATAGAACTTTAAATTGCAATAAAACAACGATGTATTATTCGAAAGACATGAATTTTTTTTTATTCGAAAGATAATCTTGTGGCATTACATTTTAAATATGATTTCTGGCATAGGACTGCCACGGCTGGCTCGGATGTAGTCCAATCTGGACGTCCAATTTTCGATGACTTTTTCCAACATTTGTGGTCGTATATCAGCAATAACACGGCGGATGTTGTCTTCCAAATGGTCAAGCATTTGTGGCTTATCCGCATAGATCAATGACTTTACATAGCCTGACAAAAAATAGTCTAGCGGTGTTAAATCACAAGATCTTGGAGGCCAATTCACAGGTCCAAAACGTGAAATTAAGCGGTCACCAAACCTGTCTTTCAATAAATCGATTGTGGCACGAGCTGTGTGACATGTTGCGCCGTCTTGTTGGAACCGCAGCTCCTGGACATCATGATTGTTCAATTCAGGAATGAAAAAGTTAGTAATCATGGCTCTATACCGATCACCATTGACTGTAACGTTGTGGCCTTCATCGTTTTTGAAGAAGGATTCCACCAGCCCATAATGCGCACCAAACAGTCAGTTTTTCTGGATGTAACGGTGTTTCGACATACAGTTCTGGATTAGCTTCACTCCAAATGCGGCAGTTTAGTTTGTTGACGTAGCCATTCAACCAGAAGTGCGCTTCATCGCTAAACAAAATTCGCTTATGAAAATCGACCATTATTTTCGAAATAAAATTGCACAATTTGAAAGCGTTGTTCAGGCGTGAGTCTATTCATGATGAATTGCCAAACCAAACTGAGAATAAATCACTTGACAGCTGTTAAATCGGTCGCCATCTTGGAAAGTAATGCCAATTTAAACTTCTATACCTGGAAACAAAACACTCTGTAGAAGTAACGAGTCATGGGAAACTGATAAACCTTGTAAGTAACGTCCTGTGCGAAAATGAAAACCATCAAAATTATTTTTGTTTCCTATTCTTAGTAGGTGTCAATAGGCGAGAGATATACACATCTGTCCACAGTGGTTCCTGGATGGATTTATTTACGCGTCAGATACAATCATGTCCTTGTTCTCTAAAATCTTCGCGCAGAAGCTCTTTCCGTGGTCTTGTACGGTGTCACAGTTTTACTTTAATTCTAAATTGATTTCCTGGCATAAAGTTCGAGATATTTTTAGCGGTTTGTTTTATCTTCGGTTACCCTTTTTTCATACTGTTGTCCAGAATTTCAGATTGCGTTTTTTATCTATGCAGTGAAATACGTTTAATACGAAAACGCTTAAGACGAAGTATCGGTTCACACAAAATAATATAACGGTCCTGACAAACGACTACGTATTTCCATGCATTCATTTTCTCTTAAGGTATTCGATTGCGTTCAGAACCGTGATTTTAAAAAGGCGCATAAATGGATGTTTCATGATATTTAGTGTCACTTAGATTAGAATACATGCATAAAATTGTTTTAAGAACATTTTGACAAAAAATTAACTTAGAATAACCTTTTTTCAAAACGTTCTCCTTTTGTAAAAAATGCTTCTATTACAATAACATTTTGCCTGTATATAGCTCAGACCTCTGTACAGAGGCTCAACTATGATTTTTGAAAAATTCACATTATTTTCAGAGTAACAACCATTTGAAATAATTATCGGCGTTTATTTCTTAAAATTTCTCCCCTCTGTTGTCGTAAAACATGGATAAACCCACTTCTAAGTTATATATTTCAAAAATTCTAGTTGAGCCTCTGTGCAGAGATCTGAGCTATATATATAGGCAAAATATTATTATAATAGAAGCATTTTTCAAAAAAGGAGAATGTTTTGAAAATGGGTCATTCTATGTAGATTTTTTGTCAAACTATTGTACTTAAATAATTTTTTATTGTAATACTACTCTTAAAAAATTTTATGTGCATTTTCTAATCTAAGTGTAACACTAAATATCCTCAATATTATCCATTTATACGCTTTTGCAAAATCACTGTTCCGAACGTAGTCGGATACCCTAACGCGAACCGAAAGTTGCTCAACACGAAAAGATTTCCATTCTGAGAATGGACAAACTAAGGAAAACACCAGAGATTTAAAAGGGGTGTGAAATAAAAGAGAGGTGTGGTGTCATATGTTTCGCAGAAAGGAGTTTAATTTGGTTTTGATATACCCTCGGAATAGCCTGTGACACGAGCCAATTTTGTTTAGCTAAGCTTTTATCACCCTCCACCCCTACAAACTCCACACAAATACATCTCACCTTTCATCCGTTGGCTTTGGAATTCGGTGACAAGGGCATCGCAGTGTGAGTAAAAATTAATGAGTTTGGTTAGCATTTTTTTCTTTTTCTATTTTAGAAGAATTTTTGTTTACGAGCATAATCGCAAAGAACTCAACGGGAAAGGAACCTGCTATTTCACTTAAAATGAAGATGATGCTTCTTAAGGCTGTTGATTAAAAACAGAAGATGAAAACGAAAATCCGTAAAATTTTTGGTATTGCTTTGTACAAACTTCATTAAATTCTTGTGAATGTGTGTGTGTGTTTGTTTCATTGATTATTAAATACGTGCATATATACATATCTATGTAAAGTAGCTTAGGTGTTAGATGAGTGCCCCCGCATCGCTGAAGGGCGCAGGATTTTACGGGGCCCAAAGCCTGCCTGACGCCAAGTATGTACATGGGCTTTGAGCCCAAAATCTGACCTTGCGGGGGTGGGCTAATATTCTCGACTACGCCACTGATGAGTGGTCTTAAAACTTTTTCGACTCACGGAACACTTAGAACAAAAATGTATTTTCAGGGAACCCCATTTCCCAGAAGGGTCTATCTTAAAATAATGTTTGGCTGGAGTGTCATGAAATCGAGTCTAGTATCACTGCAGACCCACCGTACACAGGGGGTCGATGCACGTTAACATGTTGAGGCTCAAATGTCCTCACGTTGTTGTGGTGTGGAAGTTAGGAGAAGGGGGAAGCTCAGGTGTTGTCCCAGTTATTTAGCAATGGTTCAGAATTAAGAGGTCCATCGCAGAAAACCCTCGTGTAGCTGAACAGTGTGCAGAGACGTCGTAAGATTTCTTGAGGCTCTGGTACGCAAAAGTAGACCCTAGGTAGCTTGTTCTAAGAAGGCCTTACATCAAAAATTCGTGTGGGGGGAGCTCTTGTTAATATCTTACGATTTTATACTTACACATGTCGGGGCCTCGTATTATTGATACAGCTGATATGGCGGTTGCTATGGCGACCCTGCCTTGGAACCCTAAGCAAATGGAGGCCCTACATATGGCCTGAAAATTACAATACATAGCATACGTTGTTCAATACTCGTACACTACTCAACCGACTACCACCTTTTGACTGAAAGAGTAATGATGGTGTATGGTGGTAGACCTAGGCCTATACATGGGCCACGATCCTTACATGTAGCCAGTTGATGTGTCTTCCGAAATTCCCAGTTTTTAGGAGAAAACAACCAGAAAAAATATTTGACCATTGAAATTATTCGAATCATTATCCAGGGCCAGCTCTAATAATTTTGCCTCCTCGGACAAAAGTGGAAAATGCCGCCCCTCTCTCTAAAGCCAAAAATTATAATTAAAAAAGATGAATTGTTCACACATAGATACACTTCTATAAAACTTGAATATTTTTCGCGAACAAAAAAGCAGCATAGCAGTTATATATATATTATTTTAAGTCTTAAAAAATACAAAATATTTCGAAATTAAGAACAGGATTACCTGTTATTATTTGGAACGAGTAAAATATAAGAGAAGGAATCGCCCGTTTCAGCAGGCCAATTTCTTCGAGAATGAGTCTACTGATAATGTTTATTTTAATTTATACTAAAAGACTACACTCGAGACTAAAATGAAACACCTCATGAGGCTCTCTATCTACCCAAATCTCTAAATACCCTTGTCCCCTTTTGGTTGGCTGAAACTGGACATTGTATGGGTGAAAAGAATGTCCGTTGTGATCCCACTCCGGACTGGTAAAAGATGTCACACAAATGAACTAGATACACTAGTAAAAGATGTGCAAACCTATCAAATTTCATGATTCAACATATACTCTCGCCTCGAACCCTTCAAGTCTCAATATAAAAGAAAACTGACATTAAACACACAAGAGTACAAAATAAGGAAATACGATACATTAAATAAAATATCCAATCCCCACCCAATAATATTTCAGAAAATATATACAAATTTTTGTAGCAAAGAAAAAATATTTCTCTTATTCGATGCAAATGCCGCCCTTAAAATTTGCCGCCCCAGGCAGGGGTCCGGTTTGTCCGATCACAGAGCCGCCCCTGCATTATCTTATTAAGGCTGAGTTAAGAACGAGACGAGGCCCCTATTGTGGCCGAGGCTTTGGGCCCAGTTGGCCCCTGCCTTAAAACGTCCCTGATAGTGTGACGTTAATGTTCACTCACTCCGCAATATCATGAAATAAGGAAACATTTATAGCATAAGTGTTTAGTTACTAACATGAATGAATTCCATGATCAATAAGAAAATTCAAGAGAAAAAAAGAATAAATTCAAGAGATTTATGTTGTGTTGTTCAGTGATTTCTCTAATCTTTCATGAAACCACAAAGTAAAAGAGGAAAAAAATTACTTTAAGCATCATTATTTATCATTTTCAGTTGCAAGTCTTAACCATAACAAGAGCGGGTTTAAAAGATAACCAACCGGTTAAATGGTGTCAACTAGAACGCAAATACCACATCCGCTTCATGTTTTTTCCTTCTGCCTCTCATCCAATACATTATTATTTAATTCTGCCGTTGCCATTCGTATAAATTTCTTGCATAATTTTCATTTTTAGACTAAGCAGACAATACAATTTTCAAAAAAATTAAACTTAACATTAGAAATATGATAACCTGGGTGTGAGAAAGAGATTTAATGTTACATATATACAACTTACTTAACACTGATTGTCTTTTGTTATGTATTAGAAGATTTTACTCTTCATGTTTTCCTAATTTTTTTTCTTTATTTTTCATCTCGTGCTTGAAATATGTTAAATAGTCTTTACAATGTATTAGAAAGAAAATTTGCGGATAAAAACATTTTTTCCTTTCGGTAGTTTTTCTGTCAATTTCATAAAATTGGTCTGAAATGAAATCGGAAAAAATATTATTTCAATATCATTGGATAACATTTTTCATCCCCCACAATTATTCTTAGGGTGATTCACAATAAAACTTAAGTTGATGTTTGCCTAACGGTGGACCAACTACCATTTTACAAATAAAACAATTGTTCATACTCATTGCTCAAATTATAAAAATGCAATATATATAATGTAGTTCTATTTATTCTTTTTTTCGTAAAATGCGTTCTTGGCGCTCCTCTTCAGTGAAATTCATCACTGAAGTTGCATCGTCCAACACTTCATTGATAAAGTCCTCAGATTTAAATAAACCTGCAGCTTTCTGGAAAGTCGAGTATTTAGTTCTGTTGATTGTTAATAGGTCTTCTTATGAGACAACGCCTTTCTTCTCACACAATGATTCCAATCCAGGCAATCATTGCAATATTTTTCTGCGATAACAATAATATCGAAACCGTATTGGCGACATTATATGAAACGAAGCACATGGTTGTCAATTCAGCGCGTACAACACATGCGAAATTGAGGCTGCCAACTTGGCGAGTTTTCTTGAACGCTGGTATTGTTGCGATAGTACGTAATAAATTTATTACCGTATTACAAAAAACTTTTTTATGAAGAAAAAAAAGATAATATCGGATATGTATTACATTTAGCTGCGTTACGTAGTGAAATTTTTATGACGTAAAACTGTTCAATCGTTAAAAAAATTAATATGCTATTACCATGTTTATTATTATATTTATTATTATTACTCTGTATATTTTAGAAGATGCAGAAAACTAAATAATTACATCCCTCTTAAAACAAAATATTGAATGAATATTTTTTATTTATTTTATTTTATCCAAAATGTCAACTTATTTATAAAAACAAACGGTGAAAAAAAAAGCATGTACAAAAAAAAAGGAACACATGAAGATCTGGATGAAAATCCTGTTATTAAAAATGTTTCAAAAACAAGATAAAGTTTCATATGTAGTAGATGCAAGGAGAATGTTTTATGTATATATATATATATATAGTTTTTGTATATAATAAAATCTCTACTAACGAGACAAAAAGTTCATCTTGAACATTAAAAATAAAAGAATGCAATAAATATTGGAAATTTAAAACTATGGACGTTGCAGTATTTTAAACAACGAGGATAGCTTTTAATTTCATATAAAAATGGAGTTTAAATAGTTTTGTGGCTAACTAACTCTAACCCTCTGTTTATAATACCGAAAGAAATCCTATTGAAAATAATGGATAAAAGTTTTAAATTCATTATGTGAAAAAGGTAACTTGCTTAAAAATGCAATAAAAAAGGCTTAGATCACTCTGTGTGAATCAGTGAACAATAAACAAGTTACTGCCAGATTCAAAATCCAAACGCAGAATCATAGCTATAATATTATTAGAAGAACACACTTTTAATAAAATAAAATTATAAACACAGTAAATGAAGTTGTGAATAGTAAACTTTTGGAGTAAGACTAAAAATATTTCTGTATTTGTCAACACTATAAATACTAAGGTTATAAATAAAATTATTGGAATATATTACTTTTTAAGAACTATTGTTACGCCCTCTATGAAATTAATATGCAGGCAATTAGAAGTACATATATGTATTACCTAAATATATATTTTATTACTTTTTGTCTGTATCATTTCATGTAAATATCGCTAAAATTATGAATAAAAACAAACGGCATAAAAATTTAAAAAAAACAAATAATCCTAGATTCCCCTATTTAAAATGTTAACCTTGTTCTTGAATTGAATATTCGGGTATTGACTTGTTATAACTATCATTCTCTTCTTTCCTTAAAAGAAAATCTCTTAATTTTATTTTAGTTCGAACACATGTTATTCATTGCCTTTCTACGGAAGTTACAGAGTAACGGAAATGAGACATTGCAAAGATCAAAGTCAAGATACTTAATTTCTCGTGAAAAAAAGGATCCAAATAATATCTATATAGACACACATTGTAGTAAGAAATCACCGAAGTCTAAAATAAATGATTATGACAGATAGAGAGACCAAAAAACGTTCTGTCTTTCACGCGCTTTGAAACAAGATCTCAGATGACTCATCTTCAGCGCCACTAATTGATATCCGTTGTTACTTTTTGTTCTTTTCAGCGGTACTTAATTGGCGCACTATCGCCAATTTGGCGACACGTTTATCGTTGGACTATCGATACAGTTAACAGAAAAGCATATTGAGATAAAACAGCTTTGGAATTACAGTTCGGTCGTAAGTTTAAAGAGCCTGTAAGCAGCAGAAGAATCTAAATTCTAAAAGAAAAATTTATTGAAAACTGCGGATAGCGGAAAAAATGAGTTAAATAAATTAATTTAAAGAAATTTATCTGTAAAGACTTATTCAATGGAAAACTAAAACTACTTGGCGAGTACCGTAAAATCCGGCGTTCATAACGCGCACCAATACTTTCAAGTTGCATTTTTTTAATTTACAAGTATAGAATATTTTATTTCCAGGTATAGAAGTTTAAGTTGGCATTACTTTCCAAGATGGCGATCGATTTAACAGCTGCCAAGCGATTTATTCTCAGTTTGGTTTGGCAATTCTTCAAAACGATCATCAAGCAAGGCGTAGATTCGTCGAATGGGCCCAAAACGAGATTGCCGTTGTTCCCGATTTTCATAAGCGAATTTTGTTTAGCGATGAAGCGCACTTCTGGTTGAATGGCTACGTCAACAAACAAAACTGCCGTATTTGGAGTGAAGCTAATCCACAAGTGTATGTCGAAACACCGTCACATCCAGAAAAACTGACTGTTTGGTGCGCTTTATGGGCTGGTGGAATCCTTCTTCAAAAACGATGAAGGCCACAACGTTACAGTCAATGGTGATCGGTATAGAGCCATGATTACTAACTTTTTCATTCCTGAATTGAATAATCATGATGTCCAGGAGCTGGGGTTCCAACAAGACGGCGCAACATGTCACACAGCTCGTGCCACAATCGATTTATTGAAAGACACGTTGGGTGACCACCTAATTTCACGTTTTGGACCTGTGGATTGGCCTCCAAGATCTTGTGATTTAACACCGCTAGACTATTTTCTGTGGTGCTATGTAAAGTCATTGGTCTATGCGGATAAGCCACAAACGCTTGACCTTTTGGAAGACAATATTCGCCGTGTTATTGCCGATATAAGGCCACAAATGTTGGAAAAAATCATGGAAAATTGGACGTCCAGATTGGACTACATCCGAGCCAGCCGTGGCAGTCCTATGCCAGAAATCATATTTAAAATGTAATGCCACAAGATTATCTTTGGAATAAAAAAAAATTCATGTCAATCGAATAATACATCGTTGTTTTATTGCAATTTAAAGTTCTATACCTCTCAAAAACACCCTTTATATTGGCCCTTTATTCGGGGTACTAACCCCAGGACTTTAAAAAAGTAGCATACTTCTAAAAAAACAGCCCTTTACGTTCATAAGGTATGGCATTTCTTTTAAATAAATAGTATTGTAGAAGTCTTAAGTTTTTTTTTATGCACATCCCTTTATAAATTTTTGAAATCTATCATTTTTATACCTGGCGTATACCGCGCACCCGTAGACTATGATCTTATTTTTGTGTGTTAAAAGTGCGCATTATACGCCTGATTTTACGGTTATCTAATATTTCATTTAAGCATATATATTAAAAATAAAAACTCAGTTTTCCCCACAATATTGTGTATAAATTTGGTACATCCTCACAAATGTTAAATATATTTAAATATGTACTAGACGGTATTGGCAGGAAAGGAGTACCCAACAAAAATGATCGTGGTCGTGTTCTTTTCAAAGGCCGTGAAGTTTTCGAAGTGATTTCCTAATTTTGATGTACTATTTTTATCACAATCAGTGCTGATTCATTCAGGTTCCCTCATTGACCTTGAACGTACAATATAAAATAAATTCACACAAAACTGATTTTTTTCAATTCCTACTATTAACTCACATTCTCTAATTATTTATTTATCTCCGTGTAATTTTTTCAATCGCTAATAAAATACATTTTAAAGCGCTCAATTGAGCTGAAATTTTATATGCATGGTTATTTTGGATGACAATACAACAATTTAATTACAATTAATAAGAAGATCAAAACTAATTATTTAAAGAATTAAAATGCAGCCACGTTGGCTTCATTTTTGGCGACTCAGCGACCCTTTAGGCGACTTGTGTCAAAACTTGAAAAGTTTTTTTGTTTCTTACGTTTTAAAGCATTCAGTTGAATTGAAATTACATATACACGCGATTGTTTTGGATGACAATACGATATTTAAATGATAATTAATAAAAATTAATTACCACTTAATGTTGTGATTCTGTCCGATGTATATACATATTTATATTAATTGTAACTATTCAATAAAAAGTTGCTAAAATAAATTTTTCTTTGTTGATCTATAAGTAGGAATTGACTTTTTTTTTATATATTACTTGTTAAGAATAATGTTTGCTTCGATAATTAAAATTTTTGTTCTCATAATAGTTTTATTGACTCAAAAAAAATTATTATTATTTTTATTATTATTTTTACTTCAAGGACCCAATTGATGAGTATATACATGCAAAGAAGACTGCCAAATCTTGAGACTGTAATTGTCCCCCCTCTTCCTTATCACATCTACTGTGATATAAACTTTTTTACCGAAAATATATTAGGGGAAAATAGAGGTGTAATACACATTTAACTTAACTGTTAAAAAATTAGAATTAAAAAATTGTTCAGAACCACTGCTTGCTTATCAACTGATATAAGAAAATAATTTCGTTAAAAAGAAATATAATCATCTACCAATAAATTATCCAAGTGTATTATAATCATATAAAAACATATAAAATTACAAATAAAAGGCTAAAATCGTCTGTTAACTTATTTTTAATTTTAAATACAATTTTTTCTAAGTAATTGTACGTATCTCAGGACTAATTGAAATGATTCTAAGTCTTTTTTTATGGCAAATCTGCAGTTTATGGTCCAGGAAAAGAATGTAAAAAACTTTTTAAAGTAAATAAATTTTTTTACAATAAGTATATATATATATATATATATATATATATATATATATATATATATATATATATATATATATATACACTCTGTCGCAAAAAAATATATGCACCCAGAAGAAATCAAGCTACAATCACGAAACTCGGCAAGAATGTAGTCTGGTAAGAGATATGCAAATGATTAAAATTTCGAAGCCAATGAGACAAGGCTAAGTGTGCTATGCGCATATTAGTTGCGCAACTGGGAGAGTTTAAAAACATGAGTACGAGCGTCGTACGGCTATCCAAACGAATCTGATGACTTTGATAGACGATATTGAGACTTAGGATGCCTCTAAGACGTAACCGGCGGCAGTACGAGCAGCTGACGGACTTTGATAGGGGCCGTATAATAGGCCTCAGAGAAGCAGGTTGGTCGAATAGACGTATCGGCCGCCACCTCGGTCGGAGCGATATGGTAGTTGCTAGGTGTTGGCAACAGTGGATCACAGAAGGTAGAGTGTACCGTCGCGGAGGGTCAGGACGTCCCAGGAACACAAATGATCGCGAGGATCGTGCAATCAGAAGAGTGGCCACTTCGGCACCAACAACGTCGCTAGCATCGATTCAACGCCACTTACCTCCTTCCAGACATCCAGTGCCATCAAGAGAAACCATAAGGAGACGACTGACCGAAGTTGGCTTGAGGAGCCGACGTCCGCTAAGACGCTTACCACTGACCCCACATCATAGGCAGTGTCGACTGGATTTTTGCCGACCTCGGGCAACTTGGAGTGTGACAGACTGGAGACGTGTCATCTTCAGTGATGAATCCCGATTCAGTCTCAGTGTTGATTACCACCGCACACGTGTCTGGAGGCGCACCGGCCAGCGGTCCGATCCGGCATTTATTGTCGAGCGGCATACAGCAATTTCACAAGGTGTGACAGTGTGGGGAGCAATTTCTTGGGACACACGATCATCTTTAGTGGTCCTTCAAGGCACTTTGACAGCTCGCAGATACGTGGACGATATTTTAACGCCGATTGTGCTACCCATGCTATCAAGTCACCCAGGTGCCATTTATCAACAGGATAATGCTCGTCCACATACTGCGCGACTCTCCCAACAATGTCTTCAAGGATATGACGTCCTACCATGGCCTACCAGGTCACCAGATCTTTCGCCAATAGAGAATGTCTGGGACGCGCTGGGAAGGCAACTGCAGCCGTCCCGAGATACAGGAGAATTAACTGCGCAGATGCAAAGACTATGGCAGGATCTTCCACAGGGGGTCATAAGTGATCTAATTGAATCGATGCCACGCCGAATTCCGGCTTGTATAGCTGCCAGAGGTGGCTTTACTACTTACTGATTTTTAACCTTTTGCAAGCTGTAACCGCTTAATAAAATGATATTTCGTTCTGAATTTTTAATCATTTGTTTATTTTCATATACACTACATGCATACCAAATTTCGTGAATGTAGCTCAATTTCTTCTGGGTGCATATATTTTTTTGCGACAGAGTGTATATATATATATATATGAAAGAAATATGTGTTATATATCAAAAACAAGAAATAATAGATAATGAACATAACAAGAAATAGCGTAATAAAAAAATAAAAGCTCAACATGAAGAACAAATTATAGAGAAACAAAAAAAGATACTACAAAAAAGAAGAACCTAGCGAGTCAGAAAGCAATTTCGGACTTAGGACCGAATAAGTGGGGTTAAACTAGTTTGAAGGCGCCAACCTTCCCCCTTTGCAACTCGGTAGGAAAAACCAAATAAAATAAAATAAACAAAAATTCAAAGTATGTAAAAACTCAGAGAGTATGATAAAACCACTCACTACTATTATGTAACAAACTCACCCAAACTCTTAATGCAGAAAAATCGCAAAATAATTACGTAAGAAAAGTATTTTTCAAAAAATAATTTAACAAAATTTCTTTACTCACAGAGCTTTTACGAAGAGAATCAAGCGTCTTGACATCAATGAAAATCAATTATTCACCGAGTTAAAAAATTCGAATCTACATAAACACATCTTTTGAGCTAACTTTTAAACCAGCCAGCAAAGACAGATATCAGAAAAGACGACAATCAAATATGGTAGAATTTGAATTGGTTGATTGTCAAAAATGTAAATTTGCTAGGCTCTAATTTGGTTGGTTGTCAACAATGTGTAAGATATTCAAGATGTGTGTGGAAAAAATGTAAACTGTGATGAAAACAAAAATTAGATTAAACGGGTGCCAGCGAAATGAATCGCTTATACCCAAATTCGCGGAGAGAAAGTGGCAATGAAAATCAATATCTGAATACACTCCCCCGCAGGGGGGAGGATGGAGGAAGAAGCGGCCAAACGAAAACGAGACAAAAATACGTTATGCGGGCAGGAATGGAGGAGCGCAAGGAAGGGGGGGCTTAACAGCCCCAAAAAACGCGTTCGAGGAGCACCAAAACGCAATCGGAATAGAGAAGCTGCGGGAATTTTTTTTTTTTTTTTTTTTTTTTGCAGCTGGAATGAAAAGAGAATGGAGACTGCAAGACAGAACTTGCAGCCGGAACAATTGTGGAATTGAAGCAGGAGCCAGCTTTAATCACTGATCCCAATTCTGATGTAGGCAAATGCATTTAAATGTTGTTAAGTGTAGCAATTAAGTATTATTGTTGAAATTACGGCGGTTTTAAGGGCAGATTCCATTTTGTCGTTTTATAAGCAAAATTTATTTTAGCATGAGGATACGTGAAAAGTGTTTGTGCTTTAATTACAGGGTTGTTATGATTTTGAATAGAAGTAAAAACATTTCTAGAAGTTCTAGTGATGTAATTATCTATCGGCTCCATGTGTAAGTCGTGATGAATGACACTATTTCTAACGTACCAAGGTGCGTTAGCAATGATTCTAAGAATTTTGTTTTGAATAATTTGAATGCGTTTAGTGTGGGTCGGGGCCGCGGCCCCCCAAATGGGGGACCCATACGTTATTGTTGGACGCAAAATTTGCTTGTACAGTATAACTTTATTTTCAAGGGAGAGAGGAGAGCTTCTCCCAATAAGGGAGATAGCTAACGCTATTCTACCCCAGAATTTGTCTGAAAGATAGTCAATATGATTCTTGTAAGTTAGGCGACTATCGAGATGAAAGCCCAAGTAACGAACGACCGGGACACACAGAATGTTGTCATCGAAAAGAGTGAGTTCAGTTTGATGAGTGTTATGATATAATCTTCACAGCAAGACCACTAACATGCTGACTTTGAAATCCTATTGTTGTGTGGTGGTTTGGGAATTAGAAGTAGCAAGATGGTTAATGTATTTGTGATGAATATAAATTCTTAAGAAATTAAAAGGGTATTCATGATCTAAAGAACATTGAAATTTTTTTTTTATATTATTGTATTTATCTATTTTGTGGGTAGTTAAGATATCATTTCTAAATAAAAAATTCAAAATGATATTTCTGTAAATTGATATATGCAAGTTACTATTCCATACAGGAATTTTAATTATATGGAACTTAAACGAATCTCTTTTGTCAAAAATGTTACTGACTACATTATTGTTAATAAGATGCAAGTCTAAATCCAAGAATTCCACCATATTAGAGTTGAAGTTAGTTTTAAGGAGCTTGAGATAATCAGGGTAGAGCGTAATATTTGGTTTGTATTCACTATTTTTACCAAAAATTATTAAATCATCTATATAACGATAAATCAAGCAAGAATCATTTACAACATGATCAATTTCAAAAAAATGTAAATATAGGTTCGCTAAACAATTACTAGCTGGACCACCCTGAGGTAATCCTTTGATCTGTTTATAAAGATTCTGATCAAAAATGCAATGAAATTTTCTTTTAATACGAGGTTAACAAGAATATCAAATTTTTCTTTTTCATTGAAGTATATAATTCATATTTATCATAAATTAACTGTAGAACCTTAATCATATCGTCAATATCTATAGAATTAAAAAGGTCCTCGAAATCAAAGCCATGCATGGAAAAAATTAACGTATCCTTAGTAACTCTAGCAATCTCTAAGCTATTTTTAATTATTGCCGTGTTTTGTATGTTATAAATTAGATTTTGAAGGAGAGATTGTAAGATCTTCCCAGACTTCGTGATATATGTATTGTATCCTTTAGTGATACTACGGAATTTTATAGGGCTTTTATGAAATTTTGGTGTTAAAAAAATACTTGGATATTTAATATTATTTAGATGAATATTCAGTCTTTTGTTCAAAGCTAAAAGACGATTATCATCTTCTCTATTATTGTGAATTGATTTTTGAAATGAATTATTATTTAAAATGTGATTACTTAATATTTTACTGTAAAAGTATTTACAAATTATGGCATAATTAGCAGAGACCTTATCAACATATGTAATCACGAAGTCATTTTGGATATTTTCTATTGATGATTTAAGATCTTTATACATAATTTCATCTATATATATATATATATATATATATATATATATATATATATATATATATATATATATATATATATATATATATATATATATATATATATAAAAAAGAAATATGTATTATTTATCAAAAATAAGAAATAATATATATATATATATATATATATATATATATATATATATATGTATATATGATTATATGATACTAGTTGCAAGTACCCGGCTTTGCCCGGGTTTAAAATAAGGTTTTCTGTAGAAGCTTACAAAACTGTTTATTTGCATGCAATAAAAGGGTACATTTATCTTAAAGCAATGTGATAGACAACATTTTTGGCAGTTCCATTTGGAGTGTGTACAAAAAGATTTTCCTCTCTGCCCACTCTAGAACAGGCCACATACAACTGCCCATGAGAAAAGCCTGGTGTCTGCAAGTCTATAACTCTCCCCCTTTTTCTCATAGGCATGACTGTAGCAAAAAATGACAATGCATTCCTATGAATGAAGGAATGGAATGTAGTAAGTATAATGTGATATTTGTTGCAGTAAAGTAAATAGTATAACAAAGCAGTACTGCAAATTACTTACCGCTTTTGTTTAGTAAAGTTTTCTCTATAATGAACCCATGGCTCAGAACATGCACATGGAGCACTCTTTTTGGCTGGAGGAGGCCAGAGTGAGGTTGGGATGGAACGAAACCTGTTTAAGAACCTTCCCCATGTAATTTTGTGAATGTGTACCAAATTTCTCGTTATTTGGTTGTCTGGATCTTGAGTTATAAAGAAACAGACAGACAACAAATGCGTCTTATATGTATATATAGATATAGATTTGCTTGAATTCTTGTGTATTATTACTTTTGTAAGCTTCATGACATATTTTATGGTGTACCAGTCTTTTAAAGCTGACTGAGCCACAGCAACATTTAGCTAGGTATAGATAATTATAACATAAAATTAAATCTTAAAAAGATATCAAATCTAAAAGAAGGCTCAATATTTTGATTAAATCAGTATAAACATTTTCGTACAAACACAGTATATATACTGTAAAATATTTATTTTGCTATTTTTGCTTCAGACACGCATCAAACAAAATTTTTAAAATTGTCAAAAACAGATAAAAAACATATTTAAGGAAAAAAATACCACTGATTAATTTCACCAAAGACATTGCAATGTGTAAAAAAATATTTGCAGTACATAATCGCCAAAAATAAATGTAAGTACTAAAATATAAAAAAACAAAAATTATATATTGAATTAATTAAGAATTAGTGGAGGAAAAGATAAAACAGGCTAAGATAATACTCATAATATTAATTTCATATTGGTAGGCTACTCACTTTTGGCATGATTTGGAAATCATGCCAAATTGGTGTTGTGGCCAGTCTAATGTTATAGTAATGTACAGAATTAAAGGTACTTATGTATTATCGCAACCTATTGGTGACATTATACAAAATGAAGCACATGATTGCCAATTCAACGCACACAAAGTTGGGATTGCCAAAGTGGCGAGTTGTCTTGAAAGTTGGCGATTGTGAAATAATACGTAAGTATTAAATAAAAAAATTATCCAAAGTATATATATCCCGATAATAAAAATAAATTGAAAAATGAAGTACAATACTAACATTAACTGACATAAAAAGAACTGAACTAACTTTATCAATGCAAAAGCATAATTTGAAAAAATAAGGTACTTACATATAACCGCAACCTATTGGCGACATTATATGAAACGAAGCACATGACTCACAATTCAGCATATATATGCATTGCGAAATCGGGTTTCCAACTTCGCAAGTTATTTTGAACGTTGGCGATTCTTAGGATAGTACATAAGTATCAAAAATAATTTATCTTACGACTACCTGCTTCCTCAACAGGTATTTAAGCCATTTGTCTGTTTTGCTCATTCTGTGATGCCTATTCCAGTTTGATATGTAATTACTACCAACACTGCTTTCTCTTGGGCAGTATAATTACCCAAGTTTGATTTTCTGCAAGGCAATTTTATACACTGATGCCAATAGTATACCCTTAAAGGTTAAAATAAAGACACATAAAATTGCAAAATATTATTAATTTCATACTATCTAAAACAGATAACGAAAACGGAAATACTATACACTGGTGTGCAAAAATTAAGGACGAAGTCGAAAAATTAGCATATCAGCTGAACGAAGAGGCAGAGCGGACAGAAAGACCAATCAGGAGATTAAGTAAGGTGATGTACGGTAGCACATGCGTAGATATGCAGGTAGACGTAATGGGGGAGTGTCTGAGTAGTATAAAGCATGTTGTCGGTGTAAGATCAGTATTTCTGGCCAAGAGATTGCACGCCGTATAGCAGTTAAAATCACACCGAGTTGCTGCCTCAGCGAGAAATGGCGAATAATCAATCTGTTAGACGACATCTGGATGCTTTTACCCGAGGTCGAATCATTGGGACAAGTGTGGCTGCAGAGTTCGGAATTGCTCACAGCATCGTTTCACGACTTTGGAGACAATTTCAAACTACAGGAACAGCTATCCGGGGGTACAGTAGTGGTCGTCCACGAGGAACCACACCCACAGATGACCGGTACATTGTCTTACAGGCCAGAAGAAACAGGCGGCAGACAGCGGGAGAAATCGCTAGACACACGACACAGGCGACTGGACGACCGATATCACGTTTTACCGTGGCCGGAAGACTGCACGGTGGTGGTCTGTTTGCACGACGTCCTGTACGGTGTGTACCTTTAACGCCTGCCCATCGGAGAAGGCGTTCTCTGTGGTGCCGGGAACACCGGAATTGGAGAGACAATGAATGGGGACGAGTACTCTTTACAGATGAGAGCAGATTCAATTTGAGTAGCGATTCTCATCGCATACTCATCTAGAGAGAGCGGGGAAGCCGCAATCATCCCTCGAACATCATTGAAAAGGACAGGTATGGAGGTCGCGGTGTTCTCGTTTGGGGCGGCATCATGCTTGGTAGTCGTACAGACCTTGACATCTTCGACGCAGGTTCAGTCAACGGGACCCGTTATTGTAACGAGATTCTTCTTCCATATGTGCGTCTTTTTAGAGGTGCTATGGGACTGCAGTTCCTTTTCATGGACGACAATGCACCATGTCATCACACAGTAGCTGCCGAACAGCTCTTAGAGAGTGAGGATATTGAACGTATGGATTGGCCGGCACGATCTCCGGATCTCAATCCCATCGAGCATGTATGGGATTTTCTAGGCAGACGCTTGGCAGCTCGTACCTTACCACCAGTAACGATTCGGGAGCTTCGATTGGCGCTGCAAGACGAATGGGCAGCAATGCCTCAACAACTCATTGACACCCTCATTCTCAGCATGGGCAGACGCTGTGAAACCTGCCTAGCAGTCAGGGGAGATCATATCCCCTACTAAAGACCGGATGTTTCTTGCTGGACACCCATCACAGGGATGTTTCGGCCTTCAGTCGCATTGCGCTCCATGCTACTTTTTCAATTAAGCTTCTTTTTATCCCTCTGATTTCTCTTTTAGTAAGCGTTGCTTACATATTACACATGTCCTTATGTATTGGGGATCTTACGGTATTAAATGTGTTGATTTGGAAAGCTTTTGTACAAAGTTATATTGAAAAAACCGTCTCGTCCTTAATTTTTGCACATCAGTGTACTTATGTTAATCACTGTAATAAGAACTGAAATACCATTATCAGTAAGAAGTTTTAGTTTGCCAAAATTATAACCTTTGCATTCTAAAGAAATAAATAAATTCTGCGAAAAAATACTGAAATTGTAAGTTGTAATTTTTAAGCAAAATCACACACATAAACATCCCGCGATAATACCTAAATGTTGCCAAAACAACAAAACAAAATTTTAGTTGTTAAAACAAAAATCCTTAAAAAAATGATTTATTCGAAAAATAATCCTAATTAAATATCAAAGAATAGAAAAATTGAATAAATATTCCAACTGATTAACATAGCTACAGTAAAAATATGTAATAATCTTGAAAAACTGCATGCAAAGTATAAATTGTCCACTTAGTGAGAAACGTGACATGATATGACGTCATAACACTGGAAAATCACTTAAAAATTAAATTTTAAAAAAATCGGAAAGAATTATGAACGTCAAACCTATTTAAGAACCTTCCTCGTGTAATTTTGTGCACGTGTACCAAATTTCTCGTTATTTGGTTGACTGGATCGTGAGTTATGAGGGAACAGACAAACAGACAACACAAATGCGTCTTATATATATATAGATATGATATGATATATATATATATATATATATATATATAAATAAAAATGAAGTGTCTGTTTGTATTTTGAAATTAACAGCTTTTTACTAAATGCATTTAAAAGTATATACGGTACTTACATGAAAAAATCAATTTTTAAAATTTTTGTCTGTCTGTCTATCTGTCTTTCTGTCTGATTGTTCCGGCTAATCTCTGAAATGGCTGGACCAATTTTGACGAAACCTTCACTGGCAGATAGCTAATGTTATAAGGAATAACTTAGTTTAGAAAAAATATTAGGATTCCGAGAAAATAAAATTAAAACAAATGAAATAGTGAGCAATATCCGATTGAAATAGGGATTATTTATTTCAATAGGGACTATTTTTATTCAATAGGGACTATTTTTATTCAATAGGGATTATTTTTATTTAATAGGAATTATTTTATTTCGCGAGCCTTCTGTCTCAATGATTGCTAGCAGTTATATGAAACTTTTTTCTTTGATTAGGTTGCTGCCATTCGCGACATTTCCCGTTCATGTCTTGATCCTAATGATTTTACAGTCCTTAACTGCATTGTCAAAGGTCATGCGTCCCTTTCACACCCTTCCTTGCGGTTTCGTTTGTGTTCGCGTTTCACCCTACTTGCTACTTAGACCTATTTTGATCCTAAAGATTTTAGTCCTCACTCCATCGACAGTGTCGAAGGTCATGCGTCCCTTTCACCCCTTGCTCAATAAAAAGCAAAGAAAAAAAGTAAAACAAAAAAGAAACATAGATTCACAAAGTAGAAGAAAAGTTTTCGTAAACTCTGCGAAGTGAATAAACAATTTTTGTGTTAAATTCCACGTGGACGAATTCGCGGGTAACAGCTATTTAACATAAAATAAATGCATCAGAAAGTAATATTAACGTATTACACATCCAGATAAAAATTATTTATACTATTTTTAGCGTTTATTACACAAAATTTGTAACAATGTGTTACTTTTGCTGAGCAGTTAGGTGTTTTCAAAAATCGACCCACAAGAAAGTTACGGGGCGTCATAAATAATAATAACAATAATAAAAAAATCAGCAATTATATCTAAAGACTTAAAATTTAGCAGACATGGTTTTTTCGTACAGCTGAGTTATGTAAAAAGCTTTTTTTTTTGTTTAATTTATACAATTCACGTAAAATTAACTCATGAAAAACTTCTTTATCCTTCAGTCTGTATTTTTTAATTTTTTAATTCACCCGTGCGAAGAACGGGTACGCCAGCTATATACACTGCTGGACAATTGCTAAGGACGGATAACACTATCATCCATAGCAACCACAAAATGAAAGGAAGCAAAATGTGGAAAATTAGAATAAGTGCGGGATATTAGTATGAAGAATTATAAGTATGCAAATTTTTTTTTCATGTCTGTTCATCACGTGATAGCGTTCATAACAGCTTTAAAGGTTTTGACGCGTGTGGAGACAGTTGTTGTTTCAAGTCAAAGTTTTACAGGAAAGATTTAATAGACGAACTTAAAATATCTGGCATGTCTTCCCGACATCACATAGATGATTTTATGCGTGGCCGAATTATTGGAAAGATCGAAGAAGGGCGAAAAATAACAGATGTTGCCAGGGAGTTCGACATCGCTCACAGCTTTGTTTCACGGCTGTGGAAGTCATTTAAAACTACTGGAATGTGTGGTAGACGGCACGAGGGAGGTCGTGTTAGAAGTACGACGCCTGCAGAAGACAGATATATCGTCCTATCAGCAAAAAGGAACTGGCGCACCACAGCTCAGCAGGTGGCAAATCAGTTTCTTGCTGCCTCAGGAAAGCAGATCTCTCGAACAACTGTAGCCAGACGTTTGAGGGGAGGAGGACTATACACACGCATACCTGTTGTGTGTGTCCCATTGACCATACAGCACCGTACTGCCCGTTTGAAATGGTGTCGTGAGCATCACAATTGGACTGAACAGGACTGGGCATGCGTACTATTCTCAGATGAGAGTAGGTTCAGTCTGTCATCGGATTGTAGACGCCAACTGATCTGGCGCGAGAGTGGTACTGCTTATCGTCCAGAAAATATCCAGGAAAAGGACCGATATCCGACATGCAGTATCATGGTGTGGGCCGGCATCATGTCAATGGCCGCACGCGCCTACATGTGGTTGCGAATGGGACTATGACGGGCCAACGATACATTGATGAAGTTCTACTTCCTCATGTTCGTCTTTTCCGTTGTGCTGTCGGTGATAAATTTGTTTTTATGGACGACAACGCAACATGTCATCGAACACTCGCTGTTCAGGATTGTCTAGACAGCGAGGGTATTCAACGTCTCGTATGGTCAGCGCGTTCTCCAGATCTAAACCCCATTGAAAATGTGTGGTATGCTTTGGGGAGGCAAGTTGCTGGTCGAAACTATCCTCCGACAAACAAGAACACCCTCATCCGTGCACTCACAGAGGAATGGGATAAATTGCCTCAACAGCTGCTGGATAATGTTGTGCAAAGTATGGTACGACGTGTGGAATGTTGCATCACACTCCACGGTGGACATATCCCGTACTGATACCTTTCTTTAAGGTGCCTTCTGACTTTTAGATGCATTGTTCCATTTCTCCGTACGCAGATCAAATGAACATTTTTTTTCTTTCAGATGTTTAACAGCTTTTGTACTTTCCAGAACAATAAATATTCTTTATTCTAATGTCTGAACAGTGTGGCAACTATATTTTATCCTACTAGGCCTCATGTCTCGCTTAACGTTATGCTACATAGCAATTTGTGATCCGTCCTTAGCAATTGTCCAGCAGTGTAGTATATATATATAAATTTAGTTACTTATACTATAGCATTTGAATTTGTTTTTTTTTAAAAAAACAACTTTTAAATCTTATAAAAGTTTGAAACACAAAAACTTGTACGGGTTTTTCACAACATTTTCTTGCACTTCCATTCTAGTAAATAATATAAACGGTAAATCCAGAATTATTAAGCGTACGAAAAATTGTTTAATTAAGAATCTCAGAGTTTAGAATTGTTTGCTCGAATTCTTTCCCTTCATTTCAAAAAAAAAAATCGCTTTAAAAGAATATTTTGAGAATTATTTATCCATATCTTTTTAATTATTTTTAACTTTTAAATATATTATTTTACACAAATTATTTTTACAAGCAATAATTACCACCACTTTTTTTTCTACTTAGGATTTTACAATTTGTAAATATTTTCCAATTGAAAAATTTTAAAAATGTAAATTTAGAACCCGATGTTTACAAAAAGAAAAGCAGTACAACAAAATGTGAAAGCGTTTAATTAAAATTAAGTTTATGATAATATAACAATATGTTTTAAATTTAGATTTATGCTCGCAGTTTTGCATTATTCCTAAATTATACCATTTTCTGCTGATGTACTATTTTAATAACTAAAAAATATCGTAGTAAGTGATATATTTTTCAGCCATGCAACAGCTATTAAAATTTCAACTTACAAAATTCTCAGATTTTATAGGCTTTAATAAATTTTTATTTTAAATAATTTTAGCCAAAATGTAATTTTTTTAAAAATTGAATAGATTTTTATAGTCATATAATAACCTCTTATAAAAATTATGCTAACCTACCATTTAAGTTTTAACAGTATCAGTAAGTCTAAAATAAAATATATGTTATTTAAAATTCTTTTTTTAATAACACATTTATAAAATACTAAAATATTTCCAATTAACATTTTACTAGTATTTTCAATACTTTTAACTTATTTCGTCGCTTTTAAATAATATGAAACCTTATCAAGTAATAATAATAACAGAACAAAAAGTAAATAAACCTTGAAAATTGCTCTTAATCGTTTTGGTAACAAGATCCCCTAACAAGATCACGACCATCATTAGGTTCGCAGACTATCACTTTTGAAAGAAGAAAGCTGATCACGAGCTGATAAAGATCGAGAAACTTCTTTCAAATAAACAAACTATAGATGAAACGTATTTACATTAAGCTATCTAAAAACGTTTTAATATGATATTAAACGATTTTTGAGTACTTCTTTCGGGCATTTCACAAATTGTTTAAACGGGGGTGGGGGGATAAATAAAAGGACAATACATATTTTTTTACTCTGTTACTTTCAAAATCTCCATTTTAAAACTAAAATTTGTATAACTTTATAAGAATTTGATATTACAATCAACATAAGAAAATACTTATTTTAGACCTTTTACCCCTCTCACGATGTTCATTTAATTTTATGTCTGGTTTTCATAAAATAAAATAAATATTACACTTCACGAGTAGAAAATAGCATGCAATAAAACGAATTTGTACACACTTACCACATCATTTTAAATTTTAAATTATTTATTAATAAAAATAAGGTGACCAACCGTGTCCTTTTATAGGTTCTGTCCTTGTTCGAAAAGTGTCCTCCTTTTTGTTCTCCTTTTCAATATTTAAAACTGATCTGTTAATCTATGTATTCAGAGATGAACCAAACATGTTTCCAAAATGTCGAAGAATGGTTTGAAACAAGTATCACAGGAAATAACAGTTTTCAATGGTGTTTTTTTTTACTTGGTCTCAAGCAAACTGGGCAGATATAGAAAATTACGTTGAGTTTTTATCGAGAGAAATGCCTGATATTAAAATCGATGACAATTGTCTGTTTGAAGCAGAAAGAAGATTAAATGTATATTTAAATTCCAATAAATTGGAACAATTGGAAAATCAGCATGCTAAGAAATTGGTAAAATATGGGTGAAATTACTTAAGCCATTTCAAAAACGAACACATTTCATATAAAAATATAACTATTCTTGTTGAATTTACGTTGTGATGCCCTGGAACTAATGCAGCAGTTGAAAGAGTTTTTATTAAGTTGGTATTGATTTTTGTGAAACGACTACTGAGAAATCAAAATTGAATATTAATATTTTAGCTACAGTGCTTACCGTAAAATTCAGTATAAAGGATATTTTTTGCCAGAACATTCCGATACATAAGGAAATGATATGTTGACAAAAAAAATCATTCACAATGAAAAAATACTCTTTTAAGATAATAATTAAAAAGAATATAAGCGTAATTAGCGTATTTTTGTTTGAATCAAAGAACGTTTCATATATTTAAGTTGAATTTTTTTCTTAAATTTTTCGTCCTCCTTTTCATTGTAAAAAAAAAATGGTCACCTTAATAATAATGATTTAGATTCTATTTTAAGGCTTAAATTCTTTGAAAACATTAGTTATGTCTCATATCGTTGGTCAAAGCCGTTAATTAATCTAAACACGGATTCCGCGCTTTTCAGTTATGGAAGAGTCCAAATGTGAAGTTGGGTAGAAGAAGGGGACAAAAATGGCGCCAAATTAAGATCTCCAAAATTTCCTACGGCAGAAGGAAATAAAAGAAAATCGTTTGGTGATAGCATGAGTTTTTTCAAATTAAACTTTTATTAAAAGTAAATAAATCCTCCAAAAGAATATTAAAATAAATATAAACAAAGCATTAAAATTAATTCTCTCAATTCAATGAATAATTTACTACACAAGTTTAAAGCCTCTTTCAAAAAAGAAACTTTAAAAAATACCTCTCTCTCTTTCGATTTTAATTTTAACTTAATGTAACTACTGCGATTCATTTGAAACGACATTCATGTAAATTTTCTACTTCCATTTTATTGCTGTATATAACTCAGCCTCATGAAGTTTTAAATTTATTCTTTTTAATTTTTTTAAAATTCTGAATTATGATTAGAGGGTAATTTAATAAAAGGATCTCGTAAAATGATTGACCTTTGTTGTACAAGGTCATAGTCACGCGTGCATGTGTTGAAATGTGCTGAAAATACAAAGAAAAATTTGTATGTCTAAATACACATGTATGGTTATTGTTCAACAAAATTACATAATAGTTTAAGAATTACATTTTTTATTTTCAAAAATATTAAATGAACAGAAATTAAAAAAAAAAAATAAAAAATACGTAATTTTTTTTATAATGTACAGTCAAAATGAAGTTGATATCATTATGATAATATTCGATACACACGAAACTATTTTCTGTCTAAAAAACAACTTGTAACATCATTATTTTCTGCACAAAAATATTTGGAAATAGTCATGATGAGATATATTACTGTTCGCAGCCAATTAAGAGTGACGACGCATTTAAAAATAAACCGTGAGATTCCGAAATGAAACATTAGTTACACGTGAGCTTTATAAATTTATGTACCGAAGTTTCAAGTTTCTGGAATAATTTGATTTCAAGTAATTACATCACGCCATTGTGTTTCTAGCTTCTAAAATTATGATTTATATTTGAATTAATTACATCACACGTCATTGTGTTTCTAGCTTCAAGAATCATGATTTATTTGAAGTAATTACAATCAATTAGACAATTAATCGTAAGTTTAATGAGAGAGGAATAAATGATGATGAATATAATTACCTCTCAGCAATCAACCACACTTCATTAATACAATGGATGATATTTCTTGCTTTAATTAAGCTGTAATTTATTATTCGGTAATTAATCTCGTTAACTCTATTTGCAATTTTTTTAAAAAAATACGATTAACCAATACTTTTAAGTTGGTTTTTAATCACATCTGTTCCTTTTTTTTTCAATTCCTACTATTAGCTCACACACTCTCTATTTATTAATTTATATTGTTGGAATTTTCAATCGTTAATAAAATAATTTCTATTCATCCAATCAAGTTCAAATAAATTTTTTAAACTTGCAGTGGATGACACTTGATGTGAATACAGTATTTACAAATATTAATTCATTAATTAAATTTTATTTTTTAATTTTAATTTTATTCTGTGTTATTTCCTTTGCAGTTACAATTAGCTTCAACAGATGGCGCCAGTACATTTTTTCTAACAAAGTAGGAATTGACCATAAAATTTATTATTTTTTTTATTACTTGTTTGTGAGAGTGTTCAAGCACGTACGGGTCACCACTGCCAAGGAACAGAGCTGTTGAATGTCGCTGTTAAGACCGGATGAAAGGCTGCGTTAGAATGACTTTGACATGCGCGAGAGAGTCCAAGCGATTCTGGAAGTCAATTGGAAAGAAAGTTTGTTGGGGGTGTGTTGGAGCTTCATGAGTATTGAAGCATGTGGAAGCGCAGAGTATCTGGGTTTTCCTTTTTTGGTCTCTATTTAAAGATGAAATACGTCAGGCGCACAAAAGCGACACGTAAGGCAGAATAATTTATGTTGGGACTTAGCCGGGATTACTATTCGGCCATTGGTCCTAGTCACCTTTTACGCAATGAACTTCAAAGCCGAAGATTGGCGTGAGAACCGCGCCAGACACCTCCTTGTCGTCTGGGTAAAGATAAGTCAAAGATTGACTTGCCTTAAAATATAAGCGTTGGAGTGTCCAGTCTTGGATACTTTCACATGCTAAATACGAGACCGTTGAGACTTCATTAGTTTCCTAAAAGGAAATAGGTCCTTTGGTGGAAACCGCCTCAAATTCATACTCAACGTTGTATTTGTATTAATGAAATTGTGATGTGTTTCAGCTAAAGAATCTGGAGAAAAAATTGCAAACAGTTTAAATAAAATTTTTGGTCAAGAAAAAATTCTGCTGAAATTGCATGTGACATTAGACGAAAACTTGATAAACTCCCACCACAACAAATCCGACAAAGGAAACATGACTGCGGTAGCAATTTGGGTCATATCATGGTCGCAAATTCAGAGTCGGCGTTGTCGAGTCATGATGTCACTGAAGGCCCATGGTATAGATAAACTCAGTGACGTATTAAGAGTTCTCGAAGCCTTGAGCTCCTGCGCAAAAGTAAGCTACTTTAGAGTAGAAAGTAACTAACATACATATAGTCAAATACTCGTACAAATGGTAACCCGTAACAAATAAATGCGCGTAGCTCACAATCTCACAGACCTCGGCAGAAACAGACATTTTGTATCACGCACCCATTAATTTTTTGTATTAAGGGGACATGGTACGATTTACGCAAAAATTTTTAATTTAAGGATTTTTAAAATTTTTTTGGTTGTTTCCTATGTATGTATACTATGTTAAACATATTTTGGGCTCAAAATTTCATAAAAAGCTGGCCATATAATTTTCATAGGAAAAAACTTAAAATTTGTGAAGTGATTTTAAAATGCTACTCCTCCCCCAACAAAAATTTACGTACACGCATGAAATTTGATTTACAAGTACGTCAAACTATGTATAGTAAAAGTTGGTATGGGTTTTGCGTTAACATGATTGGTATTCGTACAATACTTCTTTTTATGAATGCTTATTGAAAATTCCTTAAAAAATGTATAAATTCTGAGTTCAATTATTTAAAAAAAAATAAATATTGCTTTTATTCAAAAATGCATACCAACTTTTGTTACATGTACTATTAGCAATAGGTAAAAAAAATATTAAAAGCATTTTTTTAGGCGCAATAGAAAAAAAGCCTTAGCATTTTAAATGAAGAAAAACTAGTTATTTTATCTTTCTGAGATGTCAGTTTAAAATTTTGATTTGCCATAGGGATGTGAATAAAGACGAACGTGAAAGCTATCATAGTTCTGCATTTTTTAAGTTTAGAGCTTTCAAATTTTGTGAGGTTATAGAAAAGTATATAAAGAATAATTTAGGTGAAAAAAAATTAAATTTGATTTCTTGACCGATTTTGGCCAATTGAATCGTACTGTGCCCCCTTAAAAGTGCGTGTTATACGCTGGAACAGTAATGCCCACAGAAATATTTTAAGATGGAAGGGGGTCCAAGGTCGCGCGCGGCCGAAAGTCGACTATTCTCGTATCATGCTCCAATACAACGATCAACATATTCTTTTGATTTTGTCGATTTTCGGGAACAAAAAACAGTAAAAAATTAATTATTGGATAAATAATTAGTATTAATTAATAAAATTAATTGTTACTAATAAATACTTAATGAGATTTTGCGTACGATATACATATGATTATAATCAATTGAAAAAAAATCAAAGGCTATGGGGGTTCCGGACCCGGGGACCTTCCCCCTTGTGTGAGCCACTGCGCTGGAATATACGATAACTTTGTAATTCATTTCTTACAATTCAAGCCAGTTGATTTTTACTAATACAAATAACCATTGAGCAGTGGCGTAATGTACACCCTCCTAACCCTCGCATTGAGGGGGGTGGGGTAGGACTCAAGGGGACCCAAAGTCTGATTGACGCCCGGTATAAGATCCCGCTTGGAGCACAAAACCTGACTTTACAGGGGGCCCGTAATATTCTTCGTTACGCCATTACGATTGAGAAATGTAAATATGTTTTGATGAAATAAAATGACGCGATTGATTTCGCCTAATTTCTCTGTGACTCTCTCAAACCACCCCAAGACATTTATTTAGAAATTAATCGAAAAGAATCCAAAAGGACTCTGATAATTATCTAAACCTAGAAGGCACTAAAGAGAGATTCTGCGCAATCTAAACTTACTATCATTTGAGAAACGGCTATTTACTCGAGTTCCACGGGGGCCATTTCGAATAAGGGCGCTCCAGTGCTTCAGTGTGGGTAATGAATACAACTTAAAAGAGAACTGTTCCAGAAGGTTCTGGCATTGCCACAGACCTTGTCCATTAAAGAGACGTTTCTTTGTTTTATAGCAAGCGTAAACAGAAAGGGAGCACAAATGACCTTCTGTCGAGTGGGAGTCACCGTAACAGAGAAAGTCAGCAATTGTTATGCTGTTGGAAGAACGGAAGAAAGTCATTCACTCAAATGATGTCTCAGATTACAGTGTAAGACAGGCGGGCAAACTATTAGAGTTGCTTTACAAGGAACAGTGCTGTTTGGGATGAACTTAACGTCGCATTGTATACTTCTGTTTTGAAATGAATTTTATTTTCAAAATGTAGCAGTCAGCATGTCGGTTGCTGTCTTGGAGTTTATTCAGATTGTTTGTATTCAAATAAATCTAATTCCTAGTGCGCTAAATAATTGCATATTTAGTTTGCTATTTTATTGCTATTGCTTTTAATTTTTTTTTCTTCTATTTTTAAGATTATTTCACAACTACTCTAAACTTTAAATTCCAGTTTATCGTAGAATATTTTTTAAACTTATAACAAGCACCCTAGTTTATAAACATTGCAGCTACATAAAGAAATATTTATTAGGCCATTTTATGAGCAGTCTGTTAATTATTACTTTTTTTTTATTTCTTTTTGAAAAAATTTCACAGCATTTAAATTTTTTTAATTATTTTTTCTTATTATATTAGAAGTTCTTTAGAACCAAATGCATCGCAGTTCGAGAACTTTTGTAGGTATTCTACAATATATTGTAATGCTAATATAATTCTATTAAAAATATTAGAATTAATTGATAAATTTGTTTGAAAAGTATAACATTTTTAGAATTTTTTCACTAAACAAACTGTTATAATTATTATTTTTGTTGAAACATTTACACAAATAATTTTTTTTAAACTTCAAAAAATTATTCTGAATGATTTCTAAGCCGTTCTTATTTACGTTAGCCCTGATAATTATAATAATTTCAAAGAAATAAATAAAAATTTTTAAAAAAAAATTTTAAATAGTATTTTCTAAAAATTACCTACTAATCGCTTAAAAAACTCCAATGTTATTCGCAAAGTTTTAATAAAAATTTCTCTCCCTTATATAGATAATGCAACGGGCATATGAAAAAAAAATTATTACAAACAAATTTTAAAATGTGTTGTGTATTTTAAATTGGTTATCATTTAAAATCCAATTTCAAAAAATCCTTTTATTCTTCAAATTCATTTTTGAATTTAGAGATAAACTTTATCACTCAAGCTTGAAAACATGTTTAAAAGAACTGTGTTGCCTTCAATAAAGTTTTTTTTTTTTAAAAAATAATTCTTCTGTTTGATATAATTTTAATTACTTTTCCATCTATCGGTAGCGCCCTTGAACATTTTATTCAACTTAAAAATGACAAGCAATTTGTAAAGTTTCCTGGGTTTTTGAGGGTATTGCAGAAAATTTGAGCCAGGTTTTTCGCAAATTGCAAAATCATTGTGTGGTATGGTTTGCATAATTGAATTTTACCTACTATATACATAAAATTATAATCAATCGAAAAAAATCAAGGACTATGTGGGGGCCGGACCCGAAGCCCAACTCCCCTCCTCGTCTTGTGTGTGTCACTGATAAAAAGCTATAAATAACTTATTTTCTTGCCTTCGAATACAAATGTCTTACAGTCTTGTGATCAAGGGATTATACAAAACATGAAATTTTTCTACCAGAAGCAATTGTTTCAAAAATATTTACTCGCAATCGAAGCAAATGAAGATTTCTTTACCAATTTATTAGATGATTTTAGATGTAAATAAAATGCACTGTAATTACTTTAAAGGAAAGTAATTACTACTAACTTAATTTTTTGTTGAATACATGTTTTTCGTTCTTTTTTTCTTATTGCAATATCCATTCACACCAGTGGCGTATTTGGGGGTGCAGAAGGGATCGTGGCCTAGGCGGCAAACGAAAAGGGGCGGCGGAAAGCACCGCGATATTTAAATCAAAAAAATATTTCAAACTCCAAATCGCGCTCGCTATAATATTAATAATTTTTTTAACATCTGCCATCAGTAATGCCAGTTGCGAGAGATGCTTCTCTAAGCTAAAAATTAATCAAAAATTACGTCAGATCGACAATGTCCACGTTAAGGTATCCGACTACGTTCGGAAACGTGATTTTGGATAATTCGATAATATTTTTGATATTTAGTGCCACTTAGATTAGAAAGAGTACATAAAATTGTTTTAAGAGTATTATTACAATAAAAAATTATTTAAGAACAATATTTTAACACACAAAAAATGAACATAGAATGACCCATTTTCAAAACATTCTCCTTTTGCGAAAAATGCTTCTACAGAGTGTTTTTTTTCCAGGTATAGAAGTTTAAGTTGGCATTACTTTCCAAGATGGCGACCGATTTAAAAGCTGTCAAGTGATTTATTCTCAGTTTGGTTTGGCAATTCATCATGAATAGACTCACGCCTGAACAACGCTTTCAAATTGTGCAATTTTATTTTGAAAATAATGGTCGCGCGATTTTCTTAAGAGAATTTTGTTTAGCGATGAAGCGCACTTCTGGTTGAATGGCTACGTCAACTAACAAAACTGCCGCATATTGGAGTGAAGCTAATCTACAAGTGTATGTCGAAACACCGTTACATCCAGAAAAACTGACTGTTTGGTGCGCTTTATGGGCTAGTGGAATCCTTCTTCAAAAACGATGAAGGCCACAACGTTACAGTCAATGGTGATCGGTATAGAGCCATGATTACTAACTTTTTCATTCCTAAATTGAACAATCATGATGTCCAGGAGCTGTGGTTCCAACAAGACGGCACAACATGTCACACAGCTCGTGCCTCAATCGATTTATTGAAAGACACGTTTGGTGACCGCCTAATTTCACGTTTTGGACCTGTGAATTGGCCTCCAAGATCTTGTGATTTAACACCGCTAGACTATTTTCTGTGGCGCTATGTAAAGTCATTGGTCTATGCGGATAAGCCACAAACGCTTGACCATTTGGAAGACAACATTCGCCGTGTTATTGCCGATATACGGCCACAAATGTCGGAAAAAGTCATCGAAAATTGGACGTCCAGATTGGACTACATCCGAGCCAGCCGTAGCAGTCCTATGCCAGAAATCATATTTAAAATGTAATGCCACAAGATTATCTTTCGAATAAAAAAAATTCATGTCAATCGAATAATACATCGTTGTTTTATTGCAATTTAAAGTTCTATACCTCTAAAAAAACACCCTGTATTATAATAATATTTTGCCTGTATATAGCTCAGACCTCTGTACAGAGGTTCAACTAGAAATTTTGAAATATATAACTTAGAAGTGGATTTATCCATGTGTGTTTTACGACAACAGAGGGGAGAAATTTTAAGAAAACAAAGATAATTATTTCAATAGGTTGTAACTCTGAAAATAATGTGAATTTTTCAAAAATCATAGTTGAGCCTCTGTATAAAGGTCTGAGCTATATACAGGTAAAATATTATTATAATAGAATCATTTTTCACAAAAGGAGAACATTTTGAAAAAAGGTTATTCTAAGTTAATTTTTTGCCAAAATATTGCATTTAAATAATTTTTTTTTGTCATAATGTCTTTAAAATAATTTTATACATGTATTCTAATCTAAGTGACACTAAATATCATGAAAATTATCCATTTGTGTGCTTTTTAAAATCACGGTTCCGAACGCGTAGTCGGATACCTTAAGGCTAACAAATTTAGCTATTCTGGAAATTGAAAATTACATACATATTTATATTAACAGTTGTATAAGAGATTTTGCTATGAAAAAAACACAAAAAGTGCATTTTTAATCAATAAAAAAATTTTAAAGCTGCTTTTTTGTACTTAAGCTAATTTTCTTGAATAATAATTAAAATAGAGAGGTGACAAATTTCCGGTCTGCCCCAGGCGGCAAAAGCCTACGCTACGCCACTGTTTCGCACGAAATTCTGTTAACATGAAAACGTATTCCAGTCCCCTACAATTTTGTGTTAAACGCGCACACGATTTTCGCAATGTTTTTTTTTTTTTTTTTTTTTAATATTCCTTTAAATGGCTAAAACAGTCCCCCATGACGTATGGCGAAGAACAATTTTCATTTCTTTTTGCTTTTTTGCAGTCATGTGAATAAAATCATCATGAAAGAAGGAAAGAAAAGTGTCTCCTACTTCCGTTTCGATGAATCATCATAAAGACGTTAGTTTAGAAGAAGAAAAAGAGAGAGAGAGAGAAAGATTTTTTTTTTATTTATTCTATTTGTTATTCTGAAAACCTTGACATTGAGTGACGTTTCAAAATGTAATATTATCCCCTTCTATTTCAGTTGTGAAGCATAAAAAAAAAGAAAGAAAGATTCGAAAATTTGAAACTTACTGCGGTTGAAAGTTTTTAATATGTGCAAAGAAAAAATAATTTGATGAGATTCTTGAAGCTATTTTATAATTTTTTTTTCTACAGTTAGAAAATTAAAAAGCAAAACGATGCAATCTAAAAAAAACGATATTAAATTTGAAAGAAAAATTACAATTTTGTTGTTTGGAAATATTTGATGACTTTATGACCAAATAATTACTAGAAACAAAGAATTTTTTAAACAGATTTTATGCGAAATATAATACTTCATTCTTACTTTCTTTTATTTTGTTCGTAATAATTGTTACGAATGAAAATAACTTTCTTCTACTTATGATGAAAAATGAATTTTAAGCTTATTTTAAAAATTGTTTTTAATTCATTTGCTAACATTTTTTCTTATCAAAATTAGCAATTCTTCTAAAACTTAATATTATTCTACAATACATTTATATCAAGTTCATATTGTGTTACTGAAATTTTTAATTCATTATTTATTCACACAAACAAATCTTGTAAAATATATACCATACGGTCAGTTTGTAACTTTAATATTTCATATACTTAATAAGAAGATATTAGAATGTTTGTGATTCTCAGAAAATAAAACGGATTGACGAAGAAAGTTGAAATTCAGAGTTTGTAAAACTTACTGTTGTTTCTGCAACGTCATTTTTTAAAATTTTATCCTGGATTAAAAACCGTATTCTACCAATAATATAGAAGAAAAAAATACGCATAGTCATACTTAAGGGGAGTTGGAAACCTCTCTGTTTCTCTATACTGACAATGTTAAATTGGCTGTTTTCGATGCACCTTTTCTCAATATCTGTTTTATGTACATGCTTGAAATTTTTCATACAATTAAAGTACACCTCTCTCATTATACTAAAATGAGCTTTTAGCTAATTTTGAATTTTTTAATAAATTATGAAATATTTTATCAAACATTGCGAAATTTGACCCATTTTTTACTTAAAAAATTTGTAAAAATTAAATTTTTGAGTTTTTTACAAAAGCTTATTTTAGTATTTATATATTTGACATCATTATAAATAATTCATAAAAAATTTACAAACCTGTGATCAGTAGTTTCTCAGAAAGGGTACATCGCACATTAAAATTTACATTTTAGAAAAATTGATTTTAATGTATACAGTGAGACTTCTAATCGACTAGGAAATAAAAAAATAAAAGGCTCAATTTAAAATAAAAGATACATGTTTTGGTTTATATCAGTCGTTACACTTTTAAGCAAAAACAAAGTAATTTGTTTACAATTTTCGCCATTAAAATGGGCGTGGCCCAAATTCACTGATTATTTAAAAATACGTTTTAAGGACTTCTAAATACACTAGAGGTTAAAGTAAGGTGTTTTTAGAAAGGTTAAAATCTATACAGTTTGAAAATGTAAAAATCTCAAATTGTCAAAATAATAAGATTTTAGCTTTCCAACACCCCTTAAACAAGTAATAAAGAAACACACAAGTGAACACTTATATAAAGTTTTTGTATGCCATCTTCAAGCATCAAATTAAAATAAATACAATTTCTAACAATAATTTTTTGGGAAAAATTACAGTTGATTTCATTCTCTACAACTTGACCTCTTATAATTGTTACAGTTTGTGACTCAGTTAATAAACACTTCCTAACAGTGGCGCACATAGGAAATTTTCAAGGGTGGGCAGTGTCGAAAGTCCATCATTCTCGTATCATTCTCCAATACGCCGCCCAACATATTCTTTTGATTTTGTTGATTTTGGGGAACAAACAACAGTAAAAAATTAATTATTGAGCAAATAATTAGAATTAATTAATATAATTAATTTTTAAATAAAAAAATTAATTAAATTTTACGTGCTATATAGATAGGTTTACAATCAATCGAAAACAAAATGAAAGGGTATAGGGAGGTTTCTGCACCCGCCGACCCCTTGTGTGCGCCACTGCTCCCTAACTTAACTGCTTTGCATCTGTTTAAGCATTCCTGAAATCTTGCCGAAGCACGTGTACTTGTAATGATGATCACTGCCAGGGACGTCTTGCGGCATAGGCCAATTGGGGCCAGGCTCAGATCCTCGGTCACAATGGGGTCCTTGTCTCGTTCTCGACTCAGCTTTAATAAGATCATGATTCGAATAATTTCAACGGTCAAATGTTATTTCAGTTTGTATTCTCCGAAAAACAGGGAATTTCGGACCATATGTCAACTGGCTGCATGTGATAATCGTCGTCCATGTATAGGCCTAGGGACGGGCTCACGCGTTTTTTCTTTAACAAGTCATTTGGATTCTTTGAGGCCAGAATTAATGGCAACTCTTTTCTAACCAAATCCAAGAAGTGAAGTGTGAAAGAAAGATGCAAACTAAGAACCTTTTAAATATCAGAAGTTAGAGTAAGCGCGATGGCAATTTGTGGCAAGTGATGGCAATTAGAGGAATGTAAACAGTCCGTGGTTCTAGATTGAAGAAGTTTTAGGTAACATTACGTGGCGAATAATAGTAATTATACGTGGTAGAGATCCAGTAATCAAAGTGCATAACATTGCACAAGAAGTATCGCAAGACCTCATCTAAATCTAGTGTGATCGTTTACTGATACTACAACAAGGTAGGATTGATGATTTAATATTAGGATCAGTGATTGTATTAGAATTGAGTGTAAGCGATTCAGTTATTGATAGTGGTCCAAATTAGGTTAAGTCGTTATTATAAATATATTGTGTGTGATGTCTTTTACCATCGTATAGATTCTCTCACATAAATTATTATAATCTAATTTGTAAAAGGTTTAAGTTGCATATCTTAATAAAGTCATATTAAGGTATCCGAAAACGTTCGGAGCACTTTTTAATAAAATAACATATTTAAACATTATAAAGGCTTTTTTATAGGACTCAATACCAATAAATACTAATATTCAACTAACAATATTTAAAATAAATTGCCTAAATTTCACAAAAATTCCAATTCTAAGTGAAATTTTAGCAACATTTTTGTAAAACTTCAAAGCAATTTTTAAAAAAAGTAATAAACTTATATTAGTAAAAGTATTGCCAAAATAATCTAGATGCATTTATCTAGAGAATGTACTAAAATTTTAATGTTTTATTGAAATTTGAAAATTTTAGAGTTGATTGAGTACACATTATAAGAAAAATCACATTTTTTTATGAGACCATTATTTAAATAACAAGCCCTAACTCAAAAAATATTCAGACAATAAGAAATATTTTAGTACATTCTCTAGAAAATAGCATAAATATCAGGTTCAAAAAGTTTTATAGAAATACATTTGTAATATTTTGAGTAATCACAGACTCGCCATGATAGATTTCGAGTAATTTAAATGTCCACTTCTGGTAGATCAAAGACCCACTTCCGGTTTTTCTAACTTAATAAAATTGATTGTAACTTGGCCTTCAGGTAGAGTAGAAACAAAACAAAATATGTTTTGTAAAGCCAAAAGATAGCTCTATTCAGTAAAAGAGAGAAAAAAATATCTGTCTTGTGACCGAATTTGGTCATTTTCAACGTGTTCGGATACCTGAAGATAATCTTTCCTTCTAGTTCTTTTGTTAATCCTACGCCTCTAGCTTACGCTGATACTCCTAGAGATAATCACCCTAGGGAAGGAGTATCACAGCCTAAGCCTACCACCATACACTATTATTACTCTGTTCAGTCTGTGATTGTATCTATTTTTTGTCGCGAATGCCATCCGCCGACTGAGTTGCCTCCGCCAATGTTTTGATGTAACCCTCCGCAACAGTTGTGTTTGTAGCTTCCATCTTGGAACGGCGTACGAATTGCACCGTCCCGTTATAAAACAAATTACAGTCCAAAAGTCACATCGTTCTTGAATTAACACGAGCCAGCGTTGTCTTACCAGCTTTTGTAAAACAACTCATTCAGTCAAAAAGTGCCGGTTGGTCGAGCCGGTTTGTTCGATTGTAAATCATGCACATTTATTTGCTTCGGGTTATTGTTTGTTCGAGTATTTGATAACGTATGCTATGTACTGTCCAATCTTAAGGGTCATAAGAATGGCTTTTATTTGAGTCGGGGCCCAGGGAATACTTTAGGTTGACGATATATCACGCAAGTACCAAGAATGTTTACTTGTCGACATAATTATATCTTGATTTCTAGCGGTATAAAAAAAGCACTAATTTAAAACAAGATAAAATTGGAAATAATGCATATTTTCATGACATTTATGACAAATACAGTCAACCCTCCTATAACGTGGTGAGTGCGTAGCGCGTTTTATGGAAACCGCGCTAGAAGAAACTCGGATTTAACCGTACAAATCAGGCAAATTCGTAGCGCGTTCTATCGAAACCGTCTACCGCGTTGTATGGAAACCGCGCTATAAGAAACTCAGAATTAGTACAAATCACATCATTCGTACCGCGTTATATGGAGACCAATAAATACAGAGATTAACTCCACCGGCGTTACTAATTTAATATAGGAGTGCCTTTTTGGGGCTTTTGGCGTTTTGGCGCTTTTGGCGCTATTCCTTAATCATTTTGTTTTGTCTACGCCATGCCTCAGTGCGCGCTCCGCTTTTAATTTATTCCTCGATCAGTGTCATCACTACTTTTTTTTATTTCATAATAAAACTAGATTTCGAAGGGAGAGGTGCTGGCAAGATTTTAACATAAAATAAATACAACAGAAAGTAACATTAATGTATTACACTTCCAGATGTAAATTATTTACACTATTTCTTAAGCGCTCATTACACAAAATTTGAAAGAATGTGTTACTTTTGCTGAGCAGAGATCCCGTGTAAACAAAAAAAAAACAAAACAAAAAACTAACACTAATATACGTTATCCCTATCGGAAAGAACTGATGGGACGTTGTTAAACGGAAACCGCGCTGTAAGAGGACGCGCTGTCGCAATTTCAGCTCTGCGCAGTGGCGCACACAAGGGGGGAGTCCTGGGGATCCGGATCCCCCAAGGCCTTTGATTTTTTTCCCGATTGATTATAATTCTAAGTACATAGTACGTAAAATTTAATTAAGTATTTGTTATTAATGATTATTTTTATTAATTAATGCTAATTATTTGTTCAATAATTAGTCTTTTACTGTGTTTTGTTCCAGAAAATCAACAAAATCAAACGGAGCATGATACAAGAAGGGTGAACTTTCAACCCCGGACCCCCTTGAAAAATTCCTGTGTGCGCCACTGTCTCCGCATTATATAGAAACCGCGTTCTGAGAGTACCGCGTTATAGGAGGGTTGACTGTACATAATTTATTTCCATGCGTTTCATAAAATATTAATTAAACCTGTTAAAACAAGTCTATAAAATCACGTGAAATCAGTAAACTTTGAATGAAAGTAATTAATTATCTGTCACTAGCTCAAATAATTTCCTGTAAAATAACCCCAATTTCAGGTTATGAATGACGAGAAATGTAATGACACTCTCTGGATCTCATAAAAAATGTGTGCAACTTATTTCAAATATTTCTCTCACTTAAAATTTCTTCAAAACCGAAATAAATCCCCCTTTTTTAAAGACTTAATTGAAAAATCATTAAATATACGATAAAAGATTACTTTCCGTTTCACAACATCGCCCAACATGTAACAATTGATTACCTTCATAAATCCACGGCAGTTCTTGAACGCAAGTGGTTTACGTTGCCATAGCAACCAGTTTAAAAGATCCCATTGACTGCAACCCTTAAATCCCGTGTTGAATACTTTTCCATTCTAAAACTTTTCTTCTTTTATCCCCCCCCAGAACAATGGATTTATTGTTTCGTTTTAATTTTACAGATATATTCGTTTTCTCCTTAAATGAGTAAAAAATAGCTGCATCAGCAAACTCCTCTCCATCATTTTACAACGGCAGCCAATGAAAATCAATGAACGCTTTGCATCATTCTGTCATATGCTTTTGAAAGGTGGAACAAAAGGAGGAGCTTGAAATTCTTCTATATTGAGAGTAAAGTCAATAAAGTTTTATTTTTATTAGTTTTACGATCCCTTGTACAATGGAGGCTTTTGCTGGGATGTTTTGTTTCATGAGTAAAATATGACATAAATTTTGAATATGAAGCAAAATCCCACGATCTAAAAGTAAAGTCCTTTAGGGGCTTGATTTTTTCAGCTCAGCCAAGCTAGTACATAAATATCGCTTTAAATACCGTTAAGAGATACGATGGATTTTATGAAGAATTGTTTTATTGTCAAAGAAAATTTAATAAAATGGGAGTTTTAAGATGTCAAGTCTGCATTTACTGATCGTTGTAAATATTCCGATCAGCGGTGTCATCAAGATTGGTGTAAATCGGGGCGATACCTACAGTTGTCATTCGCTTGCATCTTTTTTTTCTTCTTATTCTTATAAAAATTAATTAATTAATTTTTCAATGTTAAACAATTCAGAAAATAAATTACGATTTAATAATAATGTTAGAAAAAGATAAATAAGTTTGAAAGCTAAAACTATTTCATGTTAAGCAAAATCTACATTAATCCCTCCTCCTCAAAAACGTGGCCGCGGTAGCCTAGTGATCAAGGTAACGGACTAGTGACCAACGTGTCATGAGTGACGGGCTAATCGCATTTTCTACTAAAAACTCCTCTTGGGTTCTTTGGGGCCGAAAAAGGCAAATTCTTTCCAACCAAATCCAGAAGCGAAACATGAATATACAAATTAGAAACCTTTTAAATAACAGAAGTTTAACGTAAGCGTGACCTATTGGGAAGTGATTATGCTAGTCTGGTTTAAGCGCGTGAACTGAAGGAAGAGAAGAAGAAAGCCGTCGTTGAGGGCGAAGCTATCTATCCTTGACAGAACGAGCAAGTCAAGGTGGATCCAAATCCACACGAGTTAATCTGAAAATATTGAGGATCCGAGAGGATTGCGGTTAAACAAGAGATTAAGGTAGGATAATTCTCTCGTCTCTGCTAGTAACTGTGATATAAACAGAGATTAGGAATAGACGGGAAAGTTATATATATTGGTTAAGATCGCACTTATTTGGTAAAACGTATTGTGTGTTTTCTCACCTCAGATCTGCTAAGTATTTTATTTTATTTTACAAATGCCAGGCCATTGACCATCAGGTCATTAGGCAACGGGCTCTCCAATACCTTTTTACAATGCAGTTAAGATCATTCAGTGCAGAGCACTCGTCCAAATGAGTGGCAGTCATGTCTTGTCCAGTGTCACACAAAACGCAGATAGGTGAAGTCACTAAATTAAAAGGAAACAGATGAGCACAAAGGCAGTCAGGTCTGGTTAAAAGTCTAAATTTAGCCACAGCAGCAGCACGAGGAGAACTTGGAATACCGTGGGATTTCTTACATAGTGTACTCCAAGGCTTATCACGAGCAACACGAGAAGCTGTAAGGCGAAATGATTCCCTAAAAATCCTTTTAATTTCCAGTTTGGCAGAATGAAGTGTCAGGTCTCTGCGAAAGTTCTGAAGGATACCCGTTCCCTTTTTTGCCAAAAAGTCTGCCCTCTCATTTCCCCAAAGACCACAGTGGGATGGTACCCATTGAAAGACGATCTTTCCTTTTATCTTTCCCAGGAGTTCTCTACAGTTCTGCACACGTAAACAATTATTCTCATTATAGTTGGACAAAGCCTGAAGGGCAGAAGTAGAATCTGAAAGAATTACAGCTCTTTCAATGGAAGGAAGACGAACAGCAAGTTGCTGAAGGGCTATATGTATAGCTTCAACCTCACCATCAAAGTGAGTTGTCAAAGGGCCGGCGTGTAAATAGAAGGAGAAGAGGTGACTAAAAACACCAATGCCAGCGCCTTGGGCGAAGTCCAAGAGTGAGCCATCTGTGTAAATGTGAAGCCACTCCTCCGGTGGGAAGCGGGTATTGATAGTTTCCAAAGCTATAGCGTGAAGAGCAGTTATAATATAAATATTATCATTGTTAGTGCTTAAGGTAAGATCTTAATAAAGACATTTTAAGATCATAGCAACGCCCGGTTTTTCATTCACTTCCACACCTCTAGATCACGAAGATAACTTAGGAATAAGGTATCACCCACGTGTGAATACTTCACACGGTGCACATTAGATCTGTCGAGGCTCAATGTCCTCCCATTGGTATGGTAATTAGGAGAAGATGTGCCAGCTCAAGTGTCGTCCTCGTCACTTGACTGATGTTCAAAATTCCGAGGTTCGTCATCAAAAGTGCATGTGTTGCCTTACAATGCGACGAAAATAAAACTCTCACTGACAAGGTGTAGCCCTAAGAGGGTCGGTCCATCAAGCTTTCAAAGCAATGTTTGGGTTTTCTAACAAGAAATCAAGCATATCGTGGCTAATTATTAAGTCTGAAAAAAAAAACTAATGCAAAAATGGTTTTTTTTTTTAAAGATAAAATTGAAAATATTGCTGAACTAAATCAAGAAACAAAAATGCCCACAAAAATAATTATCACACAATTTTTTTCCCCCTGATTTAAAGAATTAAAAACTTTTTTATTCCGAAATTCATTCGTTATTATTTAGCATCAATTTGCCCCCACCACGCTACGCTTCTGCTTAACACAAACAAACGTACGTAAAAAGGCAGTACAAAATTGATGGGGGTTATAATATTAGTAAAATTCGAATAATTTTTTTTATGTATTTAGCAAAATTTTTAAATTTAAGAAGGTATTTTATACGGACATTCGTGTGACCACCTCACAAATTTTCATTAAGAGGACTTGACACCCTAAAAATGACCTGAATATCGCGTTTTCGTTATTTTTATTCAGTTACATTCCTTGTATTATTATCTTTCGATTGATTTATGACTTTTGTGTGTCAGAGAATTGGAAGTTAAAAAAAAACTTCAATTGAAAAATGTCAGCGAACAAATTAGGAAATTCGATCACGCCCCCCTTTTAGATAAAAATAGCTAAAAAATGCTTTTTGAAAAAGAAAAGCTATTTTAAAAAGTGAAATAATAACTAAAAAAAAAGAATTGTGTTACAAATAAAGCAAGATATTTCTGAAGTATTACATTAATGTACTTTTTTTTTGCTTTTGAGATGTGTGCATGCAAATTTTTTTTAACTAAGGCATTTTGTACAAATAATTTTATAATTTCAATTCATATTCATCGTAAGTTTTTCATAAAAATATATTGTTTCAATATTATGAAACGCAAAAAACTTTAAAAATTTCTGTTGTGACAAAAAATTTTTTTTAACATTTCCCTTGCGTTTCTTTAAGCAATTAATACTTTCTAAAAAAAGGATAATTTATAAAATGTATGGGGTAAAATAATATGTGAAATGCTATTATTTTTAAGAAAAATATGTAGCTAGTATTTTAAAGTTATATTTTATTTTTATTTAAGCTTCTATAATAGTTCTTTTTTTAGAACTATTAAACTTAAAGTGGTTTTTCTCAGATTTTACTTTTTTCGTAATCAAAATGCTTCTCCTTCAACAATTATTTACTAATCTATTCTATTTTTTTCCCAGTGTGTTATATATAATGTATATAACAAAATTATAGATCAACTTTGCAGTAAACTTAATACTTAAAAAAAAATTAAAACGTAGAAGATTTTGGCTTTTTTTGTTGAATGTTAGCATACATAATAACATTTCATTTTTTTCCCCTCCAAAACTAATTAAGTTGTTGTAAAAGGGATCCATAAAGTTGTTTAAAACATTCTTAGTATTAATGCAAAAAAATTTCAAGCAAAAAAAAAATAATAATAAAAACAAAAATAGTAATATTTTAAAATTTCGCAATTTTTTAAAAAAATTTTTAAAAATTTTTAAAATTGAGTGAATAACATGCACAGAATTTCACTTCGTATCAGTTTTTTCAATAGAAACATTATATGAAATGCGAAAGTATAATTTTTAAATACCATAAAATCCGACGTATAACGCGCAATTTTAACACAACAAATAAAATCGGAGTTTAAGGGTGCACGTTATACGCCGGGTATAAAAACGAGAGCTTTTAAAAATAAAAGAAGATGAGAGAGAACAGAGAAAAAAAAATTAGACTTCTGCATATATCGAAATACCGTTTATTTAAAAGAAATGACATACTTTATGAATTTATGAAGTTCCAAAAGAATACCATTTTCATCTAAAGCTTGGAATAATACCTCGAATAAATGGCTTCAAAAAATATAAGACCATTGCACCTGTACATTTCAGGCTTCTTCGTAAAAAAAGGGGAGCGCTTTATGCGGCGTAAATATACCTAGAAATTAAAAACTGCAGCTTGAAAGTATAGGTGCACGTTATACGCCGGATTTTACGGTACATAAACAAAAAAAAATCGTTCAAAAGGTGCCAAGTCTTCTTAATGTTAAATACTTATCAGCCTAAAAAGGTGTTATGTAACTGGTGTACTGTCTCTTGAATTAGAAGACAGACTCAAAAAAAAAAAGAAGTCAATAGCCTTTGCATTGCCTCAGAGTGTGAACGCGCGTAGAAAGATCTCGACGCTGACCACAACTGTCAATATTATTAATAGACATTTTTCTTCAAACGAGGTGGTTATGATCGGAAATTATTTATGAAAGCAATGCTTACAAATGTAACATATTTTTGTATATAACTGTAACATTAGAATAGTCATGACGATTTCATCAGTTTTATTTCACGCTTGGATAGTCAATTGACTTATTACTCACCGTTAACACTCCCTACAGGAAGGGACTCATTTAGAACGTTTCGGTAGCAAATGGATGAAATAAGTGGAGGAAGCGTAAATTGGAAAAATGTAGAAAAAATTCCCGTGATGTAGAGGGAAAAAAAGAAAAAGCAAGGGGAAATGGTACATATATACGTTAATTTCATCTTAAAAGCTTTTTATTTTGTAATGGTCCTAACTCTCCAGGACTTTCGCATAAATAATTAACTTTGAGATTGCCCGCCTAATTGGATGTAATCGTAACTTTAATAATGCAAAATTATATAAGGATTTTTTCAATTATTCCTTATGTAATCACCTCATATGATATTTGTTCCCCACACACAATCACAAGATCCGTCCACGAAAGCATGTAAGTTTTGGAACATCCGGTCTGGGTTTCATATAAAAGCGGAAATTTTCAGGAAAAAATACCTGGCCGATTCTTGTTTACAATAAAGCCCCTTTTTCCTTACTCTACATATTTTGGAAATAGAACTTTGTGTTAATTGAATTTGAAAGCGGGATGATTGTAGGCGCTCGAAACGTTGGAACCAGTAACAGCAAAACGGCTGCACTTGTGAAGTGTTCGAGAACAGCAATGATTAATCTTTTCAGAGAGTGGATTATCAAGCAGAAAACAGGGTCTCAATGTCAGGTTTGTTGTCATCACAGGCTACAGGTTAGAATGCTCTCTCGGAAAGGAGAATTACCAAAGTTGTCCAGTCCAACAGAAGAGCAATCGCAAGTCAAATTGCGGAGAATTTTAATCACGGAGGAACTGCGAACGTGTGTGTTCGAACGAAATGCTCGCCGCACTGTACTGACTATGGTAGTCAACGATCTGTTTGAAAGCCTCTACTGTCGACCTTGAACAAGAACAGACTTCTTTAGTTCAAAAAGGAGCACAAAGATTGGACAAAAAAGTGATGTGGTCCAATGAATCGTGTTTTCAATTACACCATGTGGATGGCAGGGTGGGAATATGGAGGAAAAAAAACAAAGCATGAACCCCACCAGTATTGACATGACTCTTCAAGCTGGTGGAGGCAATATTATGGCTCAGGCGATGTTTTCTTGGCATTGCATGAGTCCGTTGATTCGTTTGGAAGATTGTCTGAATGCCCAAGGATATTTTTAAGTGTTATCGCAGATAAAGTACGTCCCATTATATTAATGGTATACCCTTCTGGGGATGGATACTTTTAGTAGGACAATGTCCCTGTCATACAGCTGGTATTGTCCACAGATGGCTCGAGGAGCATGTCAGAGATTTTGCCTTGCTTAGTATCCAGCACAATTACCAGATCTCAACGAATTGAGAATATGTAAGATGAGATCGAACAAGGCATCAGACAGTTGGATCCGGTATCATCCAAACTGAGGCATTGGAAAGTGCAAATCATCGGATATGTCTTAGATTCCTCATATCACCAACCGATATCTCATAGAATCCTCTAAGACAAACCCATGCTGTATTAAGGTATCCGACTACGTTCAGAACCGTGATTTAGCAAAAGTGTATAAATGGATAATATTTATGATATTTAGTGTCCCTTAGATTAGAAAATGTATATAAAATTGCTTTAAGAATAGTATAACAATACAAAATTATTTAAAAATTGCTTTATAAAGATTAAAAACTCTTTAAATTAACATTAACTGTTAAAATTATTTTATATTATTTTTTAAAATTATTTTATTATTTTTTTAAAAAAATTATTTTATGAAATTGCTATAAGAATAGTATTTCAATAAAAAATTATTTAAGTACGATATTTTGACAAAAAATGAACATAGAATGACCCATTTTCAAAATGTTCTCCTTTTTTGAAAAATGCTTCTATTATAATAATATTTTGCCTATATATAGCTCAGACCTCTGTACAGAGGCTCAACTAGAAATTTTGAAATATATAACTTAAAAGTGGGTTTATCCATGTTTTACGACAACAGAGGGGAGAAATTTTAAGAAAAAAACGCCGATAATTATTTCAAATGGTTGTAACTCTGAAAATAATGTGAATTTTTCAAAACTCATAGTTGAGCGCCTTTGTACAGAGGCCTGGAGCTATATACACGCAAAATATTATTATAATAGAAGCATTTTTCACAAAAGGAGAACATTTTGAAAAAAAGGTTATTCTAAGTTAATTTTTTGCTGAAATATTATATTTAAATAATTTTTTTTGTCAAAATGTCCTTAAAATAATTTTATACATGTATTCTAATCCAAGTGACACTAAATATCATGAAAATTATCCATTTATGCGCCTTTTTAAAATCTCGGTTCCGAACGTATTCGGATACCTTAAGAGTGAAAGGTGGTCCAATTTAATATTCAAGGGGTGGTTATAATAATTTGGCCCTCTCAGTGTATATTACAGAATCAAGGTCTAAATCGTCGACGTATTGCTATTGAAGTTAGCGATTCTTTAATATAAAACTGCATACACACGTCTTTATGTCATATCATTCTCCCTTTTCAATGAACTCGTCCCATAGCCTAGCCTTATCTTTTCTTGACTTTTTACAAAGTTAGTTGACTCTTATTCAGGAAAACTCTAGAAATTCACCTCAGTTCTAACATATTAGCATTAACTATTAAGTGGTACAAATGGGCTCACCGAAAGGAGAAGATTCGAAAGAATAGAATAAAACCCCACATAACAAAGTTATAAATATACCTTCACCGTTCATTAGTGACAAAAGATGAAATGGATGTTGATTAGTAATTAAAAATTTTAAAAGGAAAGAAAACGCACTATTTTCTTGAAATTTTCTTAATAAATAGTCATATATAGAAATAGATTTCTTGGTATCTATAACCTAAATGGATCTGAGCCGAAAATCAACGAAAGGTGTATTGACGGACTGTTAATATTTCAACGTAATTTTGGTTAACATTGTGGCTAATATATCTTGCACATGGAATTCACTCACACTGTTTTAGAAAACGTGAACTAATGTATTTTTAAGAAACTCTTTCACAGTAATTATGCCATGTGAATGTTTCTGGTTTTCTATTATCAGAAAAATGTGAATCAAGATGTATCTCATTTCCTTAAAAATTTAACTCTACATTCTTTACTGTAGAATAACATATTTCTCACTACCCCCAAACATGGCAAATCATCCTCTAATGCTCAACCACAAATTTTAAGATAAGGGATTAAGACCTCTTCTGAGATCATGTGCCCCAACAACTATTCAACTAGAATAACATATACCAGATCGTTCGTGTAGCAAACAAAACTGGATGGACTGAACAGCAACTAGACGTTTAGGTAGTACGTGTAGATAGGGGACGTCTGAAGACTCTTAGAGGCCCTGGGCCAAGAGAAATCTTAAGATTTTGTGAGGTTCTGGACCCCTATGCACACACAAAAGTAGGTCCTACCTGAGATCTTTAACAATAGACAGTATCATGCATTGTGTCAAATACTCGTTCAAACGGTAATTTGAAACAAATAAATGTGCACGACACCCAATCTCAAAACCCTATGCATATACCGGTTCGACGGATGGCCGCATTTCGACTAATTGAGTTGAATGATTATTTATGGTATTAGACCTAGGCTTAGGCATGTGCAACGGTCATCACATAATAATACATAATAACCACTTTTGCACGTTAACAGACAGTTTGAAATTCCCTATTTTTCGGAGAATATGTACAGGAATAATATTTGACCACTAAAATTATCTGTATCATGATTTTATTAAGGCAGAATCGAGAACGAAACGAGGCCCCCACTGAGGGTGAGGCCCTGGGCCCAGTTAGCCCCTGCCTTATGACGCCCCTGCGTGCAGAAATGGATGGTCTTCTTTAAACTCAAACGAGTCTACTTTAATATTGGAGCAATTTTTTCTACCTGAAAATGTGTTCCAAGTTTCGAGTTTTTCCCATGCCAGTAGGCAAAGGCCGCCTAGAACCACAAATTTTTCACATGTCGTCATTCTGACATTGAAAAAGGCGAAGAATTATACGTTACGATGACCTCGTAATTTTTCATTTCACGCTATGGTAGCGAATTGACTTAATAAATCACATTACCGGCCCAACAGCCAGTAGTCAGAACACGGACTGTTCCTTTTTTTTTTAATAAAAAAATTAAATTAGAAAATGTCGGCAATGATTTGATGAAACACAACGTTAGAAAAAAGGGGGGGGGGAGTCTTTTTTTTCCTCCCTCATATTTCTTGTAGGAGGATGGAAGAAATAAAAAGATAAGAGGGAGAAAAAAAATGGAAGGAACAGTTGAAAGACGTTATTCAGCCAAGATGACATCACAGCTCGTTAGTGGCCCGTTATCTTGGAGTCTTCTAACTGAAACACACGTGTGCAGACACGACATCCCTCCGATCACGGTTGCAGTGAAGCTTAGATGAAACGTCGGGAAGATTTAACGTGTATGTATGAAAAAAAAAATATTTTCCTCATATTCTCAAGGGAAATTCGAGCAACTACAAAAAGAAACAAAAAAAAAAAAAAACCCAAGAAAATAATACCAGTGACTGTGAAGTGAATTTTTGTAGGATGGGAAGAGATTTAGTTTTAAAATAAAACTTTTTTTATTGGGATTCTATATCACACTAAAAGAGCGGGAGCGCTAAAAGAAATAGATACTTAGATAAATGGAGCAAAAAGTTTTGAAAAAAAAATAGTGTCTTTCTTTCTTTTTTTTTTTGAAAAATCCCCCTTGTACCGGTTAGATGTTCCGATAGCAATTCGATAGTGTGGGGATAATTTCTCTTTAAAATATTTAAATATAGCTCATGATTCACAATACCAACAAAAATTACCAAATTACCTAATTCTGAGGCCAATTTACACCCCCACGCCAGAATACCTTCACTTCAATGCTGAAGCATGGATGTGGAGGAGTTCTTGTGTTCCACATAAATTCCTGAGATTAAACTCATTATTTGCTCATTTACAAGCTATTACAGGCCCATCGGAACCAAAAATGTTGAATTATCTGTCATACCAATCAATTTGCTATCAATTTTGAATTTTCTGAAGCTTAATCCCAAGAATCTAGTTGGATCAATAAAACATGGGGGTGGAAGTGTTCTTGCGTGGGGGTGTAAATCGGCCACAGAATAAGGTAATTTGGTAATTTTTGTTGGTATTGTGAATCATGAGCTCTATTTAAATATTTTAAAGAGAAATTTTTTAATTATACGCCCAAAATTTGGATATTGGAAACGACTTTATTTTTTAGCAGGATAATGACGTCAAGCACACTGCTCTCAATGTACTTCACTGGTGTCTCTCTAACTGTCCCTAAATTATGAAAATACCTCCTCAATCACTTTATTTAGCCCAGTAGAACATATTTGGGGAGATTTTGACGTAAAAAAAAGAAAACATGACAAATAACCACAAAATGTGAAGTGAAAACAATAATCACAGAATAATGGAGGAAAATCGATGCAGAAATTATAAAAAAACTAATTAAATATATACCAAGATGTTTAAAAGTTGTTGTGGATACTAAAATATATCCTACTGAGTATTAAATTAAGAAAGAAAAATACAATATTTAAAGCTAAGTTGAGATTTTTGTTAAGTGTACGAAGACTTTTGTGGCGTAATTTTTTAGTAGCTTTTTGATTATTAATTTTTTAAAAAAATAGTTATACTATTTTTAAAAAATTTAATTATGTCATTCCATTAAGAACAAGTTATGGATATCATAAAAAAATCACAATTACAATATATTAATTTTTATTAGTCGAAAACATTAAATTTTATAAGAAATTGCAAGTGTACGAACACTTTTGTTGCCCACTGTAGATCCGTCACAATGCACTAAGCTTTCTCAGCGACAGAGGCGGATTAAGGTAACTGGAGGGGCCTGGCAGTAAAAGATTTGAGGCCCATGGGGTTAAAAGTCGAAAAACAAAAATATTGAAAAGAACCGCTGTCCTTGAATTCTTAAAATAAAATGTATTGCAAATCATAACCCTCAACGGTTAAAGAAAAATCTTAGCTGCATAAAAAAAAATTAAAATCTTTATAAAAGAGCTTACAACCTTGCTTTACAACCTACCTTCTTGATTTAGCTTTGGCAAATTCATCAATTATTTTTTTCGTATCTATTTTGTACACAATATCTTGTTCCATAAAAATATGGCCCTATTGTTCAATTTGTCTTCTCTCCCATAGTATTTCTTAACAGTGCGTGTTTAAGATCATTTCGGGCCCTGGACGCAGAAGATCTACAGGCCCCCTTGGCACTGGATGATCAAAATTTATATAACCAGAAAATCTGGTTAAATCCAGCTTATCCGGGCCCCTGCCCCAAGCGCCTAATGGATAAACCCGCACTGCTTCTTAAATAGTTTTTAACATGCTTTAAAACTGAAAAAGATCTCTCAATTGATGCATTCGATATCAATATTGTGTTAAAAATATATTCAAAAGTATCTCTACATTAGGATTTCTCTTGATAAATTTCTAATGGGGTCTCATTGTATCTTCATTTTATTTTATATATATAAAATTACTAAAAACTAATAGAATTAATATAATTAAAGTTTCATAAATCTCGGCTTGGGATAGTTCTACTCTTGCCCTCCATCGCAAATGACTTAAAATGAATTCACTATGAAACTTTCGTTCACTCACTCACTCACTCACTCACTCACTCACTCACTCACTCACACACACACACACACACACACACACACACACACACACACACACACACACACACACACACACACACACACACACACACACACACACACACACACACACACACACACACACACACACACACACGCACACACCTTTACTTTCACCGAAAATATGTATTTTTCTTTTGCTGCCTGCAAGTTTGTTCAGCTTCGTCTTCAAAAGAGAAGCCCTGATAAATCAGTTGCTCCTTGTTCCATTTTTGTAAATTTATTTCTGGAATTTTGGTTAGAATTTTCAAGAGATTTTAGGAGACTATATATATAGATCCTCTTTTAGTAGTTCACACTCAGCTTATTGCAATGATTTGCTAGTAGCATTTATTCCCTGGAGTATGGTATAGGAAACTTCTGAGAGTGAAAAACAAATCAAATTTTAGAACGTTATTTCGTACACCATTCTCATGAAATCAATACCAATCAATAAAAAAAAAATACTAGTTAATAATAATACAAGTTCAAGGATCCTATAAATCAGGGATGGCGAACCAATGACACTTGACGCAATTTTTTGGGCACGCCACCGGTCAAAAAGTTTGCATTTTCGTTCAAAATAGCAAAGTTCACAATGAAGTATTACGAACAAATGCTAGTGATCGGTAGTGATGCGCGAGGCGGCAAGGAGCACACTCGTTTGTTATTGTTTTACTGTCCTAACATAACTTATTTGTCATCTTAATTTGCAGCAACAAAAGGCACACTAAAGTTACTTTAATTTGAATTTCACATACAGCTAAAATATTTACAACAATGCAGTGCAAAATTTATTTTTACGAAGTAAATAAAGAGTTTTGAGTTGTTAGAATTTAGTTTTATTATTTTCCGAATAATCACAAGTCAAAAATATTTGACGGCGCGTCTGTACCTCGTTAAACATATCTACAAAAAAATGGCACCTTGATTCCTAAAGGTTCGCCACCCCTGCTATAAATAGAATCGTCTTGAGCCTATCAGACGTTTAATTTAATTTTCCCCCGAGCCGCTACTGTTTGAAAAGTTGACTAGATCAAACTGACCGCTGTTGTTATTTTTATTCTAGGAATATCATAAAAGCAGCCATTTTTCATCTCCATTTGTAATTTGACGCCAAACCTTACTGCCATTCGAATTTCTTGCGATTTCCGCCAGAGATGCAACTCTTTGTGGGGTAAGGTTGTTAAACCACAGGGTATTATTTTTCATTTTTCTGAGATGAGAAACAAGACCTACGCAAATGAGAAAGGATGATTATTGTATTAACTCGAATCTAAGACGCACTTTTTTCCAATGTTAATGCTATTGAAAATCGAGTGTGGGATTATAATCGAGGGAAAAGAAATTTGTTGGATGGGACAATTACAGGTTCATATATGTACTTAAAAGTACAAAACTGTGATAAAATACGTCATTATTCTCACTTCTTATTAGTTTTAATTTTAAATTTATTATAATTCCGTAAAACTGGATAACTTAAGATTATTTTTCATTTTTCACAAAAACGTGTTGAGATTTTGGGGTGTGGTTCAGAATCGATGGCGGCTTAGATTCGAATAAACAGGGTATTTACAGAACTTATATTTTAAGTTATAAAAATACTGGATAAGATTCAGCGGATTTTCTAAAACGTATATATACAGCAATGACTTGCAAACTTTCTCTTCAGTGTACCTTTTAGCTATAACTTTTTCTTGATGTTCCTCCTGAACAGTGGCGCCACAAGGGAGGAGTTCCAGGGAGTCCAGATCCCCCCTCATCACCCTTGATTATTTTTTTCGATTGATTATAATTCTATGTACGTAAAATTTAATCAAGTACTTGTAACGGATCTGTACGGCACTTTATCACTAATACTCTTGGGCGTCTTTGGGGATTGTAAATTCGCGTATATTTCCAACCAGCTCTAAAAGAAGAAACCGGGATATGCAAATTGGTCAAAGTATTTAAGAAGAGTGTTGTAAGTTAGCAATGGTTATATGCCAAGAGAAAGGTTGAAGGAGTTCTAAGAAGATTCAAGTTGATTGTGCGATTAGCGTCTCGCTGATTATTAGGCAGCGATCAACAGTTGGAAAGTTTGATCCACCTGGAAAGTAAGGAAGTAAAAGGCAGGTGATATTTAAATTTAGATTATCGGATCATAAGGGTAAATATATAATAAAGTTAGTGGGAAGTTAATGAATGCTAGTAATTCAAATTGCGTGTATCTCTCGGTCCTCTTATTCCGGTAATCCCGTTCGATATTGAGTTTAATAGTTGATTAATATCATATTTCGTGATTTAATTTAATAGTAAGGGTCAATCACATTGACTTAGAAATGTCGATTAATCTTTGTAATTAGAAGGTTGATAATTGATTCAAGTGAATAAATATAATTTGTTATTATAAAAATGTCGTCTGGTCGTTCTTTGCCTCAAATCAATCTTGGTGTCCAGGGTAGAATCCAGGGGGATTCTCACATATTTGTTATGAATATTTTTTTTATTAATTAATACTAATTCCTCATTCAGTAATAAGTATAAATAATTACTTTTTGTGTTCCCGACAATCGATAAAATCTAAACAATATGTTTGGCGGCGTATTGGGATACGATACAAGAATGGGGGACTTTCGACCCTGCACCCCCCCATCCAAAAAATTATTGTTCCTGAACATTATTTAAAGTTTCATTGTTTACTCAAATAAGCACCGATAATAATGATTTGAAATTTATTATTTTTTCTTTAATTTCTTTGTTTTCCGTATATTTCTTCCAATTTGTGTACACGTAGGATAAGTATAAGAGTACGTTTTTTCTTCAAAAGCCGAACTGGGAGGAAAAAAAAATTCCTGAAATTTTTGTCACCATGAGGGGGGAAATATTGTCAAGGTAATAAAATGAATGAAATATTTTCCAATCAGTATATCGGCAGTATCTCGGCCAGTATATTGGCACACAATAACATATAATAAAATATCAAAATTTCTCCCGAAATATTAAAGATAGCAGCAGAGAAGAGAAAGTGAAGACGTAAACATTAAAATTTACTTGTTCTTTTATTTATGGTAATTATAATGTATTATCCAAAATAAACTTACGTTTTTGTGAATATTTTTTTTGCGGCTCACGCAAAGTTAAACCTTGTTCGTTTGGCCCAAGTTGGCCTTTGAGTTTGACACCCTTGTTCACAGGCATAACGAGTTCTGAGTGGGCTCTGTATCAAAATTCCTTCGGGGCCCCTTTTCAGATATAACAGCTCTGTTAGTGGGACTGTAGTTACACATGTTGGGGCCCCTGTAGCTTGAGGGCCCCGTATTACCGATACGGTGGTAGATACCGCCCTGCCCTTGTTGTACAATATCTGTTCTTCTCATACTTTCTGCGTATTTTTGTTTGTTTATTTGAAAATTGAATGGTAAAAAGAGAAATTCGTATACTGCAAGTGATCGTCGACCTATATTTCATGCCCTGGAGGTAAAACTCGCTGCATGATATCCTTAAGCATTCAGACATCTCAAATGAGGAAATGTGAATTTTACGAACTGTTTGGAAACTGGGATTCTGACACTAACTTTGAAGAACTAATGTGACATTTTTTTTTTTCCTTTTTTTGAAATAAATTACCATTCAAAACTCCCTAAATGAAAAGATTAAAATTGCTTGTACATGTCTAGCGGAAAATGTAAATAATAATAATAATAAACTCGTTTTCCCAATACTACATTTTACGAGATTAGCGGATGCGAAAAGTAGCCGACCCCCTTTTCTTCGAATTTAAAAAAAAAATGTTCTAAAATTTCTCGGCTTATACAAGAAGTATTCGGTATTTATGTTTCGGGTTGAAAACTATATATATATATATATATATATATATATATATATATAAGAAATTTCGTAAAATATATATACGTAAAAAATAATTAGTTGACGCAGGTTTATTTATTTTTTTATATCTAAAAACCCCAAATTGTATCTCAGCTACTTCAACATAAAAATTTTCAGAGATTCTTTAAAATTTTTTTTTTATTATTATTATTTGCAAGGCACAGGAATATTTGCTCAAAGAAATTAACTATTTGGTTTTATCAAAAGTCATCACATTAGTATTACAATTTTGTTGACATGACAGAATCATATGCAAGTATATAGGACAAAATATGTCAGTGGAATCTTAATTTTACAGAGCTACTAATATCCCGACTATATTACTTCTCCTCTCTTAGAATCTTACTTTTATAATTGGAAGGTAGCTATTTTCTCGTAGTTAAAAAACGTCAGGTAATATTTCAGATATTATTTCCACAAAAAATAAATATTTTAAGTCGACCCGATTTGTTTTTAATTACGTTAACAATTTTGTTTAAGGATTTCGGATGTGTTGTTTCTGTTGAACAATTTTCCAACAGAAAGTACTTTCTCAACTTGAATGAGTGAGTACGTGTTTATTAATGTCGCAATAAAAACAACACGAGGGCTTTTGGCAATACATCTCGTAATGAAGAACCTCGGTCAAGTGACGAGGACAACACCTGAGCTGCACCTTTCCAAACTACTAAACCACGCCAACAGGAGAACTTTGAGTCACGACGAATTAAAAATTCATCAGCTCCGCCAACATGATTGTTCTTTAATAGCAATAGTGCTCTAAATCATGACACGAGATCTTGGCCGTAACAACTAGTCTACCGCAACTACAGGTGGCCGCGGTAGCCGAGTGGTCAAGGTAACGGATTCATAACAGGCATGTCATGAGTTCGAGCCTGGTACCGCTGAAGACCCGTCGTGCAGAGGGGACCGATGCCATTTAAATATGTCGAGGCTCAAACGTCTTCCCGTTGGTGTGGAAGTTATGAGAGGTGGTGCCGGCTCAGGTGTCGTCATTGTCACTTGACCTTGGTTCAAAATTAAGAGGCTCGTCACCAAAGGCCCTCGAATAGCTGTACAGGGTGACGTTAATTTTCACTCACTCACTTACCGTAGTTAGAGTCTTCTCTCAAAACCATTAATCAACTAGTGATACACAATTTTTTTTTAAGTCAATTCCTACTTAGGTCAACTAAGATTTTTTTTTACTTAAGCTGCTTTTTATTAAATAATCACATTATATACACATATGACAGAATCACACTATTAAATGGCAAAATAGAAAGGGATTTTTTTTTTATTTTCCTTTCTATATGTGGTGCTGGGCTATTATTTTTGTTTGTCACTATTTATTAATTAATTAAATTTAATTATTCAAATAAAATAGTATATATATAGTAAAAAGGAATCACATTCTCAGAAATAAGGCCATCCCAGGTGGGTTTCGAATCCACGACCTTTGGATTAGAAGTCCAATGCGTCATGCATTGCGTTAAAGGGACACAGCGAGCGATTTTCCTTTTTATATATGGTGTTGGGCTATTATTTTTGTTTGTTTCTTTTTTTCATTAATTAAATAGAATTAATATTTAAAAAACTGTCGTAAGTAGTCGGATACCTTAACACATCAAATGTCATCCACTACATGTTTAAAAAAATGTATTTGAACTTGAGTGGATGAATAAAATTTATTTCATTAACGCTATATATATATAGGGAAAGTGTAAATTAATAGTATAGGAATTGAATTTTTTTTTTTTTGTAAAAGCTGTTCTCCATTAGAAATCGTTAATGTAGCTTTAAGGATACACGTGCCATTGTTTGAGAAACATTGAACCAGAACACAAAACTTTTTTGCACGGAAATCAAATTTGTTTAATTACGTCAGTATGCTTGCTGAGCTCCAATGCTTGCTATTGTGTAATTTACATCCCACTTGAATTGCGTACATTGGGATACTGCCGAAGGTAATCGCATTATTTCATCTTGATTAGATGAAGAAAACGAAACGTGACCTGAACTCTCATTCCGGACACCCTCATCAAAGCTAGTCAGAACTATGAGTTTAGTCCATAAGAAACCATTCATTCCACAAGAAAATCTTCGGAATCAAGACTCGAGCTTTATCCTCATTGGCTAAGAAACTAACATCATCGAAAGCTACGAGTTATATTTACGTTGCATGTGAAGCTGCACGAGAGCTATTGGCGACGGACCTCGTAAGTTTGAACCAAGATCAAGCGACGACACCCCCCTCTCCGAATTTTCGTACCACGCAAATGGGAAGATAGAGTCGAACCTCCATATAACGAACCAACACATCCGAATTGCGAATTTTTCTATATAGCGAACTTTTTCCTGGAACCAAGAACATTTCTCGATTTTCTTCGTAAAATAACCTCTCAATAGCGAAGTGCATTTTCTAAATAACTAACTTTTTCTAATGTGGTTAAATTTTTTTTCTCCCTATTTTTGAAGTATTTCTGAATCAAAATCTTCAACTGGTTTTATTAGGTGCCTATCTCGCCGAGAGCAATAGAATTCTAAGCATTTCCTCCAAGAAGAGCAATCTTTAACCCCCATTGTCCAGTTCACTGAAAACATCTTCGGTATCCCCATTCACCTTCAGTGGAGTATCGTGTCTTTGAATTAGTATCTGTTCATTTGTGGTAGTGATCAGTTGTCCGGGTAACTTCGTTTCTTGTAGCTCGAAAATGTCAAAACGTAAGAGCTTGAGCATCACAGAAAAAAATTTAATTCTTCGGGAAGTGGACAAGGCGTCAAGAAAATTTTCTTTCTTTTTTTATAGTTAAGATACATAAAATAGATATATATTAACTTAAAAAAAGGTTTGAATAATTTCTCTTTTTTAATGTATGGTGTTTATGAATTTAAAATTTGTTTTATGTGGTTTATAAAGAAAATTGAAAGATGAGCCTCTATATAACGATTTTTCCATGTAACGAACTTTTTATCGGAATTTAGTGACTTCGTTATATAGAGGTCCGGCCATATTTGAGTCTCAACATATTTAGCGTGCATCACATAAAACAGCGGTACCAAGTTGGCGGGTCTACAGCGGTACCAAGTTCGAACTTATGAAACGCCAGTCACGAGTCCGTTACCTTGACCACTAGGCTATCGTGGCCCCAAAGCTAATTTCATGGAGTAGGATTAAGCAAAGTTATATACATACAGATTATCATCACATAGTACGACACTTGATTCACAGGGATTCACTCTAACACGGGGAGGCTGCGGTAGCGTAGGAGTTATGGTCCCGAATTCGGGCTGGAGTGTCGCGTATCAGAATCTTGGTGCCATTGAAGACACACCGTGTAGAGGGGGCCAAAATCTGTCTAAGCTAAATGTTCTCCTGTTGGCGTGGTATGGTAGCCAGGAGAGGGGGGAGGGTACCAGCTCAGGGGTCACTTCACCTAGGTTAAAAGTAACACAAGGCCCATCTCCAATGGCCCTCGTGTTGCTTTATAGTGTAACGTTAATATCTCTCTCTACTGTTCGAAATTTGCAACATCCCCTTATAAGACCGTGCTTTTACATCCCGGTTCGAGAATAGGGTAAATATGAAAAGTAATTATAACTATTCAAAGCTAATGTCTATTTAAAATTAATACAACAGCTCAATAAATGTGATAAAGTTTTTAAGTATGAAAGATACTTGATTTGCGTTTTATTTCCCCTTTTGAGCGCGTACGTACTGCCAGATCTTCCTTTAGAATTTTCGATAACAATTTTAAGCACCTTTTAAAACTTTACTTGCGTCTCTCTTTCGGCAAAAGGTTGATTAAAAATTTCGGGTCAGTAGTCTTTAAGGAGACTTGGCACCCTTTGAGCAAACTTCTTTATTTACGTATTTAAAAATTATATTTTAGCATTTTATACAATGTTTCTATTCAAGAAAATGTTACCAGATGAAAATTTTCATATATTATTCACACAGTTTTAAAAATTTTAATTTTTTCAAGAAAATTGGGAAAATTTTAAAATCCTACTCCTTTTGTAAAAATTAATTTTTGACATGAAATTTTTTATAATACTCTTATGGATGATCTAAACAACTTTAGGGATGGATTTTAGAATAACTTCATTCGTTTTCGAGAAAAAAATAAAATGTTGATATACAGGCTAAAAATCAACGAAAAAGCCAACATGTCTTACATTTTATTTTTTTAAAAAAAAAAGTATTCAGTTTATAGCAAAACGGATCCCTAATTTTATTACATGCTTTATTTTCAACACGCAAGAAAAAAAAATGGAAGTGATTGGTAAATAATTGTCGAAGGAGTAGCATTTTGAATGCACTAAGGTTTCGAAAAACACAAACTGAGAAAAACAGGTTTAAAGTTTATAATTCTGAAAAAATAATTATTATAAGCTTAATTAAACTTAAAATACCACTTTAAGATATTAGTTATACGTTTTTCTTTAAAATAATTGCATTTTCATATTTTTCAACCCACACATTTTTATAAATGATCAACTTTTAGAAAGTACTAATTGCCCATAAAAATTCAAGAAAAATGTTAAAAAAATTTTTTCAGTCACGACAGAAATTTTAGCTGTGTTTTTCTTCTTATAATATTAAAGTATTACATTTGTATGAAAAATATATCAGGAAGAGGAACTGAAATTATATATAAAATTATTAATATAAAATGCCTTAATTTAAAAATTTTACATGCACACATTTCACAAGGAAGAAAAATTACATTATTGTATTGCCTCGAAATATTCTGCTTTTAATACTACACATTCTTTTTTATAGTTATTATTTCTATTTCTAAAATAGATTTTTTTTATCATAAAGCATTTTTTAGCTTTTTTTTCTAAAAAGGGGGTGTGGCTGAATTGCCTAATTTGTTTTCAAATGAAGTTATAGTCAACTTCTAACTTTCCGACATGCACAAGTGATATATCAATCGAAAGATAATAATGCAAAGAATAAGATTAAATGAAAATAAAAAAAAAACGATAGGTTTGTGATTTTTAGGGTACCAAGTCCTCTTAATCTTCTTAAAAGAGTAGTTTTATGACTTAATTATTTCTTACGAAAATTTTGACAGAGATATTTACATTAATTATGAAAACATATACTAGCAGGCCTTTTAATTTTTAGAACCTACCTCTCCCCCACCCCACTTGTTTTCTGTGGGCTTACACTACACAGAAATTTTTTAGAAATCTCATGTTATCCGGGGTATGCGCACGCACGCACACACCTCTGTTCTGAGTGGGCCCTGTATCAAAATTCCTTCGGAGCCCTTGTTTAGATATGAGTAGCCTTGTTAGCGGAATTATAGTTACACATGTTGGGGTTCCAAATCATAGATACAGTTGATACGGCGGTAGCTACGCCCCTCACACATGCCGTCCACGATTTTATTTTATCGGGGATGATTCCATAGGTTATCTATTATGTAGAAGGATAAAGACACATGAAATCTGTCATGTGTTTGGTGTGGGATTTAAGAAAATTAAATACCAACTAAAAAAAAGATGTTGCTCTTGTCTCTTGAGTAAAGTTCAAAACTACAATGTTTGTCGGCAACAGCGGTCTGTTGCTTGTGAGTAAGCTTTTAAAACATAATCATTGAAATAAATTTTCTATTTAAATAATATTTTATAAGCAATATTTATCATTCGTTGGTATAGATAAGCTCTTAAAATTAAATTCAACAATAAAAAATAATGGAGATATAATTTTTTTATAAAAAATATACATAAGTATAAAGAAGAGTGCTGTATTTCCTCCCATTTTCATATTTTGAAAGAAAATTTTTAAGTAAGTTAAAATTTTTTATGTCAATGGCGAAAAGAACAATAAAAACTTCATTAAATACTCTAACGAACACCAGAAATCGGAATTCAACTATCCATTTTATCACTATTGATGTTTGTATGTGGCTTTTACTTTTATTATTTCTGAAACCAAGAATACATGATTTTAGGCAGAGATTTCGACAGATTCATAGTGGTTTCCTACTTCATTTCCGTGCAAAGTTAGGAAGCTGCTTATTATTATTTTTTTCACTTATGTTGAATTTTTACTTGCAGATATCCTGTCACACTCCATTATAGGTAAATCAAACATTTATTGAGTAATATATATTTCGTATATGAGTGCGTGTACGTATATATTTCTATTATTACTACTAAATTGTACAATGAATAAAAATTTTTTGAATCAAAATTAAAGAATGAACGTCAAATAATCAAAACCGATAAATAAAGCATGGTATTTATTCTATTCTGTAACTCCAACAAGCGAATAAAAAAGAGCTTTTTTTAAAAAAAATTATAAAGATATTGTTTTTATAAATACTTTTTAGAAAATTTTTTTACAATATATTCATATTTTTTTAGTTAATACTTAAACATACAAATTATTTTAAATTTTTGTTGATAAAAATAAAATTATATTTAATACATTTTTTTATATTTCTATTATGTTTTTTTTTTGTCTGATAACACATGAATTTTTTTTTAGGTTATTTAAGTTTTTGAAACACAGCTTACGTTATCTCTATACCTCATTACAATCGTCTATTTCGGGCTTAAATTTACGTTACATATTTTTAAAAAAATTTTGTAAATATTTTTAGTTAATTAGTAAAAAAGACCAAACATTAAAAAAAAATGCAGCAAATAAAATTATTTATTTGCAATGAAAAAAGTAAAATATTATACAAATGTTTTGCCATTTTGCACTTAAAAGAAACACATTTATCTAATTATTAATAGTAAAAAATTAGTTACATACCTTTCAAACGAAGTTTTTTTCAAAAAAAATTCTGAGTTCTGGAAAATATCAAACAATTTTATCCTCCACGTGCTCCCAAATATAAAAATCGAACGATTAAATTCTACTAAACAGTCACTTTTGATTTAATCAGCCAGCAGACGATTAAACTTGAAAACATAGCAATTAATTCAATGGCAACAGACGCTCGCCGCCATTTCCAAGGAAGTCCAAAAAAAGAATGTTTATTTTCTTACTCTAGACACGCTTTTCGGACAACTCTTCCATATATCGCGCGCCGAGTGATATTGAAGACCAACGCCATTGGCTCCACGAATGGTTCGCCTATGGTTGCCAAATTGGCGAACTTTTCAACAGTTGATGAAGATCCATCTTTTTGATCTCGAGACGTTTTTCGGCGTGAATCAATTTCATTCGAGATTTATCGTGTGTCTGTGCCCTGTTAATGATGCTATTGAAGAAGAGTTCAGTGTAATTTTTTTACGTCAGGGTTCTCGTAGTCTATATTTCACAGTTGGTTGTTGGCGATGTATCATCTTTTCATTCTTTATGGATCATCTGATGGGTTTTCTTTCTCTTTTTTTGTTCAGTTGGGAGTGTAGATAGTCGTATTTTATCTTTCCAGTGTTAGAAAGAAAACACCGGCGTTGTAAATTTTGTTTTATATTTTTTAAGATAAATAAGAAATATATATGTAGTCTGTAACAAAAATAAAAAACAGAAAGAAATGCTTCTTAAAAAAGTTTGACTGAAAATTGCATTACTTTGATGGAAATATATATGCGAGTACAGATACTTCGCAAGTTTTTAATCTAGGTGTTTGTAATTCGTGTCCACACACACACATACACAAAAATTTTAATGATTGTATTAAACTTTATCATACTACTGTGCATGATAAATTGTTTTAGAATAATTGAATGTTCTTACATTTTTTTAAAAAAAAATTACATAAGTTAATTGATTAATTTATTTTTCATTAATTGCTGATGATTTTATTTCGCGGAATCCATTAATTAATAATGATAGGTAAGTAATAAAGATAATTGGTTCTTTAGTGAACTGAAAATATTTTAGCGCAAAACCTTTGCTGTAGATCAAGTTTAGCGCAGTAAATTCTTCTTAGGAAATGAAGGTATTCTGTGGATAAGGATGTTGGTAATTTTTTTTCTTCAAAAAATTTCTGAATTTTTCAGAAATAATTTTATTTTAATTCAATTTCGCGAAAAATTCAGTTCAGCGATTGGAACAAAAATCTATGAATTATATGGAGCTCCCATTGCGCGAGAGAAACTTCAGCAGTAGCTTAATAATAATAATGAAATAATTTAATAATTTTGTAGCTTTGAAAAGAGCTATATTTTTATTAAATTTTTAATTCCTGAAAAAAAAAGAAATTTTAACTAGTACATATATTTAATTATTTACACTTTTACTTAATTTAAATTTTTTAACCCTTTACCTATCTCAGGGGTCGGCAACCCTGTAGCCAACCTTATCGGCGTGCCAAACCAATCTGTGACGTCTGAGGGCAGTGGAGGTGTGGTCGCGTTTGCATGGAGGTACCTTACTTTCTCGTTGATGCCTTTTATCGGGATGACGTTTTGAAACAACGAAGCTTATCCCAAACCTCGTTTCTTGAATTTCTCTGTTTACGCCAGCCGTCATCGTCTAGAACTGGGGTGGCCAACCTATGCCCCTCCTTGAATAATTTTGGGGCTCTCTCGAGATTCATTACACCTTTACAAAATACGATTATTTTTTTGCAATTGTACGGACTCTAGACCCGTTCTGAAACTCTAGGTGGCAACACTGACTGATTCGAGGACTGCGTCTGCGCAAGTGCCACGCCAGAAGTCGGTGATTACCTCTCGACGAGAGCGGCTGTTGAGCTCCGCCAGTGAGCTGTACAACCAGTGTGGATATTCGGATTCGGGTGACTGTCTCATGAGAGAATACGGTAAGCTCCACCAGTGAGCTATATGAAAAGATAATTCAGTAATTGTCTCTCGAAGAGAAATCTATGATCTTTACCAGAGAGCTTTGAGTGAAAGTTTTTATATCTGCTGGAGGCAAATGTGTTGTATATCATCCTGGCACATTCTTTAGTGTTTCTTCTTTAAGTCAATCATTCAGTCATCAAATAATAGATGTAAATAGTTGTGTCTGTGTGCCGTCCTATGTGTTTGTAAATAAACCAATAAAACATCAATCAAGTTTTATCAAATGACAAGGCTAGGACATTGCACAATATTTTTGTTTTTAGTGAAATATTTTGTAACAAATATATTCCTTAACTGTTCCTGTTTTATTACATTACTTCTGTTTTTATACATACTAAGAAGTGATCAGTACTGCATTGCAGTGACTCCCCGCAGCATTCCACTTGATCCTTATAACTTTATCGTGCTACTTATTGCTAGAGCTAGGCATATTTGTTCATTGTATTGTTATTATTAAATTATCTATGAGTATATACATGAAAACACACACACACACAATAATAATAATCCATTCCGTTTTAAATTTTTACTCCAATGAATGTTTGTAATGAGTCCAAATTTAATAAAAAGATATATATTTTTACATGCGGCCCGCGGGATTATAATGTTTTTTCGAAGTGGTCACAAGGTCATTTGGATCGTCGACCCCTGGTCTAAACCAGCGTTACTCAACCTTATTTGGTAATTTTACCTCTGCCCGCTGGGGGGAGGACGTTGATTGAATAAGCACGTGCAATTAATTGATGCCACCATTGTCACGTGATTACCCACTCTACGCCGACTGTCGGTGAATTTAGTCCATTTCAATCTTGTAGGTCTAACAGTTCAAAACAGGAATCTTTTTTAATTAAAACCTCCGTAAGCTCCATTGGAAGTCTCAATTTCCGCAAACCTCGTTTTTAGCGGATCTCTGCTTAAAATACGCCTGTAGGTCGAAAAAACGGACTTTTTAAAACTGTATAATGCTCCCGTAACTTCTTATGAAAGTCGATGTTCACAAAATCCTTCCTTAATGGATCTCTAGCCAACAAAAGGAACAGGCATGCCAAATTTCAAGTCAACTGATCTCATAGTTCTAGAGATCTCGTGAGTCTCTATTCTCACACGTTTTTTTTTGAAAATTTATCTCGCAGTGGTAATAGATATGATTTTAAACTTATTTATTAACATCACTAAAAATTAGACTCAACTTAGGAAGATTGAACTCTGAATTTTGAAATTTACCGTGAATCAACTCCTTCACGTAAGTCTATAGCACATGATGAGAAATACAGAAAGAAAAATTCACATCACTCAACAGTTCTCTAGTTTGAAGTTAAAGTTATCGTAAAGTAATTTCTCCTTGTTCTGATTACGAATGAAGAATCCTGGAGTAAAAGAAATATATATCATAGAAGCACTGGCGTAGCTGGTCCTGAGTAGGACCTGTATCAAAATTCCTTGGAGGCCCTTTTGGTATTAACTTGATTAAAACTTGATGATTGTTTTTCTTACACATGTTAGAGCCTCGTGTCATTGATACGGTGGTACCTAGACCCTTGTTGATTTTGCACTTCTACTTTGTGATGGATCTATCCGCGTCCTTTCATTAATATAATCCTCTTGGGAAATCTTTAGTCTATCAATTCGAGATTATTCATAACAACCCTCTGAAGAAGAAACCTTGATTATTTAAATTAGTTCAGCTCTATATAGTCTAGCTAGAAAGAGAGAAAGTGAGGAGATAGGATAGCTACTGATCCGGTACTGATCCTACTGATTGCTACTGATCCGGTACATTAAAATTTATAGTATAATTCATATTTTGGAGAAGTGTAAGAATTATAAAATGACGATTGGTCCCTACAGTTTAATTAGTGATTAAATAGTCTGGAAAGTAGATTTGATTTAGAATTAAGTAGGCTAGTATTTAAAGTCTTTGCACACCTGGCGAATCTCGTTATTAATCCACATATTGCTTAATTTGCGAATATCTCTTCTTTTTGAAATTACTTGAATTGTGTTGCTATTTGTGGGATCAATAAATAGATTGTTTTTGGATATATATATGGCTAGTCTTCTTGCCCTTCCTCCTACATCTCTAGGCGAGAACGAGAGAATATTTCGTTCTTCACAACTTTTGCACCATACCGTTATACTTTTGAATTTATGATTCAATTTGATTGAAATTATAGACTTTTTTTACCGTTATAAAATTCGTAAGTTAAAGTTTGTTTTGATTTATCTCTTTTGGAGAGTTTTTAAAAAACTTAAATTACTATTCCTGTTTTAATTTCTCTCTTTCATAATATGCCTTTCATTCTGTTATGACAGTTTTATCAAAACTAAGCCTATTTTATTTTTTTCGGATAGTTTTTTCTTACTTCAGTTAACATGTAATTGCAGTTTGAGTTTATTTTAAAGCTAAATTGGCTTGAATTATTTGTTTCCGATAGTTTTTAACCTAAGAACTCTAACCTATGTTACATATCATTATAATATTCAACAAAACACACATATATAAACATAATTTCAATAAAAAAATAAACTTTGCTTAGATTTCTAAAACTTTTAATATTAATTAATCACAATAAAATATAATTAATAAGAGTAAGTATTCTTTTGTAAGTTTGTATTTTAAACAAATAGGTTTATTTCTTTAAGCGTTTTTATTTTTACAACACCACTGTAGATCATCTCTGATTAAGTTATTTTAACAATGCAACCAACAATACATCTACTGTTGAAATCAATATAAATTTGCAACAAATGCCACAGTCCTTTTAAGGTATCCGACTACTTTCGGAACCGTGATTTTGCAAAAGTGAATAAATAGATAATATTTATAATATTTAATGTCACTTAGATTAGAAAACGCATATAAAATTGTTTTAAGAATAGTATTACAATAAAAAATTATTTAAGTACAATATTTTGACAAAAACTGAACATAGAATGACCCATTTTCAAAACATTCTCCTTTTATGAAAAATTCTTCAATTACAATAATATTTTGCCTGTATGTACCTAAGACCTCTGTACAGAGGCTCAAATAGAATTTTTGAAATATATAACTTAGAAGTGGGTTTATCCATGTTTTACGACAACAGAGGAGAGAAATTTGAAGAAAAAAAATGCCGATAATTATTTCAATTGGTAGTAACTCTGAAAATAATGTTAATTTTTCAAAAATTCTAGTTGTGAGCCTCTGTAGAGAACTGAGCTATATACAGGCAAAATATTATTATAGTAGAAGCTTTTTTCACAAAAGGAGAACATTTTGGAAAAAGATTCTTCTAAGTTAATTTTTTGCCAAAATATTGTATTTAAATAAAAAACTTTTTTGTCAAAATGGCCTTAAACCAATTTTAGACTAGTATTCTAATCTAAGTGACACTAAATATCATAAATATTATCGATTTATGCGCTTTTTTAAAATCGCGGTTCCGAACGTAGTCGGATACCGTAATCATATTCTTAAATTGAAACTGCTTTCAATTTAACGTCAGAGCAAGCAAAGTGAAGTTGTTATTTAAGGTATCCGACTACTTGCGACAACTTTTTTTTGTAAAAAAGGAGATATGGAGATCTTTTTGTGATTTTTATATTTATTTAGTATATTTTAAGAAAAAAATTCTAAAATTGGTAAAAGAAAAAAAATTATTATTATTAAAATGGGAAAAAACTAGTAAAAATGTACGAAAAATTACATAAACGGGGCCCGCTCTGTTCCCAGATTTTATGAACAAATTCTCAATTTTTCAATTTGATGTGTTACTTTGTTATTCCTGTTTGAAGTGACCTTCAGGATAAGAGATATTTTAATTTTTACCAAAACACTAGAGCACTTTATCTTGGTCATTATAAGAAATTGCTTAAAAACACATGGACTATATTCACTTAAAGAAATGCAAATTTTGAAATAAAACAGTGATTGATAAATCTGAAGATCAAAACACTTCTACTGTTATGCAGAACATAAGTAGAAAATTCAGCCAATTATTTTTAAAACATTTTGAGCAATCGCTGTCCCCGTTTGAGTTTTTCGAAAAAAAAAAACACATTTCGAGTAAAACGTATTTTAAAGTTTGACACCTTGCGTAAAGTTACGGCATCTGCTTTTACTTAAAACGCTTGTAGTTTTTGTTCTAGTGGAGGGAAAATGAAAACCGTGGTATTGTCATTAAGCTAGTAAGATGGCCTATAAAATAAAGCCATTAAAAAATGTGTCATTTTTTGAAAAAAATCATGATTTTAGGATAGTCGGATATCTTAACCATTGCGTTATCTTTTTTTTTTAAAATATAAGTTTTTGATCAATAAATCATTGATAATGGCGGAATCGTTGGCTGGCGCACTTTCTGTCATGATTCTTTGGATCATTAATATGTTCCAAATGATTTATTTCTGCGACATGTTTTACATGTTTTATTCCTTTGGATATATATTTTTTTTGGAATACTGCAAAAAAAATGCAGCTCCAAAGTATGAGCTTTTAAAATATAAGTCATTGACAATGGCAAAATCATTGTTTGATGCATCTTCTGTCATGCTTCTCTGGATCTTCAATATGTTGCAAATGATATATTACTGTGACATGTCTTGCATGCTTTACTCCTTTGGATACATTCTTTTTCTGGAAAGCTGCAAAATGTGAGCTCCTGAACAAGAAAAGAAGACTAGCACATGAATAACAATTGATTGCAATGTTCAGCCTTCTAAAGTTGAAGCCTGTGATTTCCACAGATGACACTTAAGACTTCAACCATACTATTGAAAATGATGAACTGAAGAACAATCCTTTTCCAGCACTCTGATCGACTGTTAAGTTTTCTTTCAGATATCAGGTGCTGTGAAATTGTACTGATAGCAGATAATTTTTCTCCAAAACTGATAAATGCTCAAAAGAACTGGGTAATCCTCTTAAAAACAGTTTAAGCAATATTGGAACCTTATAAAACTGCAAGAATTTCCAGTGATTCATCCAAAACTGCTTCAGTAATAACAGAAAAAATTTCAACTAGCATCATAACAACATAGGCTTCAAACATGGATTCTTATAAATTTCAATGTCAAGAGATAGAGACTCTATCGAAGAGATAGTGCCTCTATAGAAGAGATAGTGACTCTATAGAAGAGATAGTGACTATAAGAGATAGTGACTCTATAAAAGATAGTAACTCTATAAGATATACTAACTCTATAAGGGATAGTGACTCTATAAAAGAGATAGGACTCTCAATTAATGAGATAGGAATTCTTTATGTGATTTTTTTGTCAATAGCTTCACCTCAATAGATTTTAAAAATTATTGCGAAACGATTTGGCTTTCGATAAAATATTTTATTGCATTTTTTTTCTGTCTTTTTATATCATGAAAAAAAAAGAACTAACTTTTTTTTTATTATAATAATTTTCGAGAGATGTATAAAAAACATGTCAATTTATTAAGATCACAGTTCTTGTTTTGATTAGTACTTGGATGCAATACTCTCTTGCCAACTCTTGAAAGCTGGAAAAGTCAGAAAAAAAGTTTACTAAACGATTTTATAAAATAAAAACTGTTTAATAATTGCTATTCTATAAGAAATATGAGTATAACACAAGTAAATGAAAATTTAAAAACCGTCCAGAATAGTAGGAGTAAAATTTAATAAATTTAAATTGAAAAAAAACCTCATATGTTGGATATTTAAAAAAAAATTGTAATTTTATTAAATAAATAAAATAAACCAAGATTTAAATATAACACAAGTAAATGAATATATGATTTAATCCAGGCACAAAATAATTTTCCCATTTTCTATTTTTAAATAATTTTTTTTGAATAAAACAGTTATAAGGAAACTCTTTGATGCAAAATTTCTTTTAGGAAAATAGTATCTGTTTAGTAATAGAAAGTTAGGAAAACAGTAAGTCATGAAATGTTTATGTGTGTGTGATGCATTGGCTATTGTGCAGCAATTAAATTCTAAATAATTCCACAAATAAGCAAATGATTCTTTAATTCGTTTCGTTATGTCATTTAGTTGATGTGGAGAAAGGCTTGCTTTCTAATAAAAGAAAAAATAAAATAAAATAAATAAAAAATAAATTGCTTTTTGTAACGTTTTTCTCGAAAGCAAGAAGAAAACTACTTGAGATGGAAATTTATCAAATAATTATAATTATGCTGATACATAGCTGAGTGAAATAACTAAAATATGACCTTTAAGCCTAATGGAACAGAATGTGACTAACTTCAAATACTCTAACAATAGCAGAATCTTGTTTGAGTCTCTAACAATAGCACAAATAAGAGCGTTTATAAACCCTGCTACTTCATATTTGCAATGACATAATTTCTAAAAAATAATGAATTCTGTAAATAAAAAAGTGTATGCATGCGTGTGCTCATAAAATATAATAATGAAAACAAATAATAATGAGCAATGGAAAAGTGGAGTTGTGTGTATTAAATTGTGTTATTTTCTATATGATATAATATAGGGGTCTTAAAAAATTAATACACCAATCTCCAATAAACTGATGTCTAGAATCTTAATAAAGTAAGAATAGATGTTTTTTTTTATGAATGTTGAATATTTTTAAAAAAACAGGAAACATTTTAAGGTGCCTGACTAGTTCCGGAGACATTTTTTTTTTAAATTTTGCTGAAAACTTATTTTTAAACTCATTTTTTGTTTAACTATAACTGAAAACTAATAAAAATAGCACAAAAAAATTTCTTTCAAGGTATTTTTTTTTAAATATGGCCAATTTTAGGTTTAAATTAGACGTTATTTGTACGTTACGTTAAACATAGTAAAATAAATTCTAATGCATAATATTTTTTAAAAAAACCATAATTTTACTCAGAAAATAGTTACTAATGAATTGACCTAATATCTTTGAAAAATTTTAATTTATTACTGAACTAGAAGTCAAAAAGTGCACGCAATGCACATTTTTCAAAAATTTCACATTTATCACACAGAAAAAAAATCATAAAAAAAGTAAATATGCTGTTTTTTCTAAATCCCTAGGTCACAGCATACATACTATAATAATGCACAATTACACAACATTTCAGACAATTATCTACAGAACTTTTTGAGATATCATGCTTACCGTGATGTAAAATATCAAAAAATCTGTTTCAGAGAAAAATGCATTTAAAGATTTAAAATTCAAAATTTTAAAAAAACTATACTGTTAAAAAAACCTGAAACCTCTCTATATCAAAAGAACAGACATTTTCAAAGCAATTATGAATATTATATACTTTCTTCAAACTTTTATCTCTTTTAATATTTTTAACAATTTTATAGTGTCAAAAAGCTCTAAGTACACAGTTTACGAAATACAGATTAGACATATAAAAAGCACTTTAAAAAAACCTTATTGCATTAAAAAATAAAAACATTTTACATAGAAAAACAAATATATATTCTTCCATATTATTTTAAAAGTTAAGAAATATATAATACAAAATATATTTGTGTTGTTTTACCAGTAAACATTCACGAAAAAACTCTTAAAAAATATTGTTTATCACAAAGGTTATCATAAATTAGAATAAAAATCATGCAAAGAAGTACTTTAAAACCCTCCATATGAATATACTAAGTCTTCTGTTTTTTCATTCTTAGTACTTTTTGTTTTCCTAGCTGCTTTTCTTTTCTTTCTAGACAATTTTGCAATCGGTAAAGAATGTCTTAAAAATGTTGAAATCCGTTGTTTATCAAATTTAAGTAACTCTTGAGCAACACTTTCAGGAAGGGAACCATTTACATTTCGAATTACTGATAATATACAAGCATAACCAGAATTATAAAGTATTAGAGTTAATAATGCACCCAAACGAAATGTTTCCAGTCCAATAAACATATTTTTGGGAACAATATTCCACAAAATGTTGTTATAACTTTCATTGCAATTCTGTGTCTTACCATGAAGACATTTTCTCAACAAAGTTTCATTACACAGTTTTAGATATGTAGGCTTTATTTGGTTTATAATTTTATTAGGAAGTCCTAGCTCAATTTCTTTGAGAGGACTCCCAGGACATTGTCCATGCAATGAATTGTTTTTTCCAGATACACAGTGGAAAAATGCAGCTATTACACTACTCATCATCTCTTGTAGATTACCTACATTGCTTCGAATAGCTATTCCATAATAGTTCTGAATTCTGTCGATTAATTTATCAGTTATTTTATTTTTCCCTCCCAAACCTTTCGTCGTTTTTTTTAATTGACGCAACCGCCCCCCTACATGTTTCTTGACCTATACACTCGCGTTTGGTTACTGTATTAATTCCATAAAAGTTTTTAACAGATTCATATCCTTTTGAGTCTCCATCTCCGTAGTATTCATTGTACTGTACATCCCTCACATTTGATCTCTCAAATATACGGTAGGCTCCAACAACCTCCATGTTCCCCGCGGAACCTTTATAGTTCTAACATACATGTTTCGATGATTGGCCTTTCGCGCATATGTGGCAATATTGCGTCATAACTTCAATGTCTAAAATTTTACCGATGTCAACTGATATGGCACTTACGCACCCATTCAAAGATGAGTAGCCTCTGCGTTTCCAAGTACCATCAATGAATATTCCACATTTAGTGAAACTATTTGGGCCTTTGATTTCACTCAATACAGCGTTGATGTTTTCTTGGGCAACGCGTTCAGTTGCTTTCAACAGTTTTCTTTCTTGATTGCGGAAACCAAGTTTTGACAGGAAAGGTAAACCGAGGAAAGCACATAACTTTTTGCCAGCTGAAAATCCTTTCCCGATTATCTTTAGCCCCCAAACAATTGAAGAGTTTATAAGACAAGAATCTTTCATCTTCTCTGTTGTAGGGAAACCTTTAAAGAAGGAGCAGTTTTTGCACTTTAGGTTCATATGTGAGCATAATCCCCTGACAGAGTCTTCTATAAGTTCCAAGCCCTGAGAATAACAATCAGGGCAACAAACTATGGCAAAAAATGAAATCAAAGTTGTCCAGCTGACAATTCTGTTGTCTTTATAAGTTTCAAACAATCTTTCTGAAAAAATTTCCAAACTTGTATGGCTTGATTCCAACTATTTGGCACTAGAGGATTCAGTAGAATTGAGCTCAGATGTTTCATCATTCTCATTAATAGTAGCACGAATGGTATAACGATTTCCAGTAAATCGGCGCTTCTTAGACCACCCAGATCTTGATTTAGCCATAATTAATCAATATTTTGTTTTAAGGAAGACAGTTTTTTTTCATAAAATATATCAAAATAATAAATTAAATGAGGAGCGAAGAATCGAGTAGCTAGAACATAAACAAATCGAAAAATGACAACAAACCTGTAAAGTTGTTGCCAAATTTTACTAAAAACTACTAAATAATTAAAAAAAAATATCATCATATTCAGTTTTAATGTTACCAAAATTAATATATATTTTATAAATAAATTCAATAAAACTAAAAAAAAAAAGAGTTAAAATCTTTCAAATTCAAAGTACTTCCGGTTTCGATTTCTAACTTCCGGTTTGTTTTTGTTGTTCTCACTTGACATAAAAACTGCTATAACTTCGTAAATAATTGGAGTACAAGCAAAAGTAAGATATTTTTAGAAAGAAGAAAATTCAAATATTAAAAATATCAAATAAAATTTTTTTGTCATTTTCATCAAAATCGATGATTTTACACTAGTCAGGCATCTTAAATATATATGTTTCATGTAAAATATCTGAATTTTGTTAATATTGAGAAACTGTTTCGTAGTGAAATGTGAAAAAAACTTTAAAACCTATTACTAGAAGATTGTTAGAATAACTACTCATAGAAAGAATTGCGCACCATAGTATAACTATTTAACAGGGCATTAAATTAGCGGCTATGAGGGTGGCCAAGGCCGATGCTAGCAGGTGTGCAGCGCGTGCACCGCACGCGGGTTGCCATAACAGGGGGCGGCCATAGGCCGTACATGGTTCTATTAATCAAGCAAAATTTTTTACGAATTTCTAAAAGTAAAACTTATAATAAATCAAATAAATATGCCGAATTTCGAAAAGTTATTGAAAAATCAAGTCCCAATTTCCCCATAGCACAGAGTAAAGCATAGTTTAAGAAAAATAGAATGTTAGTGCACAGTGTGTCGGCTGAGATTGTCCATAAATGTTTACTCTTTACAAACATCCTTCATCTGATAGCAAAATTCGTGAAAGAGCCGACAATACCGATTAAAAAAATATTTTTACTAGTGGCACTAGCACTCCATTGGGGATTGATGTTTAGCAAAGACATCTCAAAAAAGATTTTCGAGAAAGTTGCTTTACGAAAATATCTAATACGGTTACTCTAATAATGTTTAAATTAAATATTCATCGGGGGAAATTAAACGTTTTTAATTTAATAATAACCTTAAAATTTAGAAAAAAAATAGAGGAAAGAAATGATTTTGCCTACGGTTTTAAAACGCTTATAAAAAATGCCTGTTTTCTTTTTATAGTGAGTAATACCTCTATCAAAAGGTTGTTTTTTATATTTTTAAGTTATTGGAGAAAAAAATCTTGCAGCTTCTGTTGACTTTTGAGTAAATGATTTTTATTGCAAAGCCTGTTTGAAAAAAGCACTTCAATATTCACATAGTATTATTAAATGTTAGTGAAGCTCTAAATTTAATTTTATGTTGCAGGAGTTTAATGGTGCTTTAGTACTGTTGCAAACTTGAAAACTCCAAAACAAGGACGTAATCTTGTGGTTTTATTTTTTTCTGATAGTAAGTATTAATTCTTATTCTGATACAAATTATCAAGTATTTTGTGAGTGGCAACAGTTTTGTGCAACTAACCGATGCATTATGGATGGAGGTAGCCAAACAAGCTTCATCGACGCAAGCCAACATTGAACTAACCAAATTGACCAAAATATATGAACTTTCATTTTCGTCTTTGTAATACTACATTAACCTTTCTATAACACACACACACACTACATTATACTGTTTCTTTTTGTTTGGTTTTTTCAATTGTTTCTTTCCTTACCTCATAAATTAAGAGAATGGTTGACAAATGGATGAATTTTTTTATGGAAACTGTTTTTGAAATGGAAACTGTCTTATATAAAATGTATGATAAAAAACAAACATATTCCTTATTTTATAATTATAGTTTCCTTCTTGGGATTTGAATTATAAAATTGATTAATAATAATCATTTACCTATTTCTCATGACAACCGTTTGCCTACAAAATGGCACTAAAACAAAAATCTAGTTTATTGAAAGCGGCAAAATAAACCAACAAACAAACAATTAAAGACCAAATGTCCTAAAAAAGATAACTATTAATGGATTTTTTTAGAGTAAATATAAGACTAAATTTTTCAAAAAAAATAATAATTACACTGTTGTTTTAAATAACAATTTTAAATCTATCACTTTTTTCTTAAACGTTATGCTTAATGCTCGGAATATGTGAATACAATTTTGTGCATATTATGTTAGTAACGTAATTTTACAAATGTACATCGAAATATTTTTTAAGTAAACTAAAAGTTTTTCGAAGAATAATGCAATTTAATAATGAGAAATTTTTGAATGAGTTTCATAATTTAATTTTATGCTTCACTATTATCTTAAAATAACATACAAAAACGACATTCACATGTACCAGGTGTATGCATATCAAATGAGACGATCGCTAACAGATGTCGCCACGCATATATGCAAACAATACGAAACCGTGACACGTGATTTTTTTATAGTTTAACCTTTGATACTCATGTTTAGTTTACATTTGGACGAGTTTCAGCGTGCATTGTATTTTTTTTACTGTGTTGAAAATGCCGAATTTTATGCCTTCCGACCACGATTTGCGGGCAGCGTTAATTTTTTGTTACCATCTGAAGAAAAATGCTGCCGAATCGCATCAAATGCTTGTAGAAACATATGGGGGTCAATGCTTTTAGCTGTGCGCAGTGCTACAGGTGGTTTGAAAATTTTTAAAATAGTGATTTCGATGTGAGAAACGAGGAGCGTGGCAGACCAGCAAAAAAAAAATTGAAGATGCTGAATTGCAAGCATTATACTCGATGAAGATGATGGCCAAACACAATAACATCTTGCAGAACAATTAAATGTTGACCGGAGCACTGTTTCTCGTCGTCTCAAAGCAATGGGCAAGATAATAAAGGTAGGTATATGGGTACCACACGAGCTAACGGACCGTCAACAGGAAAACCGAAAAATCGTGTGCGAAATGTTGCTTGCACGCTACAACGCAAGTCATATCTCTATCGTATTGTGACTGGCGATGAAAAATGGATTTATTTTGAGAATCCCAAGCGTAATCGATCATATGTTGACCCCGGATAGCCGGCCGAATCACTTCGGCCGCAAGTCAATGCTGTGTATTTTCTGGGATCAGGAGGGACCAATTTATTATATATATGAGCTTCTCAAACCCGGCGAAACCGTTAATACTGATCGCTAAAAGCAACAATTACTTAATTTGAATGATGCTATACTCGAAAAACGCGAGCAACACAAGAAACGGCAGCACAAAGTGATTTTCCTTGATGACAACGCACCTAGCCACCGTGCAAAACCGACTTTTTGCTTTATTAACGGATGTAGTAAATGAACTTTTGTTATAAAATTTACAAAAATAAATTTTTTGCGCGCTCTTTTCTTACTCGCCAAATTTGGTGAGTGTAACTTGTTAGAGCCAACCTCTGCGTTCAGTGACTCCCTGAAGCGGATGTGTTTTGAACTGCCAAGTTCAGGTGGAACGGAGTATAAGTCATTATTGCCAAAACAAGTCGCGTTTGGCTCGAAAACCGGTTTTCGACGTCAATGACGCCAGTAGGCGACACAACAATACACGTAGTTTGCGAATTTTTTAAAAATTAAATTTTTTTTGAGGGCTTAATTTTTTTGTTGTACTTTCCAAATTACACACATCGATAACAAACAAAGGTAAATTTTAAACAAAAAAGGAAAAATAAAATACTGCGTAAATGAATTCTTGTAAAAAGGATATTAGATAAAAAACACGAAAACTTTTTTTAAAGATTTCTAATTTTTAAGCAATTTTTTCAATCTTTGGACAGAACATGGATAAAAATGTTTGACAAACAGAAAAAAAGACATCTTGCACATTGGACCGGGAACTGTCAAACTGCTTTATTTTTTTGTTGGAAGAATCATTTATAGTGCGTCGAGATGACGTGGAGGACAACGATTTGTCTCCACAGGTTTGCCACACCACTCCTCTTCGGAATCCGTTGAGGGAGGTTGCCTCGACGAGATGGGAAGTCGGAATCTCACACGTCTGCCATACTGGGTCGTAGTCTCGGTCTGCATTGGACTAGTCCGGGGTGGAGCTGGACTGGCTTTACTTGTGCTGGAATTGGATCATCGATCTCCATAAACGCAGGCTTCAAACGATCAACTGAAATGACACTTTTCTTTCCTTTAATTAAAAAAGTAAAAATTTATTATTACAAGAAATTACTTCAAAAGGACTGTCATGGTTTCTGGAGTAGTCATGTGACACAATCTTGTCTAACAAAAACGGGGAACAATCAGAAAGATTTCTGTGGATAAAACATTGCTTTTAGAATGTCTAGAAACTAAGGTGGGTTTTAGATCCTGCAAGTGTGAGGTGTGATCCTGCATAGCCAATGCATGGGCATAAATGCATTCCTGAAGCATGTAGACTCGATGCCCAAGCGAATCAGAGCAATAAAACATATATTGGGTTTCTCATACACTGCTTCGCCCCAATGAATATATTTAGATTTAAAACTATTTAGATAATGAATAATCTTGTATGGTAAGTGAAACTATTCAAAAGGAATCACGACTTACATGATAATCTTCATTCAGATTAGTATACGCAATGAGACAAGAGTAAAAAATACATAGAGAAAAAATCTGACTCTAGACCTAAAACAGCTTTAAGAAAGTATGAATAAAAATTGGAATAAAAGAGAAACAAGGAGAAAAATTTTGTTCCTGGATGTCAAGTGTGGTATAAAACCGTCAACAAAAGTTGATCAAGAGAAAGAAAATGGAGAAATAATTCCTCACGGTCAAACATTAATAGGCAAATAACAGAGAAGATGAATAATATACAGAACGAGGACAGCAATAGTCCCCCAAAAAGGGGGGGGGGAAAGTCACAATAAAAAAAAACTATCGATTAAAAGACAAAGTCAAGAAGAAGGCAAAATGGGATAAAATATTCCCAAAACTAAAGCACAATTAAAAACAGTAGACTCTCAAAAAGTGGAGAGGGATCAAATTTTAAAGAGAGGCGTCAACAGACGCAGTGAGAATTAAATATACAAAGGGCAAATAGTGAGTGAGTGAATAATAACTTCGCACTATTCCGCTACTCGAGGGCTTTGGGCTACGGACCTCGTAATTATGAACCAAGGTTAAATGACGAGAAAGACATCTGAGCTGACACCCCTTCTTTTAACTTCCACAACAATAAGAAGACGTTTGAGCCTTGACATATTTAACGTGCATCGGCCGCCCTCTTCACGGCGGGTCTTTAGCAGTACTAGGCTCGAACTCATGACATGCTGGTCACGAGTTTGTAACCTGACCATTAGGCTACCGTGGCTGAAAATGGTAAATAGATTTAAAACTAGAGGGAGAACCACACCAAAACCTACATCGGAGAATTTAAGCTTTCAGTTGATCCGGAGACTCCCACAGTGACGCACACCCAGTCACCAATTGCAAGGATCAGTGTCCCCATAGCCTACTTGCTGCACGTAAACGGAGCTCATACCAATTGATGGAATCAAAACGCACATGACTCCTGGTATGGGTCCACAGTGGACTCTGGAACCGTGCCATCAGCGCCTGGTACAGCGTTCGTCAGGGGACAAACTCCTGGGTAGCGATTTGCACCAAGAGCTCCGGCTGAAAGCGAAAAGCTCCTTTCGGTCAAGAGGTGGGCCCTCTAGAATAGAATTCTTCACACATCATATAATATATTTAAAGTATATGAAAAAATATTAGTTTGGGGAAAAAGAAATCCGTTACCTTTTCGGTAGATGAATGTAGTGATTGATAGTGATAAGTATCGATAAAACAATTTCAGATTTAATGCTCATTGTAAAGATGACGTTTTGCATTAAAAAATTCTTTTGCTGTTTTTTGTTGCATTCAATTGTAAGTTACAGGGTGTTTAGCTAGAAAATATAGCGAATTTTCTCTTTGAGGACTTTCATATTTTTCTTTGATAAAGGTGAAAGTCCGAACCAGGCGGCTGAAATTGTGAGTGGTATTTATTGTCCCAATACTGTAACAGCCAATTACGAGCTATTTTGTCTTCATTGATTCCTTTTCGGTATGCCCGTCGTCGAAAATAACGATAAAATTACAGAAATAATCAAAGTTGCCCAGCATCTTAGTAGTTATAGCTTTGCCCAGGAGCTGAAGATCGACCATAGAACAGTTTTAAATCATTTGCACAAAGTTGGATTAAAAAAGAAGCTTCATGTTGGGTGCCACACCAATAAATACAAAAAACATGATGGATCGAATTTTTACCTGTAAAACCTTATCCAAATAGAATAAAATCGACCAATTCTTAAACGAAGGGTGACTAGGGATGAGAAATGAGTCCCATACAACAACGTTGCCCGAAAACGATTGTGGTTAACGCGCGGTGAAGCAGTTAAAACGTTGGCCAAATCAAGAAGGTTCTATTGTGTCTTTAGGGAGACTGGAAAGGAATAAACCATTATTACATACGACCAAACACTAAATTTGGATTTCAACTGTTAACAATTCAATCGTTTGAAGCTAACAGTTCACCAGAAACTGGCAGTAGTGTAAAAAAGGAGAGGGACTGTGTTCCATCAGGACAACGCCAAACCCCCAGTGACTCCCGCGAAACTCCAGGAGCTTAATTGGAGATATTTCTTGCATAGCAAAATTTCCTTGGTGATAAAACTTTGGCATCAAGAGAGGATTAAATATCGATTTTCATAGTTTTCACCAATAGGGACCACAACACAGATTACATAACACACCATGCAAAATAGACAACACAACATATAATGGACAACACAACACATAATGGACAACACAACAAATAATGGACAACACAACATACAACAAAACACAAGAAAAATAGACAACACACCATACAACACAACACAAAAAAATAGACAACACACCATACAAAATAGACAACATACCATACAAAATAGACAACACACCATGCAAAATAAACAAAACACCACACAAAATAGACAACATTTAATGACAATACAACATACTACACACCATATAAAATAGACAACACACCATGCAAAACAGACAACACAACATACAAAACAGACAACACACCATGCAAAACTGACAACACAAACAAAATACACAACACGCAACACAACATATAATGGACAACACAACATATAATGGACAACACAACATATAATGGACAACACAACATATAATGGACAACACAACATATAATGGACAACACAACATTTAATGGACAACACAACCTACACCACACCATACAAAATAGACACCATACCATGCAAAACAAACAACACAACATACAAAACACACACACACACACACAGACAACACAACATACAAAATATACAACACAACATATAATGGACAACACAACATATAATGGACAACACAAAATATAATGGACCACACAAAATTTAATGGACAACACGACATACAACACGCCATACAAAATAGACAACACACCATTCAAAATAGACAACACACCATTCAAAATAGACAAACACACCATTCAAAATAGACAACACACCAAAATAGACAACACACCATACAAAATAGACAACACACCATACAAAATAGACAACACACCATACAAAATAGACAACACACCATACAAAATAGACAACACACCATACAAAATAGACAACACATCATACAAAATAGACAACACACCATACAAAATATATATATATATATAGACAACATAACATACAAAATAGACAACACAACATATAATGGGCAACACAACACTTAATGGACAACACAACACTTAATGGACAACACAACATTTAATGGACAACACAACACTTAATGGACAACACAACATTTAATGGACAACATAACATACAACACACTATATAAAATAGCAACACACCATACAAAATAGACACCACACCATGCAAAACAAACAACACAACATACAAAACAGACAACACACCATGCAAAATAAACAATACACCATACAAAATATGTACTCAACACACCATACAAAATAGACAACACAACATATAATGGACAACACAACATTTAATGGATAACACAACATATAACACAACACAAAAAATAGACTACACAACATATAATGGACAACATAACATTTAATGGACAACACAACATATAACACAACACAAAAAAATAAACAACACACCATACAAAATAGACAACATACCATGCAAAATAGACAACACACCATGCAAAATAGAAATGCAAAATAGACAACACACCATGCAAAATAGACAACACACCATGCAAAATATATATAGACAACACACCATACAAAACAGACAACACATCATATAATGGACAATAAAACATATAAAAGTCTACACAAAATATAATGGACAACACAACATTTAATGGACAACACAAAATACAACACACCATACAAAATAGACAACACACCATATAAAATAGACAGCACACCATATAATGGACAACACAACATTTAATGGACAACACAACATTTAATGGACAACACAACATTTAATGGACAACACAATATACAACACACCATACAAAATAGACAACACACCATACAAAATAGACAACGCACCATACAAAATAGACAACACAACATATAATGGGCAACACAACACTTAATGGACAACACAACACTTAATGGACAACACAACATTTAATGGACAACACAACACTTAATGGACAACACAACATTTAATGGACAACACAACATTTAATGGACAACATAACATACAACACACTATACAAAATAGCAACACACCATACAAAATAGACACCACACCATGCAAAACAAACAACACAACATACAAAACAGACAACACACCATGCAAAATAAACAAAACACCATACAAAATACTCAACACACCATACAAAATAGACAACACAATATATACTGGACAACACAACATATAATGGACAACATAACATTTAATGGACAACACAACATATAACACAACACAAAAAAATAGACTACACAACATATAATGGACAACATAACATTTAATGGACATCACAACATATAACACAACACAAAAAATAAACAACACACCATACAAAATAGACAACACACCATTCAAAATAGACAACACACCATGCAAAATAGACAACACACCATGCAAAATAGACAACACAACATATAATGGAAAACACAACATACAACACAACACACAAAATAGACAACACACCATACAAAATAGACAACACACCATACAAAATAGACAACACACCATACAAAATAGACAACACACCATACAAAATAAACAACACACCATACAAAATAGACAACACAACATACAAAATAGACAACACACCATACAAAATAGACAACACACGATTCAAAACAGACAACACAACATACAAAATAGACAACACAACGTACAACACACAATACAAAATAGACAAAACACCATACAAAATAGACAAAACACCATACAAAATAGACAACATATGATACAAAATAGACAACGCACCATGCAAAACAGACAACATACCATACAAAATTGACAACACACCATACAAAATTGACAACACACCATACAAAATAGACAACACACCATACAAAACATGCAACACACCCTACCAACAACATATAATAGACAACACAACATATAATGGACAACACAACTTATAATGGACAACACAACTTATAATGGACAACACAATTTACAATAGGCAACTCAACACACAAAATATATAACATACCATACAAAACAGGTAACACACCATACAAAATAGACAACACCATATTTAATGGACAACACAACATATAATAGACAACACTACACACAAAAGACAACACACAAATTAAATAACCCAAACCACAGCACACGATAAGCAACACAAAACAAGGTGTGGCATTTAGGAGAGGGAGTGCCAGGTCAGGTGTCGTCCTCGTCACTTGACCATGGTTCAAATTTACGAGGGCCGTCGCCAAAAGCCCCCGTGTAGCCGAATAGTGTGACGTTAATATTCTCTCACTCACCCAACACAAAACAAAATGCATGACACAACACAAAATACAGAACAAAAACACAAAATAAACAACCTAGCACAAAACATATAATATGGAATAAAATCTCAAGATAATGGTAAAGTTCAAGATAAAAATCTATTGTTTTTGTAAACCCTATTCTAGACCATTCCAAAGCTGTCATCCAGGTTGTAGTTATAAAACATGGCAAAGACACAGAGATGACCTCAGAGATAAGACCAACTCCTTGTAATTTATAAATATCAAAAGGCATATTTAGTCAAATGATGAACAATTGAGCCACAAGACAACTTACCACTTCTTCCAAAGTTTTTAAAGCGATATTTTGAAGAATTTACAGGCCACTCTTAAATTTGACTGGGAAAAAAATCAACAGTCAAATCCTGGGCTAACATGCAAGATACTTGGACAAAGTTTTGTCAAATACTAAGCATCTTCCTGCGTAATAAGTACTAGACAGAGTCACAAAAACATTCTAAAGTAAGCAAACTATACTAGAAAGCAAAAACTGAATGGCAAGGAAAAATGTTTCTCATACAATATGAAAAGCAGACTTTTTATGTAAAATACATACAAAAATACCCAGAAGATGTATGTACTGAAGACTGTAAAATACAAAACAGCACCAGGGCTGTTGTTTACAGTAAACTCTTTTTCCAATGTACTTTGGAGCACTTCATGTGGAATTTTTATACAAAGATCCTTGACATCTCCCTAGCTCTGAAAAATCTCAAGAAAAAGATTGATTGTTTCTCTAAAGCTATTATTCTGGTCCATTTCCAAGCAGCCATTCAGGCTGTAGTTATGAAACATGATACAGAAACAAAGATTTTTGCAGAAATAAGAGAAACCTTGAAATTTCTTTATAAACACAAAAAGGCAAACTTGGGCAATGAGAAACACTTTACCCACAATACATCCCCCAATCTAAATACGCTCTCTTTTGAAATATTCTTATAAGAAATGCTCTTCTGTCGAAATGCAATTATATGTAAAATATGTAATTACTTGTAAACCATTATATTCCTATTGATATATCCTTCATCACTAAAATGTTTTCAACAATGTCAAATTAAAGTCAGTCGAGTACAGTCGAGTTTCAAATTTTCTTTCAACATTTAAAATGTTGGTATTCGTCTACTGTAATCAAATTAAAACTCCTAAATTAATGACTGCTACAGTGAGAAATCAAAGCCAAAGAAATGAGTCACTGCATATGCTTTACATAATCAATTTCATATCTACCGCTTGAGCTATAATTAAAAACTAAAAACATGTTTAAAGGATTTAATTCATATTAAAAAAATTTAGACCCATCTGCAGTAAATTTCTTATCTAAATCGAAATAGCATTTAACAAGGCAAATTTCCCTAAAAAGCTATATTTAGCTCTAAATACTTTATATATAAGCATTATTTAATCTATAATAACATAATCAATAACATAATCAATGCATAACATCTTATACATGCAAAGAAAAAAAGAATCTTGTGTTTCTGATAATTTATATCATATATATCATATATAGTTATATATATATATATATATATATATATATATATATATATATATATATATATATATATATATATATATATATATTTATATATATGTAGGATCCAATAGTTCTCGAGAACTCCACGCAGTCTTCGCGCGCAGGCGCAGCTAAGTGAAACACGAACTAAAACTTTGAGAAATTTTAACCATTGAAGAAAAGAGCAAAGGAAAAGAAGGACTGAGGTGCGCGAGCAGGCGTTACCGTCGTCAAAGCTATCTGTTAGAATAGCTACCTTTTTAATTAAATTTTGTTAATTTTAAAATAAAATAGAGAAAAGACAAATGTCTTGGACCCCTTGTTGTCTCCCACAAATTATGGGAGCTCGGCTGGGATCGAAAAAATTTCGATTTGAACCAAAGTTTGGACAGTGAACTAAAGCAGCGTCCGTGGAGGAGACGCGCCGCCATTTTTTGGAAACTTCGTTCAACCTGTGTAGAGGTTGAATTCTTCATTGGAATCCTGTGTGAATATTCCGCCTGTGTAGAGGCCGGAACTATAAATCAACGTTTTTCTTCAATTGAATTTTTCATCGAACCCTGAATATTCCGCCTGTGTAGAGGTTGGAACCACTGACTTAACACCTGCGAAGAGGTGAGATCTGTGAAATCAACGTTTTTCTTCAATTATTGGATACATCGTACGTGCGAGCAACAAGGGAGCTAGAAAAAAAGGTAGGATCTTTCCATATTTTTTCTAAAATGTATAAAAACCCTCTTAAAGAGGATCTCATAAGAGTTGTTGAGGATCTAGACGGTACTGTGGAGAGTACGGACCCCATAGCTAAACTAAAGACTAAAATTGAGAACCGTAGTACATTTGAAAGTGATCCAGATTTCGTTAAAACTTTAATTAAAAACTGTATAGATGAGAGGGTATCACGAAACGAAAGGGATTTAAAAAAAACAGAAAATTGAGCTAGCGAAACTTCAGTTAGCACAACTAGAAAAAGAAATCGAACTTCAAACGGCTAAAAATGAAGCATTAAGTTTAAATCTCCTGCAGCTAAAGTCGAAGAGAAACAGTTCGAAACAAACATAGAAAACATGATCAAAAGCATTAAAACTTTATCTCTTCCTGTTCTCACCAGATCTGAAAATTTTAATCTGTTCTTCCAATCATTAGAACGCGCATTTTTAACCAAGAAAATAAATGACGAATATAAATCTGAAATTTTAATAAATCTTCTGGGCGAAAGAGCTCATAATGTCTTACTGTATATTAAAAAGGAGGAATTAAATGAATCTGAAAAACTAAAATCTATAGTACTCAGAGAATTCCAATTAACCCCTCGCGAGTGTTTAAACTCATTTAAAAATGCTGTAAAGTCATCAGGCGAGACATACATCTAATTTGCTGCAAGATTGACGGCAAACTTCCAATATTATTGTTCGTTAAGAAAAATTAATTCCTTTGAATATCTATGTGATCTTTTAATTTCTGATAAATGATTTGAAACTTTAAATAAGGAAACCGCAACTCATATTGGCATTCGAGAAGCAGAAGATTGGTTTAGACCTATCGATTTAGCTAAAGAGTGCGATATTTATATTTCATCTAGAAGCGGATCACGTAAGGAAATTCCTATTGCTTGTCGATATACCGAAGACCCCTTTAAAGATAGAACACGAAACTATAAACCAGAGATTAGAGATAACTAACCCCAATATCTTGAAAGAGAAAATAAAAATTGCTATATATATGCGGTGATTCATCTCATTACGCAAGAGATTGCGAGAAGCGTTTTAAGCCTAAAGAATCTAACAGCCACATCCATAATAGAAAAAACGCGAATACTTTGAAAGTCGAGAGCGAAAAACAAAATAGCGATGAGTTCGCACAGCTTCAATATGTAAACATTTTTGTAGAAAATCAGCCCGTAACAGCCTTGATTGATTCAGGTTGCCAGATCGCAGTTCTAAATTCCTCACTAATTAGAGTGCACAAACCTTCCGAAGAGAGGATAACATTAAGCTCATGTTTTGGCGAACAGCGTATGGTAGAAGTGTCTCTCAGCCATAAATATTTCTCTAAATCAACACTCTCCCAGCTTAAGTGTTCGAACGGCAATATCACCGACCTTGACCGAAGAATTTATTATACATCCCAGTGTATATGCTGAAATAAAGAAACTAGGCCACGCAAAGAGCGATGTTTTATTGAATGAAAGTGAATCCTCTTTAGGTGCTGTTTCTGTTTCAAATGTGATAGAAAACTCTAGTTATGATTTGCCACATGTTAAAAACTTTAATACTAGAAATGATTTGAGTTCTCTAATTAAGAATTATAAATGTAATAAAATTAAGAGTACTAAGTTAAAAATGAGTATTATAAGAGAAAAATGTTCTGATATAGTATTATGTAAGAAAGTCAATGGTGCCATGAAAACGAGTTCCGTGGACTTTAACCCCCACTCTCCCACCCCTTCACCTATGGAACGTAAACATAGACGGTTTGCGATGCTCCGGAAAATCTTCCAGCCCTGGCAGTGGAAACGGAGGAAAAAGAGAGATCGTTTTGAACAGACGTCCAGAACTCTAGAGAGGAAAATATCGATGCGTTCAAGCAAAGAAGAGCTTGTTAAAAAAGACGTTCTTAAGCCTGATGGATCTGATAAAAACCAAGATAGCAAAATAAATGTTTTCCTGTTGAACCTTCCGGATGTCGAAGAGGTGCCTTCACATGATGGAGAAACTGTCAAGTTCAGAAAAATTATGATATGTTAAATCTTTGTGTATTTGTCGTGTAGTCCTTGTCTGTTCCGTCTTTTTTTTGTATGTTTCAGATTCTCCTCTGGTCTCGATGAAAAAGAAAAAGAAGAGAAATAAGTACCGCTGCGGACAGCGTACAGTCAGGCTGGCCGGATGTAGGATCCAATAGTTCTCGAGAACTCCACGCAGTCTTCGCGCGCAGGCGCAGCTAAGTGAAACACGAACTAAAACTTTGAGAAACTTTAACCATTGAAGAAAAGAGCAAAGGAAAAGAAGGACTGAGGTGCGCGAGCAGGCGTTACCGTCGTCAAACATATCTGTTAGAATATAGCTACCTTTTTAATTAAATTTTGTTAATTTTAAAATAAAATAGAGAAAAGACAAATGTCTTGGACCCCTTGTTGTCTCCCACATATATATACATATATATCATAATTTACTTACGAGGGATGATCTCTTCCAAGTTGTTATTACAAAACAAAGATAAGGTTACTCAATAATTTTCTTAAATTACCTTGTTTTATGTCAAGTAACATCTAAATTCATGATTTTCAATCACCTGCGACAGAAAATAATTCAATTTGAAATTACCATTCTAAAAGAGATGGTATTATAAAGCCTTATACTGATATATAACTTTAATTAATTATACAACTTGTCATTTTTGTTCAAATGCATAAGAAGGAAAACATTTTAGATACAGAATTTTTCTTTTCAATTAAGTTCAATAAGAAATATATTTAAAAAGATATAAATTTTAAACACAAATATGAGTTTATAAGAGTAAAGTTGTAACAATTTACCAGAAGATAAAAAAAAAAATATTACAAAAGGAAAAAAATGTTAATTAGTAAAGCTACATGTTTTTCAGAATAATCAACAACAGTCAGTCGGATTTCTATATAACGAAGTCGCTAAATCCCGGAAAAAAGTTCGTTATAGGGAAAATTCGTTATATAGAGGTTCATCTTTTAATATACTTTATAAAAAAAAACACATAAATAAATATTTTAAATTCATAAACACTATGTATTAAAAAAGGTTGTTATTCAAACCTTTTTTAAAATTAATATATGTTTATTTTACATATCTTACCCATAAAAAAAGTATAGAAAAAAACTGCAAGGAAAACAAGAAAAAAGAATGTCGAAGAATAACACCGCGCGTATTTTCAATATTAGGAAATACTTTTATATTAAAATTAATGAATTTTAAGGACATTTTCTAATTTAAAGCATACAAGTAATATTAAACATACATTATTTTATAACTAGAACACGGGGATTCAGGACTACTCCACTGAGTGGGAAAGGGGTATCGGAGATGTTTCTAGTGTATCGAAGATTGTGCTTCTTGGATGAAAAGTCTAGAACTCTATTGATTAGGATCTAATAAAACCAGTTCAAGAATAATGATCGCCACCATAAAATGTGTTAAAGAGAGAATAACTTAAAATGTTCAGAAATACTTTAAAAACAGGAGGAATAAAAATTGAATCATAAAAGAAAAAGTTCGTTATATAGAAAATGCACTTCGGTATAGAGAGGTTATTTTACGAAGAAAATCGCGAAATGTCCAAGGCTGCAGGAAAAAGTTCGCTAGATAGAAAAATTCGCAATATAGAGGCTCGTTATATAGAGGTTCGACTGTATATGCATGGTTTCTAAACAGATTTGCATGGCATGTCTAAAAGTAGAAATTGTAAATTGAATAAAATTTCATACAAGTTCATGTGTTGAAATTTATATAAATTATAATTTATCTACATAAAAAAAATATAACGGTTAATTTCCTTTTGATTTTGTAATTGTGCAGTCAAACTTCAAAAGCTGAAATGAGAATTATAAAAAAATCAAAGTTTAATTTGCTGCCCTTGTGGACAGAATTATGGCGATGGTGAAAATCTTAAAAAATATTTAACCCGTAAACTGGTCAATTTTTTTTCTTTTAAAATGTTTTAAAAAAAGCGCATTTTTTGTTGTATATACACCGTAATTAAACATCGCACTTAACAGAAAACAAGCTTGCTTGGGGACTTAAGCACTGGGGGTTTGGCTTCAGACTGACCATCTGATCGGAACATCTGCTCATGCACCTCAGCGCCCAATGGTCACGTATACTGGAATGGGCACAGTAGGTCTTGGCCGTCATGGGCTGTTGGGCCACTGAGTTTTACTTAACAGAAAAAGAAAATGGATAACTTTTATTTTAATTAAAAAATTTTTGTGTTTTTATATCATTTTTTTTATTTCACTTTTGCCAAACCTAAAAACTCCTTAACGTTTGCTTCTTTCAAGCACACTCCACATATGACCAATTTTTCATAGGAAATTTTTCACGTTAATAATTTCTCAAATGGTTGAGAATAATCCAAATAATCAGTAAACAGTTCTGAAATCTTATCCAAATTTAATTCGTCTTTTATAAAAAAAAATTGTCCATTATTGTAATCCATTTAAGAGCAAACAATACACAGACACGCATATTGTCTCAGAAGTAAGACAAATATTGACGTTTCTTTATAAATACCAAAAGACAGACATACTAACAAAAAGTTGAACTCTTCAGCAAAAGACAAACCACTTCCTGCAGTCACTTAAAAACATGTTTTTAAGAATTAGTGTATATTTTTTAATTCCACCACGCAGCAAAACCAATAGCCACATTTTGGGATAACATTCAAGGCATTTGGACAAATCAAATGCAGAGCGCCTCTTTTGTGACCAGATCTGGATAAAGGGTCTCAAAAACGTTCTAAGATAAACAAACTTTACTGCAAGGTCAGAACATTCATGCAATTCTTTTAAAGACCATAACTCTTCTGTTCCTTTCCTTGCTGTAAAAAATTGCAACTTTTTATTTTTATTCCCTGTTACTTTGTCCTGGTTGATGCGCACAGACACACAGACAAAAAAGTGAGAAAAAAATACACACACACACACACAGACAAGAAGAGGCAAAACATACAATCGAAACAGACAGAAAAACTTTCGAAACTGATTAGCTATCCGGACCCCGATATAACGAATTTTGAAACAGAACATTTTGTTTGTTAAATCGAGGCTATTCGTTATATTGGTGTCCAAACAAAATACTTTTTTTTTGCAATTACCTTTCGGATATTCTATAGTAAGCAATTGCGCAAACAATATCCATAACTAAAAATTACACACTTTTTATTCAACGGCTAAAAATACTACTATTAAAAATAATTACACATCAGTTAATTGGAGAAATTTTAAAATACTAAAAGATATTTGACAATCTTTTTGATTCCTGATTCAAAGGAGTACTTTTTGGACTTTATTCTGAGAAGAAAATACTGCGTCATTTACACCCAGCTACATAAAGTATGTTTAAAAGTTTCAAAACAATGTCAGGCATTAGAAAATGTATCAGTTTTGATATTAGTTTTAATTATCAATAACTGCATGAGAATCGTAATTGGCTCCCACAAATTAATTTCCAATCAACAATGCATGTTCTTATCTGTGCAACAGCCGACAATCAAGAGTTGCAGAAATAACTGTTCGTCATCAAATGCAACATTTTCGTTAAAACGTTAAATATCTCCTGCGTTGTGGAGTTGGGTGAGATATGAAAGAAGTTTCTTGTCCTATTCAAAACTCACACGATAAGTCACAACCATAACTCTTCTGTACCTTTTAAGTCTGATAATGGTCTTCAGCTTTTCCCGTCGAAATTTGCTGCTCACAAGAAAAGTCTTTTTCAGTTTCGGGGAAAAAATGTCTTTAAAAAAATTTTTTTTTCCAATACAAACTAATAAAAAAAGTGTCAGCTCTTGAATAATTCATGGATTTGGTGTTTATCATTCGTTAAATAGGCGATTTTTGCCTTCATTTTAATCGGAGAATGAGAAAAGATCATAAAATCGCGATATTCGTTAAATAGGGGTTTGCTAAATTGGGGTCCGACTGTACTATCAATCAAACAACACATTAGTTGATGGAATCAATCTTCAGTCTATTTAGAAACTGCATTGCAAAGAATCAAACGGTTTAACATACTATTCCAATTAAGGGGAAATTAGTTTTCGAAACATAGTACAAATTATTCAGGGAGGATGGGTCAACGTTCAATCAAAATTCTAAGCAGAAAGGAAATGAGAGAAATAAATTATTGAACAGGAAAGATATAAAAGTCTCTAATGTAAAGAACACCTAGTAAAGGTATGGAAAACTCTTGATTCAACTCTTAAACGGAGCAAATCAGTTTATCTGCAGCTTTTAGCTAGGTAATCTACACATTAATGGTTTCCGAGGCTTAACGGTAACATTTACATCCGGGGTCAAAACATATCATTTGCTTTTTTTTCTTCAATAAATCCACACATTTTTAATTAAAATTTATCGTATGAAATTCTAAATTAATAATTGTTGGAATATGAAATCTCAATGACTATGATTATAAAATCAAATAAGAACATAAAAGTAATTTCATAGTATAAAAAGCTACTAGAAGCGAAAATATTTAGTAATAAAACGTACGATAGTAAAATGAAAAAAATATATATAAAAAAAAGGAGTTATAAATGTTCGAGAAAAAATGTAAAGCACATACCTCGTCGACAATCGATGGCAAAAAGTATCACAATGAAGAAAAACGAAGTAAAACTTTTGAATGATTATTATTCTGAGCAAATTTAAAAATGACACAAATATCGAATCAAATTATTGAACGACAAATAATATTTATTTGTATAGCAATACCAATGTTGCCACTCAATACCTTGAAAAAGTAATTGTTGAATTGTTGCCAGATGGATCCGGTGTATTAGAAAAATATTCTTTGCTGAATAGTTAAGTTAAAATAACGTAATCGTCACGTGCGCTTTCAAGATTTTGTAGAAAAGTGAAAACTAGGGGGAAAAAAAGAATCGTTTGCTTGAACTAAAAAAATAAAAGAAAAAAGTCAAGACCAAAAAAAAAACATTGATACTCTGGCGAAGTTTCTGGACTAATATTTAGATTATTTAATAAATATATGGTATTTTTCATTAATAATAAAATTTATCGGCATTTTTCTGATTTAGAAATATGTATAAACTTTTTGTTTTGAAATAAAAGGGCTTTTCGTTAAATGTACTTTCAAAAGACATTATAGAATTTATTTTTATTTTTACTTTCAGTGAACATGTATTTATATACATCGCTGATGAATGATAGGCAGATGTTTTCATTTAAATTGTTCACACAAATAATCAGTCATAAAACATTAATGATTTTCCTTATTTTGATTCTAAAAAATGTATTGAAAAGCAAACTAACAGATTACACGTGTAAGAACATGTAATCTATCCATTGCTGGGTTTTTAAAAAGGTAGTATTCCTCAAAACACTTTTGCACTTGTTCGTTAGGATTATCATCGGGTTTTATTAGAAAATTTATATATATGTATGTATTATAAAAGTTCTGTAGGTAAATATAATTAACTGAAGTAACTTATATTTTTTAAAAAAAGTAATAATGGAATATATTTAAAGAATTTACATAAATTATAGAACCGTGTCCATTGTAATAAAACCAGATGTATCATGTTCTAATCTTATCGGCCAAATTGGCCGATTTTGAATTCTTATTTAATCAGAATCAAGTGCAAGTCACGGGATTATGGAATGCGCCATTCAACAAAAAGTAATCAGCTGTTTTGCTTTGAGTTGTGTTTTTATGAAAACTGTTTCATGTCATAATAAAAACTCTTTTAAGCCTTGAAATGTAATTAAATTCCCCAATATTATAGCGTGAATTCAAATAAAATTATTTGCTTATCTTACAAGTACTTTTTTACGTTCTTAGCAAACTTTTATACTTAAAATTTTTTTAATTACTGTTTAAAATATTTATTTATTTCATCAAAACATAATTCCTAACTGGCGATTTTATTCCATTAGTTATATAAAGGATGAAATTATAAAACTCTAAACTTCCTTTTTTTAAAAAAAGGTAAAAGTTATTTGAAATTTCTTTAAAAAATTCAATTTCAACTATTTTGAATTTATCTCATGGAGAAGTAAATAAATATTGTAAAACACTTGATGTGAGATGTTTTTCGTAAATGAGAAAAGCTATTGTCTCTATAAGCAAAATTTCTCATCAAATTTGTATAATTTTTGAAAAATTATAAACTTTTTTAACAGATAATTGCAAATTTAATGAAAGTAATGTTGTGGTATAAGAATAATTTCAACATAGCTCATGAGTGTCGTAGAAGGAGACTAAAATGGGAAAAAAACTGATACAACAATAAGGATCTACGATAGGGGTTGGCAGGCCGATGCTTGAGAGCCACATGCGGCTCTTCAGATTTCTATTTTATGAATTATTAAAAAACTATTATATCTACTAAAATTATATTATTGTTTTTCTTTGTAATTATCTATTGAAAAAATGCACCTTAAAATTACAATTAAAACTTTGACCGGTTTGAGATTTCTGTATTAAAACTTATTTACCCCATTGAAAAATTTTATTCAAAATCAGTAAAAATATTAAAAAATTAATTCCAAAGCAGTAACAGTCTAATGAAGTGGCCGGCAATCCATGACATGCGTGCCACACGTGGCATTTGGCATAATTTTCAGTAGCACTCTGCACAGCTGTGTAAATTTTTAAGGGGACTTGGCACCCTTTGAGCAAACTTCTTTATTTACGTATTTAAAAATTATATTTTAACATTTTATACAATGTTTCTATTCAAGAAAATGTTACCAGATGAAAATTTTGATATATTATTCACACAATTTTAAAAATTTTAATTTTTTGAAGAAAACTGGGAAAATTTTAAAATCCTACTCCTTTAGTAAAAACTAAATTTTTGACCTGAAATTTTTTTATGATATTTTTATGGATGTTCTTAACAACTTTAGGGATCGATTTTAGAATAACTTCATTCGTTTTCGAGAAAAAAAATAAAATGTTGATATACAGGCTAAAAATCAACGAAAAAGCCAACATGTCTTACATTTTTTTTAAAAAAGTATTCAGTTTATAGCAAAACGGATCCCTAATTTTATTACATGCTTTATTTTTAACACGCAAGAAAAAAATGGAAGTGATTGGTAAATAATTGTCGAAGGAGTAGCATTTTGAATGCACTAAGGTTTCGAAAAACACAAACTGTGAAAAACCACTTTAAAGTTTATAATTCTGAAAAAATAATTATTATAAGCTTAATTAAACTTAAAATACCACTTTAAGATATTACTTATACGTTTTTCTTTAAAATAATTGCATTTTCATATATTTTCAACCCACACATTTTTATAAATGATCAACTTTTAGAGAGTACTAATTGCACAAGAAAGAAAACTCAAGAAAAACTTAAAAATTTTTTTTTTCTGTCACGACAGAAATTTTAGCTGTTTTTCTTCTTATAATATTAAAGTATTACATTTGTATGAAACGACGCATACATTACAAAAGTATTACATTTGTATTTGTCGACGCATACATTACAAAATCAATTTCATATCTATCGCTTGTGCCGTACTTAAAAAACATTTAAAACTCGTTTAAAGAATTTCATTTAAATTAACATTTTCTCTTGTCACAAATGCAGCAAATTTATCTAAATTGAAATCGGATTTAACATCACTTTTTAAGAATGTGATTTCTCTAAAAGTCTATATTTAATATTAACACTTTACATGCTACATTAAATTAACGTAAAACATCTTTATCATAATATCTCATGTATATATGTAAAAAACATTTTATGATTCAGATAATTCATATTATAAGCATATATCATGAGGAACTTACAAGGGATGATCTCTTTCAAGTCGAATTGAAGAAGGGAAGAAGCCACAGTAACCAAGTGGTCATGGTCACTAACTTGAAGCTGTCGATGTCTGGTCGAGGGTTCACACTGGAGACAGCCGTGTAGACGGGCAGATACATGACCTCTGGCGTGGTGTGGTTTCAGAATGAAGCGAAATGTTTTGCATATGAATTATAGAACACATGTACATGTATGGCTTCTAAATAGTTTTTCTTAGTATACCTAGAAGTAGAGATTATAAATTGAAATAATATTCAAACACATTCCTTTTTTTTTGTAATTTATATAAATTAATTAATCTACATAAATATAACAGTTAACATTCTTAGGAATTATTAACCGAGGAGAATTAGGAAATGTAAAGGTTGATTTGCCACCTTGGTAGACATAGATACGGTGATGATGAAAAGTTGAAAATTACTTACGAAAATTGTGTATATATGTAGAAGTACAAGTAAATATTTTCATGCTCTTGAAAGACTAAAACATAAAAAAAAAAAATCAAAAAATTCAAAACTTTTTTCTTTATAATTGTGATTGGTGCTACTGATAAATGAAATTTTTTTTTCAATCTCATTTACATTATTTTTCTACACTGAAGATGGATTAAGACATGCACATATAAAAATAAATAAATAAATAACATACAAGAAAAATGTATAAAATCAAAATAAATCTTTGAAATTTTAGACTCTAAAATTGCTGCAACTGAAAATTTAATAAAAATTTTTACAATTTAAAAAATGAGTGAATTTTGCTCTAAATTTAAAAGAAGCAAAAAAGATCAAATAAGCAAAAACGCAATTCCTTTTCTTTTTGGAAAACCAATTGGGGAAAATATGATTACCAGGATTTCAAGAAATAGAATACGAGTTATTTAGAAATGCCGGAAAAAGAAGCGGGAAAAATATTGAAAATTGAAGGTGGGAAAAAAGAAAAAGAAAAAATAATAACTTTTAAAAAAATTAAGAAAATCCGAAAAAATCGATTAGGATGCAAAAAGATTGATGGCAAATGCTACGAAAGGTTATGAATCAAAATCCTCGAATATTGGATATAACACGAAAATTTTTCATTTTATTATTTGCGTTATTTTCAATTTATTCAGAAATTACGACTTCCGTAGATGAATATCATCGAACAAGGAATATTTAAAGATGCATTAATTAAAAATAAAATTGAAGTAAAATCAAGTGGAAAATTGCAATTTGCTGCTAGGAAAAATAGTTATTTCTGATAGTTTTACGATTGTGGCCACGCAAATTTGTACCTTAAGATCCACACACACACACAAAGATATACAGCCAACAAATTTCTTATCCTATGTGTAAACAATTTTAACCGAAATAAGCAAAATCTTAATCAAGAATAAGAATATTTATAAAAATTAAAATTCTTAGAAAACGAAGTTGAAAGAGTGTATTCGACAATCATTTTAGTACATGAAAATTTAAAGCGGTTTAATTAAAACTATTTAAAAAAAATCCTAATACTCACCAATAAAGTTCAAAATATTCATGTTCGAAAAAATGACAAAGACGACAGCTGCTATCTAGACAACGTAAAGTATGGAACTATACAAGTTTGTGAAAAAATTGAAATAATATCGCCTGAAATAAATATCGATATCGCTTGAAGTATAAACTAATAAAATATTAATTGCAATATGCTATGATAATAATTATAAATAATAAAGTAATACACAAGACAATAAATGGTAAATAACAAATAACAAAAAAAAAAAAAAAAAAAAATAAAATCAAAAGAAAAAGGAAATTTACAAAATATTAATAATTATAAGAAAAAAAATAATAAATTTTAATAAATGCAATAAGTATGGCAACCGCTGAACCAAAGTTAAAAATCAAGGTAACCATATTAAAATGTTATCGCCCAACTTGGCGAATATCAACAACAACTTGTGTGTGTGTGTGACGCATCAATTCGATATCAGTAATGTTAGCATTACTGATATCAAATTGGTACTCAAATTTCCAACTATCACCAGATTTCCGATGGCAAAATTAAAAAAAAAAATACTACGAATATCCATCAGGATACGGCCTAAAAAACAAACTTTAATTTTTTATAAAAATTCCAATATTCAAATACACCTGAGGTATGAAATGGAACTTTACTGTAAATATTTCTTGTTTATTATTAGATTCTTGTATTAGAATACTCAGCATTCAGTTATGAAATCTTAAATATAATTTTTTAAATCAAACAAAATTTAAAAATCACTGAAATTATGATGTATTATAATTCAAATTTCTTATTATTACTAGTCTTTTCATTTCTCAAATGAGTTAACTTATAAACGAAAACCGAATCAATTCATAAAAAAAGGAATTTAATACAAAGGATATTCATCTACATTGTAACGACATCAAAACTGCAATGGAAGCATATATTTTCGTTATATTCATTTAGACTTTTTAAAAATCTTATTTTAAAACAACTAATATAAAAAATAATACTTTTAAGCCAAGTAATATTCCAACCTGACCAATGAACAAGAATAATTTAAATATTACTCACCTCACATATTTGTTAACATTACGTTTGAATCTAGCGCGATTCTGAAATACTGTATTTTTACATTGCAGACATATAAGCAGTGATTACTCGTAATTAGTCATTCAATTGTATCAACAAAACGTAAATTTACTCCTATGAGGAGGGATAAAACGCGTGCGCTGTCAGTATATTTTTTAGTGCTCCCTCCTTTTGCTAGACAAAATAACACTTCTGAATAGTAGAATATTATTTACATTATCTTTATTATTTTGGATTGATTGATTGAATATTAACGTCGCACTGTTCAGCTACACGAGGGCTTTTGGCGACGGACCTTATTATTTTGGAAAGGAGATGTATTATTTTGCATAAAAAGTGAGACTCACTAATAATTATGGAAAAAAAAAGAAGGAAACGAGCATATTTTCTTTCTCATTTTATACTTTAATTATTCCATAAGACAATACGTTTCAAATATGTTCACTACTTTTCAGACACAGTTTAAAACATTTTTCAAAACTTCTCGTGGTGTATTTACTTTTCGTAATTACTCAATTAAAAAAAACTAGCTGTAGAAACTCAATTTGAAAAAAAAAGGGGGAATGCAACAGCGTAAATGTAAAAATATGTAACAAAAGCAAGGCTTTCTTTCGTTTTTTAAATCATTGTAAAAATTGCGGCATTTTTCTTATGTTTTTGAATTTAAATAAACGTGTAAAAAGAAAATAAGTGTTTTACACGTTTATTTCAATTAAATTTTAAAGAAAAAGTTCGGGATTTGTAACTTCACTTTTGGTTTCATTTTCGAAGCTTCAACTTTTATAAATTTGTTATAATAAATAAAATTTTAATTTATATCTTGCATTTTTAAATGAATCTGAAATACTAAAACATATAATGTATAGCTATGACAAATTCATGAATTTTTTGTCCAAGTTTTTGTTATTTATATACGATCAAAAGTACTTTTTTCTGATGTTTCAATAACGAAAATACTATAACTGCAGATTTAATAATTATTTAATACTTCAGAGAAAGCACGTAAAGAATTTGCCATTCGAGAGTAAGTTGGATGACATTTCGAAACTTTTTTTTACGTAATATTTTAATTTTATCACAAAATTTCCACTAAAACGTAACGCTTTCGCTTGATGGCTTAGGTGGGGTGTTCCAGATAACTTCATTTTCTTCTTGCCAGACAACCTCATCTATAACAACTGTGCTAAAAAATTCAAAGATATATAGGTCTTTAAATCCGATTCTTTATTTTCTAACATACAGTCAATTAATTAACTGTTTCCTAACTTCTTTTTTGGGGAGTCCTCTTTTCGCTTGGTCATTTAAAAAAATCAAGTAAAAATAAAAAATAAAAAAAAAGAGACAGCTGAGTAAAGAAGAGGGTAGAATCCACCGACAAAAATAGCTATATAAAGAATAAATTAACTTATAAAGAATCGCGCATACGAGGGAAAACCCAAGGGACTTATAGATAAATGTGACATAGGGAACTCTATCCTCCTTCCCTATGAATATAAAAGAGATCGGAATCGTAATAGACCCAATGCTAATTCAAAAGTGGCTTAGAGGGGAAAGAAGTGTCTGGTCGCTACACCGATCAGTGCCGTCTTTTAAAGCAGTATTCCTTTTGGCGTCGAGATCGACCAGCCGTCTTCTAAAGGTTAAAGGGGACAGCGGCAATAAGAATTTTTGGAAGATAGCGAGCCAAAGGACATGTTTTATTTAGTCTTGAATGTTGCTATTTTGAAGTTTAAAATAAACGCTTGTGATCTCTACGATCAACACACTCGTTTTCGTAAAAATTGGCCTGTTGAAATTGGCACAATTCAATCTCTTACATTTAGCTCGTATCGGCTAGGTGGCGTGGTTGGTTGGTCGCTGGCCTTCTGCTCCCAAGGTTGCAGACCCATGGTAGAGTGGCCCGTTGGTGTGGTGAGGTAGTTAGGAGAGGGGTTGCCAGTTCAGGTGTCGTCATCGTCACTTGACTATGGTTTAAAATTACGATAGTGCGACGTTAATATTCCCTCACCCACTCACCTAAGGTTGCAGGTTCGATCCCGGCCCAAGTCGGTGGATTTTCATGTTGCAGAAAATTGACAGCGACCATGTCGAAAGATTATACGACATGTAAAATATTCCTAGAGTGTCTTTTTGGCATGGGTGCTCTGGGAAAAATTAAATCCTAGTACAGGTTCGCATCGTCAGAGCTCAGGTTTCCTCCTCTAGGAAAGGAAACTGGGTGTCAAAATTACCTTCGGTGATTGGTATTAGACTATATAGTGCCGTATTAAAATGAGATACCATCTCTTGGGGAATGTACTAGGTCTGCAATGGTAAAGCACCAATCCGCAGCCCTATTCGAAAGAAAAAACATTTAGCTCGTTTGAAATAGCAACAAGAGAAATTATGTTAATTTCGAATAAAGTTGTATTTTGTAAGACTTAAAATGATATTCAAATTCAGGAGTACCTCTTGTAAGGTGCACCTCCAAATAAGGCACAATTAATGTTACAACCGATCTTTTTGAATATGGACCTTATGTATTTACTTCTTATTAAGGGACATTCTATTTAAGTGGCACTGTGTGAAAAAGGTCTCTTATTTCTTTTTTGTAAAATTTTAAGATTTCCAAGACAAGTTTGCGTTTCTCCTTAAGTAAATTAAATAATAAAATTATAAATAATTGCAATATTTTATCTTTGAATTAAATCGGAATAATATTAATTGACGCTAAATTTTTTTTCATAAGTCAGCTTCCACTTCCAAAACGAGAAATGTACTTCCTTTTTTTCTGTTCCTAGTATTAAAAAAAAGTACGACTCATTTGTCTTATATTTATTGTAATATTTCGCCCCCTAAATTATCTCTTATGAATCTTTTTTCTGTATCCTCATGTTAAGTCAATGCAACACATGTGCATTTAGATAGCTTTTCTCTCTCTCTTTTCATTCACCAAGAGAAATTTAGTAATATTTGGTTGCAACTATAAATATATTTTTATAAATAATTGTGTTACTGCTGATCGAAGTATTGAAAAGGAATTTTTTAAAAATTCTTTAGGAATATTTAAAGTTTGTGAATTAGGTCAGTAATAGGTGAATTATTTCGATGCGTTTCCTTTTTTCTTTAATCTAAAGAGAGAGAAATTTAGTAGAATTATTATAAAAGTATTTTCAAATAAGATTGCATGTGCTAATATTTAAATGTTATCGAAAATATCTCGAAATGACATTTTTTGAGGAAGCTGAAACACAGGATTTTATTGGAATGAGAAATATAATGCATTTTTTTTTATTATTATAATAACCACGAAAATATTCTAAAATACATAAACTGTATGAGATCGTAGAGCGAATTAATGACCGGGCTGGAAAAAAACAGTGCTATTGACTCGGAAGAACAAAATGTATATTCGTCATTTCCCCTGCGATATATGCAATCGAAAGAAAATGCGATGGCACGTTACCATTGAAAGAATGATTGCTGAAGTGCAACTTTTTGCCAATCAAAATTTGGCATTCAGAGGAACTAGCTCGAGGGTGAGATAATGGTAATTTTTTAAAGACAGTTTAGATAATGGCCAAATTTGATCTAGTTATTTCAGAACAGCTTAATAATGTCAGTAAATGCAAAAATAACGAAACACGTATTCCACACTACTTAGGGCAGTATTTTCAAAATGAAATATAATTAATGCAGTCGAACCTCCATATTACAAACATCTATATTGCGAATTCTTCTATGTAGCGAACTTTTTCCTGGAACCAAGAACATTTCACGATTTTCTTCGTAAAATAACCTCCCGATAGCGAAGTGCATTTTCTATGTAACGAACTTTTTCCCTTGTGATTCAATTTTTTCCCTCTATTTTTCTAAAGTATTTCTGGATATATATATATTTCAAGTTATTCTCTCTTTTAATTCATTTTACGCTGGTCTAGTTACCTAGTCTCTGTTCATTTGTAGTGTTGATCAGTCGTACTGGTAACTTCGTGTCTCGTAGCTCGAAAATGTCAAAACGTAAGTGCTTGAGCATTAAAGAAAAATAACTAATTCTTCAGTGGCGTCCAGAAACTTCCCTTGCAGTTTTTCTTTCTTTTTGATTGGTAAAAGATATGTAAAATAAATATTATTAATTTTCAAAAATGTGTGTGTGTGTGTGAGAGAGAGAGAGAGATGAGAGAGAATAGTTACTTTTTTAAAAATAAATATATAGTGTTTGTGAATTTAGAATTTGTTTTATGTGGTTTATAAAGAAAACTGAAAGATAAACCTCTATATAAAGAATTTTCCACATGCCGAATTTTTTTGGGATTTAGCGACTTCGTTACATAAAGGTCCAACTGTATTTTAACCGAATCTATTCGTAATGAGATATTAGACTAGATATCTACACCAGATATTAGTCACACAGAATAAATAATATTTGTAATTAGATTTGTCAGCACTACTAATGTTAAGGTATATTTTTTAGAAATTTTTCTAAGAGTTTTTAGGAATGCGACACAAAAAAAGTGCTTTCAGATCTGGACACATTCCCTATTGAATCCTAAATCTCTGAAAAAACTGATTTCACCAAAATTATTGACAAATTTGTTTCTCAGAATGCCAGAAAAATTATTTTTTAATTAATTATTAAGTAGCCTTTGTGTGTGTAGAAGGACCGATTTAAATACTTTTCGTTTCACGAGATTTATATGCTTTAGTACTATTTTATTAGGTTATGTTTTCTGAGTAACTGTTTACTTTGTGAAGTATTCCCCCGTGGGTGATACCTTATTCCTAAGTTATCTTTGTGATCTAGAGGTGTGGGATTGAATGAAGAACCAGGCGTTGTCTTGATCTTAAAATGTTTTTCTTAAGATCTTAACTTAAACACTAACAATGATAACATTTATATTATAACTTAGTGGATCTGAGGTGAGAAAACACACAATACGTATTACCAAATAAGCGCGATCTTAACCACTATATTTAACTTTCCCTTCTATTCCTAATCTCTGTTTATATCACAGTTGCTAATGGACATACTAGAATTATCCTACCTTAATCTCTTATTTAATCGCAATCCTCTCGGATCCTCAATATCTTCAGATTAACTGGCGTGGAATTGGATCCACCTTGGCTTGCTCGTTCTGTCACGGATAGCTTCACACTCGACGACGGCTTTCTTCTCTTCCTTCAGTTCAAGCGCTTAAACCAGACTAGCATAATCACTTCTCAAATGGTCATCCGCTTATGTTAAATTTCTGCTATTTAAAAAGTTTCTAATTCGCATGTTCACGTTTCGCTTTTGGATTTGGTTGGAAAGAATTTGCCTTTTTCGGCCAAAAAGAACCCAAGAGGAGATTTTTGTAGAAAACGCGATGAGCCCGTAACAACTTTTATAATTATAAAATGTCTATTTTTATTTCAAAGGAAATATTTTTGCTTGTTTATTATTTTTTTAAAATATTTTGTCGCTATCATAACCTATTAGCTGTCTAAAAAGTAATGTTTTGCACTTCAAATTTTATTTGCATTTTTATTAATGTTTAACTTTTTACTCTCATGCAAGTAGATGAGTTTATAACCTCAATAGATAAGTATTAAATATATAAGTATTTTTATAATAAGTAAATATGTAAGCATTACAATTGATAATTAAATAAAAATTACTTATTATAATACTTATCAACCATTAGTAATAAGTATTATAATAAGTAAGTGAAAATACGTCAAAATATAACAATTAAAAAAGTATTATAAGTCGAAATATGAAAAATTCTCTAAAGGGGCGGCACATTAAGTCTTCGAACGCCGGCGGCCGACACCCGAGGATCGGCCCTGAGGGTGAAAAAGGCTATCTGGCGCTTATGGTCCTATCTTTTCTCAGAAGGGGAAACAGCTTTCAAACCCTTACTGATCATGAATGCAAATTCGGCCTTTTGAATGTTATAGAGATATACATAAAACAAGTAACGTAAAAAAAATAAAAAAATAATTCAATTCCTACTTAGAACAACAAAGAAAAATTTTATTTTAGCTACATTTTATTAAATAGTTTCCATTAATATATAAATATGTATATACTTATGACAGAATCACAACATTAAGTGGTAATTAATTTTTATTAATTACCATTAAAGTATTGTATTGTCATCCAAAACAATCGTGTATATAAAATTTCAGTTCAACTGGATGCTTTAAGGTATTCGACTACGTTCGAAAAGGTAATTTTAAAAGGCGCATAAATGGATAATTTTCATGATATTTAGTGTCACTTAGATTAGAATACATGCACAAAGTTGTTTTAAGGACATTTTGACAAAAAAAGTATTTAAATACAATATTTCGGCAAAAAATTTACTTTCAATAACCTTTTTTCAAAATGTTCTCCTTTTGTGAAAAATGCTTCTATTATAATAATATTTTGCCTCTATGTAGCTCAGACCTCTGTACAGAGACTCAACTATGAGTTTTGAAAAGTTTACATTATTTTCAGAGTTACAACCATTCGAAATAATTATCGTCGTTGTTTTCTTAGAATTTCTCTCCTCTCTGTTGTCGTAAAACATGGATAAACCCACTTCTAAGTTATATATTTAAAAAATTCTAGTTGAGCAACTGTACAGAGGTCTGAGCAATATATAGGCAAAATATTATAATAGAAACCTTTTTCACAAAAGGAGAATATTTTGAAATTGGGTCATTACTATGTTAATTTTTTGTCAAAATATTGTACTTAAATAATTTTTTATTGTAATACTATTTTTAAAACAATTTTATATATATTTTCTAATCAATCTAAGTGCCACTAAATATCATAAATATTATCCATATATACGCTTTTTCAAAATCACTGTTCCGAACGCAGTCGGACGTGAGAAAAAAAATCATTTTAACTTTTGCCCCAAGTCGCTAAAACTGAAACCAACGTGGCTGTATCTGTAATTCTTTAAATAATTATAGCTTCAGTCAATTAATTTTAATTAATTATAATAATTTATTATCGTATTTTTACCCGAAACAATAGTGTAGAGAAAATTTCAGCTCAAATGAGCGTTTAAAATGTGAGAAAAAAAAATCTTTTCTAGTTTTGACACAAGTCGCCTAAAGGTTCGCTAAGTCGCCGAAAATGATGCCAACGTGGCTGTTTTTGTAATTCTTTGAATAATTAGTTTTAATCAACTATTTTTTATTAATGAAAGCTAAATTACTGTATCGTCATTCAAAATAATCATGTATGTAAAATTTCAGCTCAATTGAGCGCTTCAAAAAGATATTTAACGCGATTGAAAATTCCACCAAGATAAATAAATAAATATATAGAGAGTGTGAGCTAATAGTAGGAATTGAAAAAGAACAGATATTCAAAATCTGTTTTCTCTTTCATTGGACACCACTGGACAAACTGCTGAATAGGACCAAATCTTCGTATAGCTTCTAAGTGCACCGTTTATCTACAGTCAATCTATCAACAGACGAACAGATACAACAGACAAACAGCATTTTTTCCATTCTAAAAGTCTTCTGCATTTTACCTCAAATGACCTTTCTTACGAGCCACTTTGCATAGAATTTTTTTTAAACGCCTTTCTGAGACAATACAACTCTTCATTTTCTCATTCTTTTGAGAAAAACGATACTTGCTTTTAAAGATTTCTAGTAGTGGGAAAGATGTGGTATAAACATGTAGAACTCAAGGGGAAACATTTTAACCATTTGAAGCAAGTGATAAACAATTTTACAAACATAAAAGGGAACTCTGTTAATAAGACTATTGATAACATTTTGCAACTTTTTACTTATACGTGTCGGGGTACCTGCAGCTTGGGGCCCCATTTCATTGATACGGCTGATACGGTGGTAGGCTACGCCCCTGCATAGAAATGAGGGAAACAGAACACAATTTAACGCCATTAGGGGCTCTCGAGATAAACAATCACAGGATTGCAAAAGTTATTATTTTTTTATCAGCATCCGTTTAAAGAAGCAGAATTTGTGGCATTGAACCTTTTAAAGGTTTTATTCGATTAGCAAAAAATTATCCACCTTAAAATTAAGTAATGTAAACGTGTATTTATAAATGTGAATACATTTTTTTAAATACTAGATTTTGTCTCTTAATGAGAATTTAGACATGGGGCGCCATCTATACAAAAAATATTGAACTTTACCAGAAGTTGAAATAAAAAATCCTCAAAATATGGATATATAATTTTTTTCCTTTTAATTTCAAAAATCTCTCAATGCAACGACAGTATTTTTATATTTCTAGGTCCATCCATATAAATATATAATTCATCTTCAAAAAAAAAAAGTCTAATAATATTTTTATTGTGAAAATATTTATTAAAAAGATTTTAATTCGCGCAAAGAAATCCTTTATAACTAATATTTATAAAGAGTGTTTTTTTCCAGGTATAGAAGTTTAAGTTGGCATTACTTTCCAAGATGGCGACCGATTTAACAGCTGTCAAGTGATTTATTCTGTGTTTGGTTTGGCAATTCATCAAAACGATCATCAAGCAAGGCGTAGATTCGTCGAATGGGCCCAGAACGAGATTGCCGTTGTTCCCGATTTTCATAAGCGAATTTTGTTTAGCGATGAAGCGCACTTCTGGTTGAATGGCTACGTCAACAAACAAAATTGCCGCATTTGTAGGGAAGCTAATCTACAAGTGTATGTCGAAACACCGTTACATCCAGAAAAACTGACTGTTTGGTGCGCGTTATGGACTGGCGGAATCATTGGTCCATACTTCTTCAAAAACGATGAAAGCCACAACGTTACAGTCACTGGTGATCGGTATAGAGCCATGATTACTAACTTTTTCATTCCTGAATGGAACAATCATGATGTCCAGGAGCTGTGGTTCCAACAAGACGGCGCAACATGTCACACAGCTCGTGCCACAATCGATTTATTGAAAGACACGTTTGGTGACCGCCTAATTTCACGTTTTGGACCTGTGAATTGGCCTCCAAGATCTTGTGATTTAACACCGCTAGACTATTTTCTGTGGGGCTATGTAAAGTCATTGGTCTATGCGGATAAGCCACAAACGCTTCACCATTTGGAAGACAACATTCACCGTGTTATTGCCGATATACGGCCACAAATGTTGGAAAAAGTCATCGAAAATTGGACGTCCAGATTGGACTACATCCGAGCCAGCCGTGGCAGTCATATGCCAGAAATCATATTTAAAATGTAATGCCACAAGATTATCTTTCGAATAAAAAAAATTCATGCCAATCGAATAATACATCGTTGTTTTATTGCAATTTAAAGTTCTATACCTCTAAAAAAACACCCTTTATGTCTGATCTGTAAATACTTGAAATAAAAAAAAGAAGCAAACCATTATAAATTCTACCTCTCTCTCATTTGTGGAAAATGATTATCACTAAATTTCCTTCATTATTTGTGATAAGTGAAGATTAATAAATTTAAATAATTTTTTCAAAATATGTAAATTAACACCTTAATAATGATACATATATTTCTTCATCCCGGAATATAAAGACTTTCTTTTCTTGAAACTTCGCTAAAGGTAGCATTGGCTCGCAAGTACAGTCGAACTGCTATATTACGAACCTCTATATTGCGAATTTTTCTATATAGCGAACTTTTTCCTGGAACCAAGAACATTTTACGATTTTCTTGGTAAAATAACCTCCCAATAACGAAGTGCGTTTTCTATATAACGAACTTTTTCTCTTGTGATTCGATAATTTTTCTCCTTATTTTTAAAGTATTTCAGGACATTTCAAGTTATTCCCTCTTTCAACAACACATTTTATGTTAGTCATAAATCTTGAACTGGTTTTATTAGGTCTCTACTTCTCCGATAGTTATAGAATTCTTGGCCTTTCATCCAAGAATTGCAACTTTTAACCACCATTGCCCAGTTCACTGGAAACATCTTCGATATCCTCCCTGTGGAGTCTCGTGTCCTTGAACTAGTCTCCGTTCATTTCTAGTGTTGATCAGTCGTACTGGTAAATTCGTTTCTTGTAACTCAAAAATGTCAAAACGTAAGTGCTTGAGCATCAAAGAAAAAAATTTAATTTTTCAGGAAGTGGATAATGGCGTCAAAGAACTTTTCTTGCGGTTTTTTTCCCTTTCTTCTTTAATAGGTAAGATATATCAAATAAATATTTATTAATTTACAAAAAGGTGTGAATAATTACTTTCTTTAAATATATAATGATTATGAATTTAAAATTTGTTTTATGTTGTTTATAAAGAAAATGGAAAGATGAACCTCTATATAACGAATTTTTCATATAACGAACTTTTTCTTCGGGATTTAGTGACTTCGCTACATAGAGGTCCGACTGTATATATCTAGATAAGATGAAAACTGACTCTTCCACGAAAAGTGTTCGAAAATTAGAGCGATTATTATCATGGGACACACACGTTTCAACCTATATATTCTTTTCTAAACCATATTTCAAATTCCTATATTAGTGTTCTTTTTTACAATTATTGTTGCATTACTTTTGAGAAAAAATATTTTTTGCATATATTCCCTATTCTCTGTCATGATGGACAATGTAAATAATATCGCCATTAAAGTATCAAATACACAATAACTTCAAATTTCTCTGGCATATTTTTTTTTTTAGTAGAATGTCGACAAAAAAAGTTATGCGTAGAAAATATTATTTTGAATGCTTTCAGATAAATGTCATTAAATATTTCCGTAGGGAAATATACAAGAGAAAAAAAAAAGAATTTTTTTCCCGGAACATTTTTGGTTTCAGTTTAAAAATGAATTAAAACAACACATCAGTTGATAGGATAAAAGATATCCAGAATATAATCTGAATATTTATTTAAATTCATTATAAGAGCTTTAAGAGAAATTTTTTGCGTAGAAAAATAAATAAATCTGTATTAACATAAGGCTATATTTAATTTAAATTTTATCCAAAACATGCTCTTATAAAATATACACCTTTTCTTTTGCCTCTAAAATATTTTCTAAGATGCCATTCTTTTACAATTCCATGTTTTCATTTAAAAAAAAAGAAATAAAATTTGAAAACTGTAAAATGTGTATTAACGAAATTATTACGCATGCATAATTACATGTACAAAGGAGATTCTAAGCTCATGTTTTCACTGAAAAAATATGTATTTAACTGCAGGATCTACTGCATATTTTTTGTTGTAATTTATTGATTAAATTTTCAATTAAATTTATTAAGCAATTCTTTTCCTGGACTATTCATTTTTGTTGAATAACTTCATTTTTGCTTAATACCAAATGATAATGAAATAACTTTCTTTCGGAATCGTTTGGTGAAAATACAAATATAAGAGCTTTTTCTTTGGTTAATATTATATAGTTTCTGCTTCATTCATAGTTAAATTTATTATTTAAAAGTATTTTTTAGTATACACAAGTGTATTGATGATAAAAATCTTATAAGGAACATGTTCAATTTTTTGATAGATTTGAAAAAAAAAAACCCGTTATAATATAGTAAAATAATGCACACAAATAATAAACAGAAAAAAAAGGAGAGTAATAAATACAATAATAAATTAGGCTCAAACAAAAAAGAAAAAAAACTACGAAAAAATAGTTTAGATTAACTGAAACACATACAATGATGTATGCTTTTGCTCCGAATAAAATTTTGATATACGTTTAATTAAAAAATTCATAGTTTAAACTAAACTTTAAAAATAAATAAAAGAATAATAAACTAACAATTTTTTGAGTAAATACTTTACACTCACACGTTATAACATTTTCATGTGTATTTGTGTGAGGTTCTTAGTGAAAAAATTAATATTCTAATGTAAACTAAAATTTTCTTCTTCCTCTACAATAAGTGAAAAAAGAGAAGTAATAAGAATAATACAAATCCGATTTAGAGGTCATATTTCAGAAGTTGATATTATAATTAAAACAAAAATATTTTCTTTGTAATTATCACATTCAAATTTCTCGATATTTGAGGTTTTTTTACTTGATGAAAAATGAGCGGGAGTGTACATTATGACACTGGCCATAATATTCTACTTTACGCCACTGTAGAGATGTCACCTATTCTTTGTAAAAACATTTTTGAACGACAAAGCGCATAACTTTTCTTTGGAAATATTCCTTAGATATGACTTCCTTAATTTATGTGTGCATCTCAAGCAACTAAATTTTGCACCATTAATGTTCGATGTAACAAAAACTGTAAAATCTGACAGAGATCTGTTGTTTTTATTTCGCTTTTCAGTTAAAAAAAAGATGATCTCGGCAGGAAAAATTAATTTACTCATCAGTTTTCGCCACAAGAAATAGAATTTACATTATCAGCAAGAGGCAATTTTGTGCCGCCATCTGTTGGTCATTAGGAAAAGCAGTAAATCAGCAAAATTTTTATTAAGTATTTGTTTTTGCCCTAATCCTTACTTTCTGCAATTTTGAAAATTAAAAGAAACATGAGGTAAATTCATGACTGTTAGATGATAATTGTATATCGTTCTTGAACTGTTTTCTGCTTCTGTTTTGAATGTTAGGCATACTAAGTAAACATTAAGACAAACACAGTATGTTGTAGTTATTATTTAAAAAAAATTATTACAGTAAATATTTAAACTTTTACTAAAATATTCCCTGTTATTAATAGAGAAAAATAATGTATCATTTCAACAGGACTAGTAATAGTTTATTCAGTGTCGTGCTCAGACCTCTTTTTTATATGGTGGGGGGGTCAGTATAAAAACACGTAAACAGGGACGACTTAAGGCGTTTTGCGGCCCTGGTTCCCTGTGCAAAAGTAGGCCCTACCTGTGATCGTTAAAAGTAGACAATATATAGTATGCATTATCAAATACTCGTACAAACGGTAATTCGAAGCAAATAAATGTGCACGACTCCCAATTCCCAAAACTGACTCCACCGATAGCTGCATTTCGACTAAATGAGTTGAATGATTGTTTATGGTATTAGACTTGGACCTAGACATGTGGATAATGGTCATTACATAATCATACAGTCTTGCCACTTTTTCCAGTTGACATTCAGTTGGAAATTCCCTGTTTCGCTCAATATGTACGGGAATAATATTTGACCATTAAAATTATACGGATCATGATCTTATTAGGGCTGAGTCGAGAACAAAAAGATGCCAGAGGGGTAAACTTAATGGGAAAAATTAAAAATCTGATTGTAGGAATGGAAGGGTCCATTAACACCTGCTAAGGGGGATGGTCAGTTTCCCCCCTTTGGGATAGCGTGGAAGGGTCCAAGACCACCTGCTCACGGGAGCGCCAGCTGGAAAATGGGATGAATAGCCTCTTCCCCCTTTTGGGGAGAGAAAAGAATTCATTCTGTCTTTGGGTACGAAGGAGGGAAGTCATGTCCGAGTGTTGCTAATTGTGTACTGAGAGTTTTTCTTTAAATGTTTTCCCTTTAAAATAAACTTTAATATTTAAAATTTAGACCTCATGGTTTTAATTTGTTTCCGTGCCCACTGATTAGAATCAAACTTCAGTCTGATGGTTTAAGGAGGGGTGGGGGTTGAGCCCTTACCCCCCTCTTGTGTACGTCACTGAGTACATTCACGAATTACATCAATTGTGTAACACAAGCAAATTTTAAGAGTATTGATATTTTTAGTAATATTTTTGTGAAAGGCAATTATCTCGCTCTGTCAGACGAGATAATAATCAGAGTAATACTCGTATATATAACTAAATTTAATTTTTAAATAATTAATTCAATTAATGTAAGTAATTTGATGATATACTTAAGTGTATGCGCTGGTTAAATTCATGGGTTTCACAACAATTATCGGGTTTCATGGTCTGTATAAAATGCACTCAACCTTATAAACAGGAACAGACTTCAAATAGGCATTTTTAAAAGATCTGCAAAACGATTTCCGCCCTGTTCATGAACATGCCTAGTAAAAAAACGTCTAATAAAAATATTCATGATCTTTGAATCATTTAAATTTCTTGTTGCAAATTTAAGTAATGAAAATTTATATTCCTTCAATTTATAAGAAGAAATATTAATTTTTAAGGAGACACTTGTCATAAAAACCTCAAGTAAATCACGATTAGGAACCTTCTAAATCAGCGATACTAACCTGCGGTCCACTTAGCCTTTTTAGGTGACCCGGCCATGACCTACTGCTCTGAGAAATTCAGTTACTTAAGAACAATGTATTAAAAATTTGGTAGGAAGTTTTTTGACAAGAAATCAAACGTATAAATTTTGCTTTTTTGCTATCGATGTTGTGCGGCTGCGAATTGATATTTTTTTTCTATTTGTAACAGTTACGTTAGTTATAACAAACAACAGTAGAGTAGCGACAGTTTAATGGGTGGAATTAATTTTTAACAATCTTTTAAGCCTTGCAAGCGAAAAATATTGGAATGATTTGGAGGCTGACTGTTTTGTGGTGAAAAACAAACATAGATCAGTACTTGTTTGATTTGTCACGAAAGTGGTGTATTTAAAAATTATCAAAATAAACAGGAATTATTTAATGATATTTTTCCTCTTTCAAGAGGTGATAAATGGGCGTTTTGAATTGACAGCAACAAAGTGTTTTGTCAGTGGTAATGTTAACAAAGACATTGCAAATTTATGAAACCGTTTACAGATGCAAAAATTGTGAAGGAGCGTTTCTTAAATTCTTTAAATTGAATGTTTGTGACAAAAATAATAATAAAAAAATAATTTAAAAAAAAGCAACACAGGATGCATAATATTTTGATCAATTTTCCACATTTTAAATTTCCAAGGTGGTCTTAAAACATCCCCTCCCCCTGTTTAACCTCATATTGAGGAATAGTTAACATGGCGCGTGAAATGGCTGACATATGTATGCGGCCCAGCAGAAAAAAAAGGTTGAGTACCCCTGTATTAGATGAAAAATATGATAGTTTTTAAAGGAATCCCATTTTTTATGCGACTTTAACAGCACATTTTCGATATATTTCAATAAACTGCAACCGGATTGGTTAGGTGTCACCCCGCCCACATCACTGATATCTGTTTCTGCTACTATTTGTAACTTTTAAAAAAGTTTTTTTTTTACTTTGTTTTTTATTTTCCACCTCTACAATAAAATCATTCATTAAACATAGTAACTCATTTTTTCACATCAAATTTTTTTAAAATTACTCTGTGCAATAGGAAATTTAGTACTGTGTGATGACCCCCTTGGGTCACACCTTGAACACCAAGATTAATTTGAGGCAAAGAACCACCAAAAGCCATTTTGAATAATAATATTATTTATTTTTGTTATAATTTCCTCAAAAATCTCTGATAACAAATAATGTAAATATGTTGCGTCATCTAAAGGGATTTGCCTTTATATTAAATTAAATTACTAAGAATACGATTGATTACTAATCTAGCTCAACTCAAGTAAGGTTTACCGAAATAGGAGATCCGAGAAACACACGTATTCGAATTCTTAATTTTCATTAACTTTAACTAAGTATCTCAAACTGACGCTTACTTAAACATACGTGAATTATATTTACCGCTGGCTTATATCAGCTTTCTGGTACGTCTAGCAGCACGACGTCTTCACGAATCTAATCTCTTTGAATCTTCTAGTTTAGCTTGTAACGTTGTTGGCTCAATAGCCTACCATCATCTCTCTTGCTATCTCGCAACCCTCGACTTAAATACCTTATCTCATTTACATCCCAAACTTCTTTTTGGAGTTGATTGGAAATAAAAGCGAATTTATATTCCCCAGAAAGACGTCTAAGAAGATTAGTGGAAAGGTTCCGTACAGATTCGTCACAACTGTTATTCTCCAAAGAAAGGATAACTAAGTTTAACTTTTTATTTTCTTTTGAGGACAGATTAAAGATTATTATAAAAAACGCTTTTCTGCAAATGAGTAAATACGGGTCATAAAACCGCGAATGTGTAACCCACAATTTTCAAATTGGATGGCTGTTTGATTGATTGGGTTATGCGGAATATGGAGCAAAAAATTATTATCGACTGATGACATACTTAGGGGAAAAAGAAAAACCCAAATTTTATCACTCATTTTAAGAGAAAAAGAAAATAGAACTTCACCATGGTAACAAATGTTTACAAACAATATTTGCAATATATGGTTTGTAAACATTTATGAGGGATAATAGCTTTTGTTGCTCCAAATCCCACAAAAAGATATTAACTGTAACTGTAAACCTTTATTACCACGGTAAAAATCTATGTCTTCAATCACGTGGTTTACATAACTCAATACAAAACTAGGTGAGAAATAGTAACGTTACTCTATAAAGCTACAGTAGGGATATTGGCACTGTCGTAGATAGTTCTGAGTGGGGCCCGTATCAAAACTTCTTCGGGGCCCTTTTTTAGAAATGAAAACCTTGTTAGTGGTACTGTAGTTACACATATTGGGGCCCCGTATCTTTGATACGGCTTATATGGTTGTAGCTACGCCCCTGGGTATTGGTGACGGACCTCGCAATTTTGAACTGGGGTCAAGATACGAGGACGAAAACTGCTCTGGTACCATCTCCTCCTAGCTTCCGCATTATAGCAAGATGAGGAAATTTAAGCCTCGACAAACTGAATGTAAATCGACCCCCTCTACATGACGGGTCTTCAGTAGAACCAGGTTCTCAAACTCATGACACGCCAGCCACGAGTCCGTGACCTTGAGAACTAGGCTGCCGCGAGCTCTACAAAATTGGATACCGGTTCTATAGAAACAATACGAATCGCTGGAATTCCATTATTCCACTCGATACAACAAAGGCTAGTAACTTTTTAAACTTCTGTCAAGGTTTCTTGGGAAAAGTACTGAGGATATTTACTATTTTAACACAAAGTTGGCTTTATTCAACTCAAAACCAAGTACCGGTTCTGCCAAACCGGGACGAACCACGGAATTTTATTACTGATTAGGGTTCAGTATTTCCTTAATGTAACAAACGCTTTTATCACTTTGAGTAATTATCTAGATATCTTTCAGGTAAAGTATATCTATAAATTTAACACGTGGTTTACTAAGCACAAAGTCCGAATACCGTTTCTCCGGAACCCGTTCAAACTCTCAGTGGACAGGCCCAGTACTTTATTCCATGGTATTTCATTGAATCAAGATTGGAGCCTACGTGATCTTATTCATAACTTTTACATAACACTCTCGAATTCGAGTGAATGAGCGAGTGTTCATTTTAGTCGCATATAAAGCAACACGAGAGCTATTGGTGATAGACCTCGCAATTTTTAGCCTCCGTCAAGTGACGAGGACGACACTAACACTGGCTTTACTCTCCTAACTAACCCGCCATGTCAACGGCGACAGATTTAACGTGCAGCAGTTCTACACGTTGGGTCTTCAGTGGCATTAGTGTTTGAATTCATCGCATGACAGCGTCATATCAGTCCTACACGTTGAGTCTTCAGTGGCATTAGGGTTTGAATTCATCACATGACAACGTCATATCAGTCCTACATGTTGGTTCATCAGTGGCATGAGGGCTCGAATTCATCACACAACAGCGTCAAGTTCGTGAACATAACTATTAGTTTTTACGGTTATTTCTCGAATCCGAAGAAACACGTTAAGATATCCTTTGATGGAAGTCAGATATTTTTTACATTCTCTGAATGGCAAAAGTTTCTTGAAGATGAAAATACATTTATTTAGTCTTAATATTCTACAATTACTGTTCTCTGGTTGTATTTTATACAAATCCGCAAAAGGAACTTCCTAAAAATGTTTTAAATATAGAGGATTACATTTTATAAATCACTTTAAATTCCAAGACTTTTACAGGGAATGATATTCAGGAGATCAAGGGGTACTTCTTAAAATTAATTCACTCTATTTTCATACATTTTGTGTATAATTTGCAATAAATATAAGTAATAATTTCGTAAGCACAGATTCTGAATTTACCAAGGATATTTTATTACTTGCTGGTTTATACTGAATCACACGTAGAAGTGCTTCAAACTGCTCAAGTTTTATTGATTTAAAGTGAATTTTAATTTGAAAATAATTGGCACAGAGGATGAAAATTCGAACTGTAATTTATTAGAAAGGGCTTTCAATTTATCATATAATTTTGTTGTTTTTAAGTATAGTAGGTTGAAGTGTGGAATAGAGTGGCCTTTGGATTTGGTGATGTTTCTTAAATTTCATGGAGCCGCAGTTTGTCAACCCCTGACCAAGGTAATTAGAGAAAAATCGTAATAAAATTTTACTTTGAAGACTGTTCGTTGGAGGCGCAATCTTTCTACTTGACTCAGCAAACAAGTGTACGTAAAGAAACGTGAATTTTGAAACATCATGATAATCTTTTTAGTACCTTCGAAATGGGCTCAATTTATGTGACGTCATAGTCACATGATAGTGAAAGCCACGTGATTCTAGCCAATCAATTCAAAAACTCATGCGACGTCATAGTCACACGATAAAAACTATGTAGTGTTTCCAGTTAACGAGTTCACGCTCTCCGGTGTTGCCAAGTTTTGCTCTTTGCAGAAACTTTCTCTTAAAAAGTACATATATACACAAATGCATTTTATTTAAAAGTATAAACATAAAATAGGTTTTTTTAAATTTAAAAAAATCTTTTTGAAGAAATTTTTTTCCCTAATATTTTAACATCTTTACCCAAATATGGAATTTGAAATTTTATCTGAATTTTACAAATAGAACAACAAGTATAATTAGTTTAATGTTTGTTTTGACTTCAATGGAAAACACATGTTTGTTTTTATCATGTGACTTCATGAATTGAGCCCATTGTTTGTATTCTTGGCTTTTTTGCGTTGTGGGCAAAATGAAAAATCTGGTATTGGCAAAATTAGGGCTCAGATAACGGAAAAGTACCCGATGCTTAATTTCTGAACACTAAAACAGAGTACCTGATATAAGTTCCTTTGTTTTTGCAAATCTGGTTAGCAGCGTAAACCTTAAAATTTTTTGGTTCTAATTTGTTATACGAGGGCTGCGTGCCAAGTTATTTCTGTTCTTCAAGATGGGCGATAACATTACAATATGGTTACTCTAATATCTTTATCTTGTGGTAATGTGGTTGCAATGGTGATAACGTATATTAGAGTTAACTTTTTGTTTTTTTTTGCGGTAATCCTATTAATTTCGGACAATTTAAACTCAATTTCTTTAAAAATTGATTCATTTTCATCATAACCATTCAATTTACCGCTTCAATCTTCTGTTGTATTTTGTACTATTTTCGAATTTGGATATTTCTAATATCATTGGCGTGTGTACTAGGATATTTTTAAAAAGAATATAAAAACTATGCTTTTAATTATTGCTATAAATCGTGCATTTCCACTTCATTCTATTTGTAAATTATGCCTTTTTAAATGTTCTTTGTTCGATGAAATTCATGAAAGAACTCAGTTTTTGGAATATTAAAAAAAGTTGTCAGTAATTATGTAATTATTATATAATTATAATGTTGTAAAATACAATAATTTTTTTATTGTATATAATTATTATATTATATACAATTATGTAACAATTATACTAATAAATTATGTATTAAGTAATATATTTATTAGAATAGATAATTATTAACAACATTGATGTTAATTATTGACTGATATATTGGTTACTTTCAATCTATTTCTATATTATTTGTTTGAAATATATTTCAAAATACTTCAAAACAGTCTTTCAAAATTATTTCTCTGACGATTTTTGTTTTCACTTGGCCGCCATTTTAGATTCCATATCCGTGACAACAAGTGCTACTTGGCGCTATAAAGGGATCGTGACAAAAAACGCTTGGCGCGTAGTACTCGTATACCGAATTAGTTCCCTTTTTTTCCCTGAAAAGATCATGCAATCTTTTTTTTTTTTGGCATAGGGGATTCATGGAAAAAACATTTATCTTAACTGATTACAAATAATTTGATGAAGATACTTTTGTAATACATTTTTATTTTTTCGCAGATGCCTCTCTCTTAAAACTTTTAACTTGCGCTCTTTTAGCTTTTCTTGCTAGAGCTGATTCGTTCGACGAGAAGTGGTACCGACATTCAATTGCTCCAAATCTACAGAAATTCTTAGCGGGAATAAATTCATTTGGATTCAAATTTTTCCAAAATCTTCGTGATAAACATTCAGAAAATATCTTCACATTTGTCTATTCTCAATTGCAAATGTACTGAGTTTTCTTCATGAGGGAGTTGAAGGAGAAGCTGAGCAGGTATCAATTGAAAAACTGTTTTCTTTTTGCATTAACCAGTTAACTGTAATTGAAGAGTATACTCTTTATTGATAAGTTGCGGAATTTTGGGCCATGACGAGTATACTCTTTATTGAGAAGTTGCGGGATTTTAGGCCATGACGAGTATACTCATCATGCGTAAAAAGTAATGATCACACACACACACACACATTGGCTATTCAAATTGCAACTTTTGAGGAAAACAAAACATTCTTAAATTTCGAGATGCTTAGAATACTTTGAGGCCAGGCCGGAGTAAAGCAAATAACAATGAAAAATTTGAGATGAACTCATGTTTTTCCGTATGCACCGGCTGAAACAGCGTGTAAGTTCGCATAACAGATTTATTTATGAGCGATGATAATGTTTTTTAGACGTTAGCCTAAACGGAGCTAAGGAAAAAGTCTGAAAGTTAATTTATGATAAGATTAATCGGGTATGGTCAGCCATGGGACAAATTGCGTAACGCCAACCATTGATAGCTGCTGGCGCGAAGTTACCTAGCTATCGAGTGGTGTAAATGCCAATAGTTTGACGTTAGAGCCATATGCTAACATTATAGTGATGACCCAATGCCGGGCTGTTAGAAGAATAGATATTTTATTGGGGAGGGAAAGGTAAGGCTAATTTTTTTCTGGTAAGAGGACTGGGATCAACTCTACAACACCTACTCCAAAACTTCCTTAGAGTCATGGCAGGTAGAAAATATTTTGTCAGTAAAGAAGAAAGTAAATAAAAGTGTGTTTAAGTCTCTCAGCCCAGGAATTTTGATGTTCACTAAAAATCAGGCGGAATTTCTTACCTTTATATGTATTTAATTTGTCTTGCGTTTTTCGAGTAATATGTATGCAGTTTTTATTTGTTACTCAAATAAATAAGTATCAGTAATAAAATTGGCAATTTTATAAAATAAACGTATTTTTTTTATCCAATATTTTAACAGCGACAATTACTGTGTGCTTGACTAGTATTATATGCATTAACGAGCATTATTCCGACATCAGTTGATGACGTCAGAGACCAAGAGCGGATATTGTTACTGCCTGAGATAGTAGGGGAGAAGGGTTTCTTGGAATCTATTCTCCCTACGTTCCGAGATAGACTCCTCTAAGAAAGACATGCGTGAGGACCGTTTTTAGGGTCCCAGTTGGAAGCGGAGAGCATAAACGTGCTCTGAGTGTAAGATGGCGATAAAAATAAATTTGTGTGTAATTATATATATATATATATATGTAGGATTTTCCCTTTGAAACATTTGTTAAAAGGTTGAGTCATATCCTTTTCAGAGGACCATAAATCTCCATTTTATTTATTTGCATTACTGCATTCGAAGCAGCGCCATCTAGTGAGCTTTCGTAGCTCCGGCTTGAATAATTTTTCGGCAGAGGCCAACTAACCACTGCTTGTTCAACACGTCGCGTTTTACCGCATTTCCGCGCACCACCAGTCTAACGTCCAATAATGAGAAAGGTTTATTTCTTCGTCTTCTAAAGGTATAACTCAACTTTTAATTAACCTAATTCCTGCATGTTTTTCTCTTTGTAATTATCCCCTTTTGTAAATATTTTCCTTTAACTTTAAATAAATTCTCTTTTACTTAAATGAAGTATTTGTGTTTAAATGACTTAGATTCAATTAATAATTCATCACTCACCCTTAAATACTTACCCCTAGACAAACCACCTCGCATATATATATATATATATATGAGGAGTCGAATAAATCTTCGAATAAAAATCAGACTCTTCAGAAGGCGGGATTTTAGATTGGCGAGGTGGTTGTCTAGGGGTAAATATTAAAGGAGTTAGTGATAAATTAGGTGAATCGTCGAAGTCATTTTTAAACACAGATACTTCATTTAAGTAAAAAATTTATTTAAAGTTAAAGAATCACCGCATATCAGAAATATTACAAAAGAAAATATTTACAAGAGTTTTAAGACATGCAGAAATTAGGTTCTTGGGTATATCCATAAGTTGAGTTATTCTTTAGAAGACGAAAATAATTACACTTTCTCATTCTTGAACGTTAGGACTGATTTCACGCAGGGCGCGAAATGCGCTAAAAACGTGACGTGTTGAAATGGCTAGTGGTTGGTAGACTCTGCCGAAAAATTTATTCAAGCCAATAAGACGTTACGAGCTCACTAGACGGCGCTGATTCGAGAATGGTTAATAAATAAAATTGATTAATGGTCCTCTGAAAAATATGACTTCAACCTTTTAACAAAATGTTTCAAACTGGGAAAATCCCCCATATATATACTAGCCGTTACCCGCCCGCTTTACTGGGTATTTCACGATGTTGTATATATATATGTATACTGTTTACATATATATTAATTGTTGATATCTAGCATTAAGAATTCGATTGTATTGAAAAATATATTTATAGCCGTTACACTCTCGCCCCTTAATATAAAAAGAACATAAATTATAATATCTAATTTCTATTTATATCTAAGATAGAAGAAGAAAGATTTTTTTCGCTCACTTAACCTAATAATCAAGTGGATTTCCATTAAAGCAACTTTCAGTGGATCACTACTCCATAAAATAAACATGCGTGCTAAATTTCAAGCCTAAATCTAACATAGCAAAAACGGAATTTTTTATCATCAATACCTCGTTGATGGCATTCTTAGCGCATTCCAATTCAACAAAAGAAGCATGCAAACCAAATTTTATTATTATAGTCTTAGCAGTTCAAAAACGGGAATTTTGTCTATCAATACGCCCCAATAGTTCTCCCCGCTTCCCCCTAGAGTTGATTTCCGTAAAATCCATTCTTAGTGGAACTCTATTCAACTAAGGAAAAGTGCTCAACAAATTTCAAGTAAATGAGTTAAATTCAAAAATAGGAATTTTTCTATAACACGCCTTAATCCCTCGCAACCGTTTTCGCAAAAATATTTGTAAAAGGAACTTTATTCCATGAAAGGAACATACCTTCTAATTTTCAAACAGGTGTTTCTATTAGATGAAAAGCGGAAATATTTATCTATTATGCCCCTTAATCCCCCTCAGTCACCCTTGTTGATCAATTTCCCCCAAAACTATTTTGGAGCGGATCTCTACACCATGACAGGAATTCGCTTACCAAATTTTAAGATTGTACGTCTAATAGTTTAAAAATGGAAATAATTATCTATAACGCCCCTGAAGCTCCCGCAACGCCACTTAGGAAACGATATTCACAAAACCCATCTTACGGCATATCTCGACTCAGTGAATGGAATTTGCTTACTGATTTTCAAAATTTTACGTCTAATAGTTTAAAAAAGGAGTTAATTGCCTATAACGCCCCTTATTTCTCCACAACGCCACTTGGGGTCGATTTTCACAAAAACCCATCTTATAACGGATCTCTACTTAATGAATGGAATCAGCTACTAAATTTCGAGATTTTACGCCTGATAGTTTAAAAAAGGAGTAAATTGCCTATAACGCCACTTAATTCTCTGCAACGCCACTTGGGAGTCGATTTTGACAAAACCCATTTTGCAGCGGATCTGTATTCTATGAAAGGAATTCGCTTAACAAATTTCAAGACTGTACGGCTAATAGTTTAAAAATGGAAATAATTATGTATAACGCCCCTTAAGCCCTCGCAACGCCTCTTAGGAAACGATTTTCACAAAACCCATCTTATAACGGATCTCTACTTAATGAATGGAATCAGCTACTAAATTTCGAGATTTTACGCCTGATAGTTTAAAAAAGGAGTAAATTGCCTATAACGTCTCTTAATTCTCCACAACACCACTTGGGGTCGATTTTCACAAAACCCATTTTGCAGCGGCTCTGTACTCTATGAAAGGAATCCGCTTACTAAATTTCAAGACTTTACGGCTAATAGTTTAAAAATGGAAATAATTATCTATAACGCCCCTTAAGCACCCGCAACGCCCCTTGAAGGTCGATTTTTGTAAAAATCATTACGTAGGGAATCTCTACTTTATCAAAGAAATCTGTGTACCAAGTTTCACGACTGTACATCTAATAGTTTAGTAATGGAAATAATTATCTATAACGCCCCTTAAACCCCCGTAACGCCCCTTGGGGTTCGAACTTTACAAAATCCGTTCTTAGCTGACGTCTACTCCATGAAGGGAACCACCCTACCGAATTTCAAGTCTGTAGGTTTAATACACTGGCCTCAAAAGTTAAGGTACAACCGGGTTTTTGTGTCTAATTTGCAAAAAATGAATGAATGTAGAAACAAAAAATTTGGAGGATATGTGCATTAAATAGTTTTTATTGAATGCGTCATAGAAATTTGTATAAGTATATTGCAAAAACGATTTATAACAAAAAAAAAAGCAATCTCTGCGGAAAAGTCCATTCTTGGAGAAAACAGCACATCACAGTGTTATGTGGTAAAATGGCATAAAAACAATACAAAAATGGGTTCTAATAAGGAATGTGTCCACCCCTAACTTGAATACATTGGCGGCATCGATTTCCCATGCTGTTTATTAAGTTGTCGGACACCGGAATAGGAAGCGAAGACCAGACACAGAGTAAGCCTTGTTTCAGCTTATGTAACGACCTTGGAGGAGGATTTAAGGCAGCAACCTCTCTGCCAAGATAGTCCCAAAGATGTTCTATCGGATTCAGGTCTGGAGATCGAGCTGGTCATTCCATTCGTTCCAAACCGTGATCCTCCAGATACTCCTCAACAATCCGAGCTCGGTGAGGTCGTGCATTATCATCCATCAGAATGAAGTCGTTACCAATAGCAGCAGCATATGGGCGGACATATGGATCAAGGGTCTCATCCCGATATCTAAGACCAGTTACGGTTCCTCCATGGAACACATGCAGGTCAGTGTGGCCACCGAGCGAGATCCCTGCCCAAACCAGGATTCCACCACCTCTATAAATGTGTCTTTCAACAGTGTTGGATTGATGGTATCTAGTGTGCTGTACCCTCCAGATCAGTAGACGCCCTGAATCACTCTCCATTGTGAATCTGGACTCGTCTGTGAACAGCACAGAAGCCCATTGTTGCTGTGTCCAAGAAACATGTTCTCTTGCCCAGCATAAGCGGTTCCTTCGCTGTCGTCCTTTGGGGAAACACACAACTGGTCTTCTTGCATACAGACCTGCATTGTGAAGACGATTTCGCACCGTAGTAGCGGAGATTCTTCTTCCTGATGCTTGAAAGTGGTCTGCAACGAGCTGCGGCACAGTAGTGGTTCTTCTCCTTCGTGCCGAAAGAGCTAGAAAACGGTCTTCTGCAGGTGTTGTAGCTCGTGGTCGGCTGGAACAGGTCTTCTGGACACAGAATCTTCGGATTGGTATTGATCCCAAAGTCGCTGAACAACACTACGAGATACATTGAGACGTCTAGCAGCATCAGCCTGCGACAATCCCATTTCCATTCATCCAACTGCCCGCCACCTTAACGAATTGGGTAAACGACGTCTCTGAGACATTTTCTAAACTCTATTGACTATTGTCACCGAAACTGCCAACAACTGTTGAAAATCAACACAACTTACACACAAAAGTACGAAAGCTTGATATTTGCATATTTTTCTCTCACTCATAAATATACGTTCTTTTCTATAAAATAAAAGTTGTAGCAATCGTTTTTGCATTAATGTTTTTAAAGTTCGTTATTATCACATTCATGTAAACTATGTATTTTATTGTTACTGCCATTTTTTTATGGTGAGCTTCGAAAAACATGTTGTACCTTAACTTTTTGAGGCCAGTGTAGTTCCGGAGATATCGTGATTAGTCAGTCAGACAGTCAGTGAGTGAGTGAGTCGCTTTTCTCCTTTATATGTATTGATATATCCTGATTGTGTGTTTTCGCATCCAATACGTCACAATACTCTTCATCACTCTATTTCCGTGACACACATAATTGCGCTCTCTCAAACGATGGCGTTAAAGTTAACTGGTTAAAAATAATTTGTCATGAAATATTTTAAAAATATATTAAATACAATTTCACGTCTACGATTTTTAGTATGCACTATTTTTTAAAGTATGAGATGTTGCCGAATTCGACCGACAACTTTACATGGGCGATAGTAGGCAGCAGGGGGACGACAAACCAATATATATATATATAACAAGGGGTCGCAAACACGTTTAGTCGGAATAATTCGTAAAAACAGTTATGAAGGGTGCGATAGTGAACGGAATGAAAAGGTACAATAAGTGATAAGAAATACATTTATTAGACGTAAAAAAATGTTTATAATTTTAGCTGCATCACAGCTCGACGTCAGAAATGCAACCGAATTTGTTTGAACGCATCCGGCAATCCTTCATCTTTTGGTGTCGGCTGTGCTATGATCTATGCGGCCGCAACTTCGAACAATATCTGTGATAATAACTAGTCGTTGCTTTTCTGATGACTATCTGTGATGCACTCACTGATCATATTGCAAAAATGCTTTACATCTAATAAATGTTTCTTGTCTTTTACTGCTCCATCTCATTCCACTTGGCGTCACATCCTTCATAACTGGTTTTGTGAGTTACTCCGACTTAAACGCGCATATATTACTAATTATCAATATAAAAATCTCATGCAAAAGTTCGGTTAAGAAAAATAACCAATAAGAGCTGCAAGAGTTTAAAAAAATTTTTCTCCCCTCCCTCCCCAAACGGTTTTAGAGTTCAATCTCTTCTTTAAACTGCTGATTCAATTAAATAGCTTATAAGGAAAACAAGTATGCGAAGAAAGTACTAAATTAATAAATAAACAAGTTTTAAGCCTCTATACTTACTTATCAACATAAATCAAGACATCAAATTGGTCATGCTGCAAATTTCGAAATAATGTTCCTTTAAAAAGAAACTTAGCACTTTATGTTAACGAAGCGATGTTTGGCACACACACAAACAGAAATTTTTCGGGATCGATTGTTTCATGTGTTTACTGCTTTCTTTCGATAAGCTGGAAAAATATCCCCCAAACCTACGTGGGCTTCTCTTTTATTGCAGTTTTACCCACTACTGGGAGCTCAAAGAAGTTCGGGGTCACTGAACTTCATTTCAACGCTGCAGTCAGCTAAAATTTATATCGGAGGATAAAATCCACAATAAAGTCAAAAATAGTTATCTCAAGGATTATTTCAGCTTCATATAATTCCAGGGAATTCCACGGAACAAAGTACAATTAATGGGAGTGCAAAAAATATGAAAGAAACCCTATCTTCAGGGATCAGGATTCACCTAGATCTTCAGGATTCTGAAGAACCACTTTAGGAACTTATGATTTAGACCCCAATATGTTTCATATAACTAGACGAAATGATCTATAATTCTTCTAGATTTGCACAATCCTCATTAATTCTTTATCTCATGCAATAGTTTTATTATTGAAATAAATTTTTTGCTATTTTTTTTACCTTTTTAAATCTTCAGTAACATGCTTCTTGCATCCCATTCTGGGCCTCGTTCCTCCCACTAAACTTAGAAGAGATCGTGTAACACTTTCAGGGCAGCTAATCAGAGCCATTATCCTCACTATCCAGTAACCAATAGGAAAGCTGTTTATCAGTTCTCCAATTCACATCAAACATTTTGAAATTAGTTGTTTTTACCCCGATGGATATGGCCATTGGTCCCTTGGCATTGTAACAATAGACAAGCAGCTTCCGATCAGCATGAAAAAAGCCGTTTTCGTCGTTCATCCCCATATCTAATCCAGATATGGAATTGAGCACTGCTTGTAACCTTTTTGCCCTCAGACAAAATTCAAGCATGCTCAAACAAGACTGTCGTGTGAAGGGAAATGGATTTTCACTATTGTTTTCTTTTCTAATAGGACTGTGGATTAGTAAACTATATTGGTAGTATATCGCGGCATTTGGTAATGTTTGTTGATTTAATCAAATTGGTCGATGGTATAATACGTAAATACTCGTATACAACTTATATTAAAACTAATCAATTTTCAATAACTTTCTGTTTGTAGGAGCTGGGAAATGCTTTGGGTTATACAAGCAACAATATAACAAAGCTGTTAGCTGCAGATCTGTCTTATCATTTCAAGACTAAAACTTTGATAAGCTCCAATCCTAGGCGTTACTTTTTTTTTAACTCGGCCATTGCTATTCTGATACATAAGCGAGTTGAATTAGATTTGACATTCCAACGAGCTGCTGGAGTTTTATACCAAATACCTTTAATAGTTAGACTTTAACGGAACATCCGGAACGAGTTATTCATTCCTTAAAGGAGTGGGCGGATACTCGCATGAGCCATTCTCTTGCACATCCTGTAAAAATTGACCCTGCAGTGGATTTGATCGTTTTGGATCCCGTTTTCTTCAAAATTGTGTGGAAGTATAGATTTTTATGGAGAGACATGGAAGATGGACACTTCTACAATGAAGGATCAGATATTCCTCAAGAGTAAGTGGCTTTTATAAATTTTTTATCAAGATTTCCTTGTGTTAAAAACTCTCAGAATAATTTGAATCATTTTCTTGTTGCTTTGATTTCCCCCTCACAGTTTAACTAGTTTGAACTGTCAATATTTGAATGCACTTTTTATGGTGTGATGATTATGAAGGCTCTGATTTTTTGCTCAATTTCACAGATAAAAACTTTCTTTTACCAGTCATTTTAAATTCACGACTTTTAATATTGCAGTGGGGCCTTCCGCAAATTGCAAATAGTGAAGGGACAGAAATAAAAAAAAGTTCTTAAAAGTCTGACCCGAATTGGGATTATCCTTCATCCTAGTCCTCTGGGGCCGAATTCAAATAACTCTGTTCCCAAAGTAGTGACCCAGATATGGAACACTAGATGGCAGCACAGTCTTATTACTGGTTGATTATGCATTCATTTAATGATGAAAAATCTTATTTTTGTCCCAACCTTTATATATTGCCTAGACGAATTATCCTCATTGGATAGAAGTCAAAAACAGAAAAACGAGCTACGGATGCAACTTGGCACAATTTGTTCTTTGCCAAAGGTATGGGCTAAAGTAGGATATTACCATGTTGTTGAAAACAGCAAGGAAAGAAAATCGTTGCAGTTAGGTAATATTTCGGTTCGAGCAGCACTAAAGCTCCTTAGGGCAGCAATATCCTCATGGTGTTTTTTCAGTTAAATCTTTTTTATGGAAAGTAATCTTATGAAATTTCAAATCAATTATGAAATTTATTTTTTTTTTCCTTCGTTTAAATTATAGAGTTTTCATGATGGTTCTTAAGACACCTCTCCACTACTGCAAGACCTCTGGTTAAAGGATTTTAGAAATGCCTTTTAAAGGATAATCTTACTACCAGAGAAACGAGACGGACTTGAAGAAAATTTTTCGAGTATTATTACAGAGGATGTTCCAAAGTTGCAAATGAGAAGCGTTCACGTGAAGTTACCGAGGTTTAAGTTCTACTACTCCACGTATTTTGCTGAAAATCTTAAAGATATGGGAGTGATGACTCTCTTCAATTCGGAGTCGAAACGTTTCTCTGACCTATTCCATCAGCCAGATTTGGTAGGGGGTGATCTGCTTCACAGAATGTAAATACTTCTCACTAAACCAATACGGCGTAAATGTTCAGCAATATACTGATCCTCGTCGTTTAAAATTGTTTAGGCACACAGAGTTCACGCTTTTCGAAGTTAATCATTCGTTTCAATTTGGTATACTGGATAAAAGGACAGAATTCATCTTATTAATGAGTCAAGCTACAAAACTGTGAACACGAAATATAAACCTCCATATTTTTTAACGAGTCTTATAGATAATAGAGTATTTTGAGAATATGAGATAATAAACTTTTTGAACAGTGTTTTTATTTTATATTTGACAGATCAATATTTATCTTTTAGTTTTCATATAATTGTACGAGGGTTGGGACAAAAGTCATGACAACTATTTTTTTTTCTTGAAGATAGAAGATTCCCTGTAGGAAAATGTGACATATACAGATGAAAGTTCAAGGTGTTAACTACATGTGTGGACAATGGATAACACTGAAATATTGTAACACACTAATATATTACGATAGTATACAGAGCAATATGGCCTTCACGGTTCAAATGAATGACAACTCAGTACACATAAAGTTGACATGACAAACCTGGGCCTAAAGATTCTCAATGTAGTCTATGGCCCTTAGTGTATTCCATGAGCTGCTCGATGACGGCACGTGCCTAGTCCGTCCGCATACTGACCGGTTGTCCCAAACGTTGCTCATCACTGGTTGACACACGTCCTTGCTGAAACTTTCCTATCCAACGTGTGATACTGTACGGTATGGTAGGGCATTATTCCCAAGGGCTTCCACTAATTCACCGTGACATTCCATCACACTTCTCTCTCAGAGAACGGCTATCTTGATGTAAGCGCTCTGCTCAACACGGGTTACTTTCATCTTACACGTCACTTACCAACTGACTGATTTCACAGCCCTCACTGAGCTACTACCAGCTATCACTGAACCATCTGATGACCTGCATACACACTATGCCCACAGAGCTTTCACACGACACATATACGTTTGTGATCCGTTCGCATATCTGCAAGCAAAAAAAAAAATAGTTGCCATGACTTATGCCCCCAACCCTCGTATATACAAGTATGTTATGAACAAATTTTGATCAAGGTGTTTTTTTTAATAAATGTGAATTGTTCAGATGTGTTTGAAGTTTAGGTAACAGTTTTTAAAAAAATTGTTTCAGATGCATACAGTGCTCTTTTTGCTATTCAAAATGAATAGAAGTGGTAAAAATCATGGACATCGTGGCTTTTGAAACGCCAAATAGCTCGATTTTCTTGGTTACGGAAACTTCCACTAAACGAGTTCAAACAATTTATCCACATTTGAATTACATCAGCTTTGACAGGATACATTTACAACTGCACTTAACACTGTCTTGATAATGTCATTGAATTTTGCCACCTCCTTGTAGAGAGTGCTTTACACAGTTCATGCATGCCTTTTCATATTTTTGTCAAAACTTGTACATATAAAGCTCTTTTCAAAGGTATGAAAAAAACATTTAGTTACCAAGGGGATACATATTTAATCACTCATAATATATGTATTCCTGAATTTTAAGAATAAATAACATAGGCCAGCGTTTCTAAAACTGTGGGGGTGCGCCCCTAGGGGGGGCGTGATAACTCTACAAGGGGGCGGTGCAAGCATATCGAAAATAAAAGGTTTAAAAAATTTACTGGAACGAAGTAAACAAAATACTTTCTGACATATAAAAAAATATGCATTTACACTGATATAATTTATATATATCAGCTGGCGACATTACTTCATGAAAAATAAAAACTTCCACTTTGATACGTTCATTAACTATCTGATACTATAACTAAATAAAAAACATTTTGTTTGATTTGCTGTAATCCCACGATGAGCGATTTTTTTATTACGTTTTCTTTTTAAACCTAAAATATTACTCTTTCAGAAAAAAGCAAAACTAAGACCTAGAGAAAAATTCTAGGACGATGGAAAATCCATCACTGTTATTATTATTGAAATATTGTACATTAGCTGTAGAAAGAAAGGAAGACTCTTATTCACTTTTCACCCAGGATGCAGATTTGCATCAGCCATCATCGTTTACATGGTTTGACCTTAGAACTTATTGGTATGATTAGCTCAGTCCTTGAAGGATTATTTGGCTAAGATTTATTTTTATGGCTATTTTGAAACATGTAAAGCATGATGAAATACGCATTTTACACAATTTGTTTCTTAGAACCAACATCCATTTTTTTTATTGAATACACTTTTGACACGGTAGCGGTCACTCGGTGCTCAAAGTCAAAGGACAGCTAAACTACAATAATTTGAACAAAATATGACGGTTTTGCTTGCAAATATCATTCCTGTAATGTTAGCGAAAAGTGTCTGTGATTTGTGATCTTTATTAAGGTGGTTAATATCTAATGTCAAAACAACTGATGTGTGCTCTGCTGAAACGTATTGGAACGTCTTATAGTGAGATTGAGTGTTTATTAAACATCGCGCTGCATAAAGTAACACGAGAGCCTATTGGATCTCGTGATTGTGAACCTTGCTAATTCTGTGCGAAATAAATGTCATGGAAAAATATATTGTAGTTACTATAAATTAGGTCAAAAGTACATTCGAAATATTAAGGTAGATAATTCCTTCCTAAGATTATATCCTTGCTAAATAGATATTTAAAAAGATTAAATCTGTAGAGTTGGAACTCGGTGAAAAAATCAGCTTGCTTCCTTTGAATTTCAATCAAATTGTGATAGAGAAATGTTTTCAACGTTTAGTTTTCAACCTGTTACGATTCTTTGGAACTTTATTGTACCATCTACCAGTTTCGCCAAATCAAAAGACGTCGCCAACTTATTTTGTTTGAATATGAACGAGGACAGCTTCCACTGTTGGCAGTATATTGCAACATTGGGCGATGTCTTTTGATTTGACTGTATAATACGTAAGTACCGGCTCTTCCCCCCTTCCCAAGTGCAGAGAAAGAATAAATCGATACATTCCTGTTTGTCCTGGTAACGCAAAGTTCTATATCAGCAATAAAAGAAGGAAAAAAATGTATATAGTTTTATATTATGATGAAACTAAAGGTGTATGGAGTCGATACTATTAATAAAATATCCGCACCATATACGCTACAGCTCGTGGAAATTGCAACACCAGGAAAAAATTGTATCAATTGAAAGAAACTCGAAAGAAAAATAAAACAAGTTATGATATTGAAATTATTGCTATTACAAAACAGTCATGTGTGTGGGCTGAAAAACTCACTCATACATCATTGTTGTTGTCTCTGCAGGAAGAGATGTTGTACGGGAAACAGAATAAGTCGAAAAAATGGTAATGGGCAATGGAAATATCATACCTACATTTTTGCAAGGTGGTGACTGCTCTACAGTATCCTATGTTGCTTTAGCACAGTATAAGAGTACGTCTACGAATGTACCATTGTTGACCCTAACAATTCACCTACGTATCCAGCGTCATGGTTTACGTACAAAGATTTCTTGAGTAGGAATTCTTTGACACTCGGTCATCGATTGCTTTGGCTTCAATGGGTTCATCAACGCAGCAATAACATCAGCATTCCAAATGGCATTTATTTGATGCCATTGTTCAGTGTGAAAGTCAGAATATGTACGATTTGATGTCGCGTTGTGTGTAAGTTCATCTGTTTTGCGTGATGTGTTTATTGATTTTAAGTATTTCTGATCCCTTACTCTGCACATTTAATCTTTTTTTTTAGATTACCATAAATAATACTTAGAAATAAATGAAATTTGTTGCAATTTTCATAAACATTAGTATATAGTCAACAAAGAAAGGGTTTGTGCTCAATTTATATCGCACTGCTAACACTAGGATAGTTGGCAATGGTTCTTCTAATCTTGAGCCACGGTATAATATGGCCGTCAATAATTATAACCCAAATTAAGTTTATAAACCGATATTGTCAAAATGTGATCCCCCTCCCCGTTTACAGCAAAACAAAACAAGAAAATTCTTGTACAGAGATAATTGATGTTTTATTGCTTTGCTGTAGAGTGAATATTAATGTCGGTGCATTCAGCTACAGGAAGGCTTTTGGTGACAGACCTCTTAATTTTGAACCATGATCAAGTGATGAGGATGACTCCTGAGTTTGCAACCCATCTCCTAGCTTCCACATTGGTGTGGTAGTTAGGAAAGGGGGTTGCCAGCTCAGGTGTTGTCCACGTCACTTGACCATGGCTCAAAATTACGTGGTTCGTTGCCGAAAGCCCTCGTGTTATATTCAACGTTATATTCAATCAATCAACCTAGCTTCCACACCAAACCTGCGGGGACGACGTTTGAGCTCCTCCACACAGTAAGGCCTTAGCGTCACTAGTCTCGAACTCATAGCAGTCCCCAGCAACGAGCCCGTGACCTTGACTACTACGCTACCGTGGCCACTGCTTTGCTGTAGAAGTTAGCTATTTATGAGTTTTTATTTCTTTTCTGTAAATCTCTCTGATATCAAAATTGGAAACAATTAACACACACACAAAAAGAAATTTTTATCAAATTTCATTTCAAACCCTTTTCTAAAATATGTAAATAGAAGTTAATATGAAGAAAAGCATACACACAAATGAAAATTCTTCAAGCAAAAATAAATTAATAATAATGGTAATATAGTAAACATTATAAAGTTTGTATATATATATATATATATGAATGCGCTCAAACCGTTTGGAAAAGGTACTTTAATCGCATATGAAAGTAATTACGCTAAAAATTCTTGTCACCATTTCGATTTGAATTTTTGCCAAGTCGCTACAAACATGTATGTTAAACTTTTTTTCTCAGTAACAAAACAATTTTTCAATAATTATCCATTCTGACATGGAACTCAACAAAAATATAGATTAGATAATTGCATATTTTAAGTATGACCATTGTTATAAAAAATGGAGCATTTCCTTTAAATTTAATCTAAGCTCTGTTTTTGTTTATTTTATAATTTCACAAAATTTGATCTCGGAACAAAGGTTTGTTAAAAATATTCAATTTCCATACAACAATATGTACAAACAAATACATCATTGTTGTTAACCATTTTACTGTGGTGCGATCGAGTATATCGAGCGATGACGCGAGTATACTCTTCAATCACAGAGTAAGTGTTACTGTTAAAATATTATATCAAAAAGATGCGTTTACTTGATAAAATTGCCAATTTTATTATTAATACTTATTCATTTGGTTAACATAAACATATATTGCATATATTACTAAAAAAACTCAAGAAAAACTACATATAAAGGTAAGAATTTGAATTCCTTTTGAGTTTTAGAGACCGTCAAAATTCCTTGTGTGTGTGTCTGTGTGTGACTGAGACCTAGCATATACTGATTTTTTCCCCTTCTTTACTGGCAAAAAACTTTCTACCTGTCTTGACACAATGGAAGTTGTAGAATAGCAGCTGTAGGGTTGATTACGGACCTCTTACCAGAAAGCATCCTTGCCATGCCCATCCAAATAAACGAACTATTTTTTAGGCAGGATGTCATTGGCCATTACTCTGTCACCACTTGATTTAAGGTATCCAACTACGTTCGGAACCGTGATTTTGCAAAAGCGTATAAATGGATAATTATATTTAGTCTCGCTTAGATTAGAAAATATATTTAAAATTGTTTTAAGAATAGTATTACAATAAAAAATTATTTAAGTACAATATTTTGACAAAAAAATGAACATAGAATGACCCATTTTCAAAATATTCTCTTTTTGTGAAAAATGCTTCTATTATAATAATATTTGCCTGCCTATAGCTCAGTCCTCTGTACAAAGGCTCAACTAGAATTTTTGAAATATATAATTTAGAAGTGGGTTTATCCATATTTTACAACAGAGGAGAGCAATTTTAAGAAAAAAAATGCCGATAATTATTTCAATTGGTTATAACTCTGAAATTAATGTGAATTCTTCAAAAATCGTAGTTTAGCCGGTGTACAGAGGTCTGAGCTATGTATATATAGGCAAAATATTATTATAATAGAAGCATTTTTCACAAAATAGAGCATTTTGAAAAAAGGTTATTCTAAGTTAATTTTTTGCCGAAATATTGTATTTAAATATTTTTTTTGTCACTATGTGCTTAAAACAATTTTATACATGTATTCTAATTTAAGTGACTCTAAATATCAGGAAAATTATCCATTTAAGCCCTTTTTTAAAATCACGGTTCCGAACGTAGTCGGATACCTTAATATCTAACAATTGGCGTTTGTACCACTCGATAGTTGGGTAATTTAGGGCTAGCAGCTATCAATGGTCTTAGCGCCTGGTCGGCGTCACGCATTTATCCCAAGGCTGACCATACTTGAAAGAACCCCATTGTAAATAAAATATCCGACTTCTTTCTTTGCCCCTTTTAGACTAACTTCTAAAATACATTATCTTCGCAAATAAATAAATCCGGAAGGAGAACTTATACTCTGCTTCAGCCGTTGCATACGGGAATAGAAGAGTTCATCTTAAATATTTCGTATTTTCTATTTATTTGTTTTACTCCGGGCTGGCCTCAAAATATTCTAAACATCTTGAGATTTGAGAATATGTTGTGTTCTTCTCAAAAATTGCAATTTAAATAGCCAATGGTCACTACTTTTTATTCATGACTTGTATACTCAGTAGTGCACTAAATCCTGTAAGTTCACTATGCCGAGTATACTCGTCAATCACAGTTAACTGGTTAATATTTAACTTTTGAAATAAAAACTTGAAATTGAAATCGTAAAATTGAGCACCCTATAAAAGTTTCTGAAATATTAAAAATTTCTCGCATCTAAATGACAAATTGAATTCGTGCAAGGATTTAATCAAATTAAATCAATTTATTACCATTGTTCTCATGAGACGTTAATAGCGAAGAGGTCATAATCGCGAACTTATGACCAGCGTTATATAGTCGGGGATCGAGTCCTAGAGACCCCCGCCGTGTAGAAAGTGATTCTAGTTAAATCTGTAGACTCTAAATCCTCATGTTGGCTTAATGCAAAGGATTGCAACTCAGATGTCGTCTTCGTCACTTTATCGATTGATTGATTATTAATGTCGCACTGTTTTAGCTATACGAGGGCTTTTGGCGATGGACCACGTAATTTTGAACCATGGTCAAGCGACGTGGACGACACCTGAGCTGGCACCACACCAACGGGAGGACGTTTCAGCTCTCGACAGATTTAACGTGCATCGCTGCCCTACACGGTGGGTCTTTTGTGGTACTGGGCTCGAACTCGTGACAAGGCAAGCCACGGTCCGATGCCTATACCACTCGGCTACCAGGGCCGTCATCGTCACTTTATCGAGATTCAAAATTATAAGATCTGTGGTCGCCGTTTGTTTCAAAATACACCAGAAAGAATGAAAACAATTCCGATCTCGTAACAAGTTCGTTAATACTTACCTTCAATTTGAAACTATGTTTAAATTTTCCTGTAAGAGTTTTGTGAAGTATATTATTTTTGTTCAATGAAAGGATGAATGCGGGTGTAGTAACTTTTTGGAGAACAGGTTTGTAGCTCTAAAAACCAGTAGTTCCTAAACCTTTTTAACCCACGGAACCCTTTTTAAAATCAAAATTTTCCCAAGTAAAAAAGTTACGTAAATGCATAGTATAAAAATTACAAATTTAAAAAAACAACAACTTTGTGTTGAGAATTATTTATTGAAATTATAACTTCTGCTTAAAATTAAAAAAAAATTAATGACTCGGATGAACTTTGAGTGTATTTAAGTTCGTCTCATTGTCTCAGAAGCAACCGCAAATCCTCACGAGCACTAGTTTATAGTTTTGTGCGATGCGATTTTTTTTACGGCACTGAATCCACGTTCTACCAAATTGAAAGACGAGAAAGTAGTCAACTTGCCCTAATGCAGGATATAAAATTGGGATCTGTTTTTGTAACCAGAATTTGTGGAATCCTTATTCAAACATTAAGTCCCCCATTTGTGGATATTTCCATAAGATGCTCCTGTATTAGTATTGAACCATCTGTGTTTGGGGTCTGAGTTAGTCCACGCGCAAAAGGGTTCAATACCCCGTTGGAAATATCCAAGTGAATTAGTTATTTAAATTTCCATAAAAATAAAAATGGATCCACATTTTTTATTTCATATTAAACCTTGCGCGGATTGATTGATTGGTTGAATATTAACGTCGCACTGTTCAGCTACACGAGGGCTTTTGGCGACGGACCACGTAATTTTGAGCCATGGTCAAGTGACGTGGACGACACCTGAGCTGGCACCCCCTTTCCTAACTACCACACCACTCCAACGGGAGGACGTTTCAGCTCTCAACAGATTTAACGTGCATCGCTGCCCTACACGGCGGGTCTTTTGTGGTACTGGGCTCGAACTCGTGACAAAGCAAGCCGCGGTCCAATGCCTATACCACTCGGCTACCACGGCCAAACCTTGCGCGGACCCCTGGCACTTTCTTCAGGGACCCCCAAACCAATTTTAATTTTCCACGGACCACCTGAATAATATCGGGGACTCCTGGGGGTCCGTAGGGACCACTGCTGCAAACGCTTTTGCGTGAGCTCCTCTTCTTTTGGCATTTAACTAATACCCCTGGGTGAGTGAGTGAATATTAACGTCGCACTGTTCAGCTACACGGGGGCTTTTGGCGATGGACCACGTAATTTTGAACCATGGTCAAGTGACGTGGATGACACCTGAGATGACACCCCTCTCTACTAACTACTACACCACACCAACAGGAGGACGTTTCAGCTCTCGACAGATTTAACGTGCATCGCTGACCTACACGGCGGGTCTTAAGTGGGCTTGAACTCATGACATGCGTGTCATGATCCGATAGCTTGACCACTGGGCTACCGCAGCCCTCTTATACCCCCGGAGCAGCATCGAAGGTGAAAGAAAATGAAGCAATCAAATATTTTTCTTCAAAATGAATTTTAATCCAATTACTGTTGGCAACAGGCTCTTAATATTGACCCATGGTCAAAAATAGATACCAGACTCTTCAATCTTTATATTATACCAGGGGTGGACAAATAGAGACCCGCCTAGACTGTAAGAAAAACAAATAAAAAACATTTTCTGTCCGAATCAACATACATTTGTAAGCAAAAAATTCTAGCCTGAAGATCAAGAGTGAATAAAGGTTGGCTGACATTAAGGCTGTCTCTTCGGCTAATGTTAAAGAATACGAGCCAATTTCAGAATATTTTTTCAGATATAAAAGTACTCAGACATTAATATTATATTCTGGCTTCCCTATCCTGTGAGAATCACTTATTTGATCATACTACTCATTTTTTTACCCGAGTTAATACATTTTTTTTTATAAAATGTGTTTCGCATTTCTTCTCCTTTACCGTAATCCTAAATGAGCTATCCCTTTACAAGTTAAAAGAAAAAACGGATAATAATTTTGAACGTAATTTTGAACCATGGTCAAGTGACGTGGACGACACCTGAGCTGGCACCCCTCTCCTAACTACCACACCACACCAACGGGAGGACGTTTCAGCTCTCGACAGATTTAACGTGCATCGCTGCCCTACACGGCGGGTCTTTAGTGGTACTTGGATCGAACTCATGACATGCCTGCCATGGTTGGATACCTTAACCACTGGGCTACCGCAGCCCCATGTTTCCTGTGGAAGTAGCAGTCCTTGGTGGAGAGCAAGCAACCTCATTGGCTGTTGGTGCGTGGAGAGAAGGCGTGGCAAACTGGTGCCTTGAGTTGGAGACAGAATGGAGGTGAGAAGTTGAAAAGTTCATCCTTGAGTGGCTCAAAGCCTGGCTTGTAATTGGTTAAGAAAGGGGGTGAGTGAATAATTCAACTCTTGCTTAATTTTTGAATCTTTTACAATTACAATCTTTTTAAAAAAGTGGTGGCCTTCCTATATTCTCCACTTCAACAATCAGGCCCTCCAGTCGAAACAATTGCCCACCCCTGTAATACGCCAATATAAGGACTGCGACCCTTGACAGATTTAAAGTGAATAACCCCTTTATAGGGCGGGTCTTTAGTGGCAATTTAGTTATCCATGTCTCTCGAAGCCAAACTACGTCAATCATTCATTGATTTATTAACAGTTAAGTGCTAAAATATTTTACTATAGTTTTCCAAGTGTAAACCTAATAAAAATTCCTTGTAAAGTATATATTCTAATGGAAGATTTGAGATGCATTTGTAATTTTTTCCATTACATACTAACATTTGAATTGTAGAGATATATGTACAGATACTAACTTAAACTATAAGCTTTTGACAATTTGACGATTTCTTAAGGCTGTCTTTTGTAAAAGTACAAAAGTTTGAACTAAACGCGAAGCCCATTTTCAGACAGAAAAAAAGGCCTTAACTTCTATGGAAATATGCAATATTATAACTCATACCTCTGTTAACAATATAGGGGTTTTAAAAATGCCAAAATAAATTAATACTTTCTTTTTTGTTATAATACGTGAAGGCATAGCCCATTTAGCATTACGGTATAAGAGAAAAAGCGCGAAACATTTTATACCAGAAAAAATTAATAAACTGTCAAAAACGGGAACTATAGTAAAGAATTCTGCTCTCTAAAGGATTGAAGCCAAAATATCATAGTGATTCATTTTTTTTTATATCAGAAAAAATGTTTCAAATTCGAGTCCCATTCTTGAACATTAACCGAAGACAACCTTAACACAAATAGCTAACACAATTTTGGCTTGCAAGATTTTAACAGAACTTAAGTGTAGGTTGAGAATTAAGGCTGAAAATTTGACAATTTCAAATTCCAAGATTAGAAACCATTTTCTGGAATCTGAGTCACAGGCTTCACAGTCCTTGAATTTAGTTCTGAAACACCTATTACGATTAACTCTTAAAAGAAAATGTTAGGGAATGAACGATTGTAACTCCCGGCTTTTTTTGTTTCCATGTACTGCAATTCTAAATTTTTTTACCGAATACATATTTAACGAGATCCGGTTGTACATCCGGTTAGATTATACTTTTCATACGAATTATTTTTATTACGCAGGATTCTTAAGGATTTTAGTTTGCTTAAAAATAAACGTGTTTGCTCAGAAAAGATAACTTTGCAGCTTTCAATATTGCTCTAGTTTTCAATAAGATACATGAATTTGCATTTGTTTTTGATTAAGCGTATAAATGAATATTTTGATTAAGCGTATAAATGAATATTTTGATTAAGCGTATAAATGAATATTTTGATTAAGCGTATAAATGAATATTTTGATTAAGCGTATAAATGAATATTTTGATTAAGCGTATAAATGAATATTTTGATTAAGCGTATAAATGAATATTTTGATTAAGCGTATAAATGAATATTTTGATTAAGCGTATAAATGAATATTTTGATTAAGCGTATAAATGAATATTTTTTGGAATATTTTGATTAAGCGTATAAATGAATATTTTGATTAAGCGTCTAAATGAATATTTTGATTAAGCGTATAAATGAATATTTTGATTAAGCGTATAAATGAATATTTTGATTAAGCGTATAAATGAATATTTGATTAAGCGTATAAATGAATATTTTGATTAAGCGTATAAATGAATATTTTGATTAAGCGTTAAATGAATATTTTGATTAAGCGTATAAATGAATATTTTGATTAAGCGTCTAAATGAATATTTTGATTAAGCGTATAAATGAATATTTTGATTAAGCGTATAAATGAATATTTTGAGCGTATAAATGAATATTTTGATTAAGCGTATAAATGAATATTTTGATTAAGCGTATAAATGAATATTTTGATTAAGCGTATAAATGAATATTTTGATTAAGCGTATAAATGAATATTTTGATTAAGCGTATAAATGAATATTTTGATTAAGCATATAAATGAATATTTTGATAGTCACTTGAATTAGAATATACACTCTAAACTGTTTCAATACCTATTGCAGAAAAAATATTTAAATGCAACTTTTTGGCAAAAATGGAAGGTACATTTTTAAAATTCTTCTATAAGCAATAAGGCAAAATATTATAAAGCATCTGTTCAAAGCTTGAACTAGGATAATTGAAATCTACAGAACTTGAACTGCGATATTTGAAATTTATATTAAAATATGAAAGCACTCTAAGTTATATCAGAATAAAGAAATTTTAAAACTAGAGGGGGGTAACCCGGTACCCTAACGGCGGACCAATTGTACAAATTATACAACCCTTCTTACTCTCTGCTCAAATTGTAAAACTGGAGTTTACACATATTATGCATTTCTATTTTTCTCAATATATTGTAAGCAGGAAAAATATATAAATTTCAAGTCTACATATCCGCATTTTAATTTGCACTTCAATTTAGTGCCCCTTCATAAACAATATTCTTAATCACCTTTTCCATCTAAATCGCTATGAATTTTTATTCCATCTTTGCTTCGCGCGCGCGCGGCACCTTGATAGAGCAAAGTATGCGTTTTTATATATAATTTTGTACATAGTCTATCAGTCCTTGCATAAATTCTGTTCTCAAATGTGTATGGTTTGATTGCAAATAATACAAACACTCTCCTTTTCTGATACGCATTTTATGATATGATGTGTTAATCTTTGAGCTTGAAGTAGTTGATTGAACTGAAAGTTGCGTGTTATTGCTAATTTAAGCATAATACTGAACATTACTTGCTGCTTTATTATTGTTCTTGTGATAAATTCATTACATCAGGAAAGATTTATGTATATATATAAAAAAAAGATCCGTTATTTCGATTAATACTAACTGAAAATAATGAGATTTTTAAAACTCCTAGTTTAGGCCCTGTAGAGAGAAGTCTAAGTAAATTCCATTAAAATAAATTTATTCAATAGTATTCTTAAAACAATTTTATACGTATATATTCTACAAATATCATGAAATTACCGATTCATACGCTTTTTCAAAATCCCTGTTCTGAACGTAGTCGGACACCTTAAGATAAACAAAGAAAATAGAAACCGAAATAGAGTTTATGTATTATTTATTAAAACTTCTGTAAATAAGAAACCAAAGACGTGCGCCAACATTAATGGAAACGTTAAAGAACAATTTAAAATGAGTTGTCGAAAGAGTTTTCAAATTGAGATTTTTACAGATTCATTTAGAATCGCAATCTTCACACTCAAAGTTCTTCACACTACCCAGAAATAAGATTGTTCCCGATCTAGAATCGACTATAGAGAATATAAAAGGATGGTTAGCGTCGAATTTCCAAAAGATTTTTTCGTTGACCAACTTGTATTTTTCTTCTATTCCATAATCCGCCAGGTTCATGCCCTCTTCAGAAATTTCTACGAATGACTTATGGAGGACACCTCCCATGGTCACCAGTTCCTTACTGACCATTTCAGAAAGATCGAATATTCCTGGTTTGCAAATTGTGGCAACTCCCATGTCACAGATACTCTGAGTCAAATTGACCGAGTAGTTGAAGTGGAATTTTGGAAGGGTTACGGTTACACGTCTTTCTTGCGTTGTATAAACGGCTCCTTCAAGGGCGTGTTCGAAGCCTTCTTCTAGTGTCTTGAATCCACCGCGATTTCTTGGCAGCAGAATAAACATGCTGAAAATTTCTCCCCTGAACGGGAGTTCTATCATTTGGAGTGAGTTATCGCCATAGTATTCCAAACGAGCCGTCATACGCATCATAGGAATTGTTCTGTCAAGAAAAAAAAATTTAGAATTTAATATCAAAGTCGTTATTTTGTGTAAAGTAAAACTTGAGCGTGGACATAGTAAATTTATCATTTAAACAGCCACAAGATTGAGGAAAAAGCTTATTATTGCGGGATATTGGCAAGAAATTCTTGTTCAATGGGCATTTCTAAACTGGCAATGTATATATATATATATATCGTTACTACATCAACAGTTGTGTGAAACTCCAAAAACTTGCGTAACAATCTAAAACTGTTATACGGCATCCATTATACTTTCAGGTAAGCTAGTGATGCGAGAGGCCATTAAATTATATTTTCAATCTAAATAAACCTAAGTTCAAACTTACTTAGTCGCATCATGGCCAATCAACAAAATTCAACTAGATTAATTACTCAAGGATTAGACGATCATTAATTTACGTTATAATTAAAATTATATTGCACAGTTAAAATTTTACATTTACAATAAAAGAAAAGAGAAAACCTAGCTTTAAGAGAGAGCTGGCTTGTGTCCATAGGGGGGTATCAACTGGCCTTGCACCTGGTAATTGGAGGGGGGACTTTTGGATGAGAGGAATCTCGAAATTAGCCCGCGTCTCTTTAAATAGTGAACCGAATCACTTGCAAATTCTCAGGCAGGACTCACTGCCGTCTTCCAAGTCGAGTCTCTGATTGGATATTTCCGATCGTGCAGAGTTACGTTTTATAAAACTTATGGGAAATTTGACCCCAGCAGGGAACCCAGAATCTTTGACAGAACCTTTCCGAAAGAATGTAACATCCGGCCAAGGGGGGTTACATATTGAAATTGCCAATAAAAGGGGGCCGTCCAGCCTCTTATCACTAGCTCATTACCATTACAAGTATTAGGTCAAACAGACAAACCTTTGGATCCATAGAAAATAATTCTCAATCGTACTATCCACTTATTCTCTCATTACGCACTTTATAAATCCAAACAGCAATGCTAATATACTATGTTACCCGGCCGAAATAATACACGATTGCTTTGAGAAACATTCCAAGACAACCAAGCAAACATCCAAGTCGCCATTGGGTACTTATTAACGCCACACTATAAAATGCGAGGGCTATTTGTGACGGACCTCGTCATTTTGAGCGATTGTAAAAAGAGGACGACACCCGAGCAAGCTCACGCTCTCTAAACCACCATGCCACACCAATCTGAGGATATCAAGCCTCTCTCGACAAACTTAACGTGCATTTGCTCCTCTAAACGGAAGGTCTTCAGTGGCATCAAGACTTGAACTCGTGTCCCATTGGCCGCAATTTTGTGACCATAACTAGGATGCCCCCCAGATCACGAGACACTAGTCGCACAAAATATGCGATGTGATCGAAAATTCATTTCGTGCTCTGGGTCCAACACTGGCAACAAATAATTATGGACGGCTGTCGTTAGCTGGTTGAATGTTTCGTGACGAGACTTCCCACAATTTGTGAAATAAATGCCACGTCTAGGTTTTGCACTCCAATGAACTCCGCACACTACGTTAGATTATGCTCGACTTGACCATTTAGTGTATGCAGAATTTATCGCAAAGATAAATTAATAGTTTCTTTTGAACAACCCAAATGATGCAACCCAAATAATTCCAAGTCGACCTTAGAGGAGAGTGTTTCCCGAAGTTTTTATGACCAGCTATATAAAGTCTCCGAGAAGCCGTTTGTTTTCGGTCCATCAAGGTAACCTTGGAGACTACATTTGTGGCGCGTTTTGAAATATTCCTCGTGTTCTGATACAACGGCTTCTTGCTACATGTATTAACAGCCGAGATGAGTGAGTGAGTGAGTTCGAGGTTTTATGGCGCAAGAGCCGAACTCGGCCATACTGCGCCAAACAGCCGAGATGAAGAGAAATTCTTCAAGTACTTTGTCTGGTAACCTCCCACTAAGCATACCCTTCTTGGAACAGAAATTCGTTTTGTTGAGGTTCTTTGAGATATTTAGAGAATTGTTTTTCAGCAACTTGATGCAATTATTCTCGTCAGACTAACCACCTGAGAGGAATATCTACTCATGTTCCTCAGTGCCCAAGGTTACGGAAACCGAGATGGGCACAGTAGGTTTTGGTCTTCTTGGGCTGTTGCGCCACTGAATTTATAGTTTAGATGTAACTACTTACATCATTTCAAACTTTTTCGTTGATGTCATTGGCTGTCTATTTGAGAATTGTGGATTTGATGCATGAACCGTAACATTTATATCAAAAGTTGAAATTTTAGTGTTTTTGATTGAGCTTACCCTTAAAACATAAATTTCTGTAATACGGAGAAATATATCGTATGTATTATACGAGGAGGGGATCCCAAAATAATTGGAATCTGTTACGCGCTCATTCTTTTGAGTTTGAAGTTGTGCTGTTAGGTGGTGATAGTTGGGGTCTCTCGCGACCGTTAGTGAGCTAGCGTCAGTCTAAGTTAGGTAAATGGCTTGTGATGCTCTGTTGTGTGCGTTCCTATTTCAACCCTTTATCGATTATCAAGATAGCCGATCACAAACAAAGATTGCGTGAGAAATTTTACTTTCCGTTAGGAATACTGCAGCTGAGATCATTGTGATGTTTCGATAAAAGTCTATTGGAGATGCTTTGGGAAAAATCATAGGTCTACGAATGGTTTTACAGTTCAAATCTGGCAACATGTCAACATCACGCCCAGAGCATTCTTCAATAGAAAGTGACTAAAATATTGCCAAAGTCAAAAGTGCAATTGATGAAGAACGTCGAAAGACTATTGTCCAAATTTTTGAGAAAACAAGCGTCTCATTAAGCATGTTTACTGACATTCTCCTGCTCGCAAAGCTTTGGGATAGTTCAGCAGTTTGACGAACAGGGCGCTTGCGTTTCCTCCACCCTTACTCACCTGATCCAAGTCCGTCGGAAATTGGTTTCCACGGATGAAGTCTGAAAGGAAAGAGTTTCGGTGATGTGGATGAAGACAAAGTACTCAAACAGCTTTGAACAAAGCATTCGACCTCAAGAGTTCCAGAACTACTTTAAGCAGTGTCAAAAACGTTTGGACAACTGCATCAATAGAAATGGACGATATTTTTAAAGAATTAATGTAGAGTCCAATAAAAATACAAGATAAAAATTAAATTCCGGTTATTTTTGGGCCACCCGCTCTCGTATATTTACAGAAACTTCTGGATGAATCGGCTGGAAGTATAGTGCAGTCAAATACGTCTTCATCTACTTCCAATCTAAACATTTCACCCTTAGTTCTCGATCTGATCTTGAAATAACATCCGAGATGAAATAAAACAAAAAATGACATTAAAATGCTTACACAGTATTGTTAGGTGATCCCATATTGTAAAAGATGCGATTTACAGTGTTATCGCGTGAGAATTTGTTCTTCCAAATACCTTTGAAATAAGCAACATCCAGAGCTATCATGTCCCATTTAGGATCTATCTCGTTAATAATACCATTGAGGTACCCATTTGTACGAGTGGATATCCACCAGTTGATTGAAAGAGTCGCTTCCTTACTTTCTGTCTCAAAATCTATAACAGTTAGAGGGATTCTGAAGCTCTCTGTTGCATCGTGTTGAAAATCTTCGCTGAAACCAACCCGTCCATCCATCAGAAGGGTGTTGGAAGCGTTATACAAGTATTGCCTTGGCCTTTTGCTGGTCAGTTGGTCATTCGTAAGAGAGAACAACTCTGCTAATATCGTCTTGTCTAGTGATTCCCATGAAGACAGTAGACATTCTTTTAGTTCCTATAAAAGAAAGATTACTTTTTAGGTAACCATGTATCTAAAATTATGTATACCAGATCACCAATGATTTGAACTATATCATCCAAATGTATTTGATTATTTGTATAAGGAGTGTTCGAATGAAAGCGATTCAAAGCTTCGCATGCGAACAATTTTCAATGTATTTTCGTGAAACAAACGCGATAGGGGAAGTGTACGTACTACGCACACACCTTCGCAAACCTATTAGTGATAACTGCATTCGTAAGGATGTGGAATTCATTTAAAAATGGTATGGATGCAACTGCATACAAAATGGATCAGCAAGCCGCAATGAAGTTTAACTGTGGAAAGGTGTAGGTCGGAATGTGATAGAGTTTACAACATTTGCCGAGCTACAGGGTTGATGGAGACGACTTTGTGCAGTACATAGTGGCAGAGGATAAAACCTGGTGTCACCACTGCTAGCCGAAAATCAGTCAGTATGCAATGAAAACATTCCGACTCGCATAGGCCCTGAAAGTTCAAAGCTCTGCAGTAAACCGGAAATGTAATGCTGACGGTTTAATGAGTTAACGATTTCACTCCGAAGATGGCGCAAAGGCTGCAGTTCTGAACTGGTTTCAAGGTCAAGAGACATTGTTACGAAATTCGTACGCGAATAACCTTTCCAAGAAATGAAAATGCCAGCCTAACCGTCATGGTTGATTTCTTTAAATAAAACTTTATATACATTTCACTCGTTAAGTATAGCCGTTTCCATTTTTGTATAAGTCTCGCTTCTGACCCTACGCATACACAACTCGAATAGCTTTCATTTGAATACCCCTACAGGTTTTTATATAGTGTGGTTCAAAATTTACATTAAACCAATCTCGGAGGTCGGCAAACTTTCGGACGGAAGAGCCGATTTGCAAGAAAACCAAGGCATTAAAGAGGCATTTTTATAGAGAGCCGCATACGCACGAGCAGGAAGGGAAGTTATTTCTAATATTTAAATAAATCTTTACAGAAAGTTACTTTTGAAGGAATGGGAAATGTTAAGACCTTGGGAGATATTGCTTCTGTGGGTCAATGCATGAACAACCATTGTCAAAATATCAATTTCGAAGATAAAAATTTTCAAGCGTCGCAAAAAATGTTTCTATCGATATTTCCGCAGGAACTTCTAAAATTCCATGTTTATATGAATTACAATAGACTTTCGACTGTTCCTGAATATAGAATTTATTTCAAAACTCTTTTATTTACTCTTAAGTATGTCACAAAACACCGAATGTTTTCTTCACTTCCGATTGGGATTCTGTAACACATATTCGACAGTGCTTGTTCCATAACTCATGTATACAAATAAGCAAACCTTGCTGCACATCTCTTAGAAGAGTATCTGCCCATGGCTACATTTCTCCCAATAAATTAGAATTTCATTGCTTTAGAACTACTATTTTCACCGATTTTTAGTACACTTTGTCCACGGAAAATACAGAAAGCAGACAAAAAATGAAGAAATTTTTCAATAGATTATAAAGAGAAAGTAATTTTTAACAAATATATTTTTAATAAATGATACAGCTAAAACAGCGTTTCTCAAACTGTGGGGCCCACCTCTCTAGAGGGGTGTGATAACCCTGCATGGATGGTGCTAACATATTCAAATGTCGAAAAAAATTACTGAAAGAAAGCAAAACTAAATATTTTCCGGCATAATAAAAAATAAAATACTCATTTACACCGTGTTAGAATACGTTTCTAAATGTATCAGAGCTGTACAATGTTTGGTAATTGAGCCGTTTTCTTTGAAAGTGGTGCGAGTTTATATTATATATAAAGAGATATTTACCCCTTTAAAGTAATTTGTAAACTAATTAATTACGTAAATGATAATTTTTACGTAAATGATCATTTGGAAGAATTTTTCGGGAAACTGTTCATAGAATAAAAACTCAGAAGACTAATTTTTTTTGTCAAAAATGGTCTTGCACCACTTTGAAAGAAAATGGCTTAATTTATCAACTCTAAATTAAGAACAATTACGTAATGGGCGTGTTACATAAAATTATATACAAACTTTAATGCTTTTCTTGATATGTACGGTTTATAATTAAACTTGTATTGTTGCTTTAGTGGCAAAGTATATTATTGAATTCAATTCATTGTTTTTGTATGGGGGGCGATGAAAGTTATGATTGTAATTTGGGTCGCAAGTATTGAAATACACTGAGCTAGACGCATGAGGAACCTCAAAGCTAGCGAGCCATGGTTTGCCAACCTCTGAAGTGGAAAACAAGGCCTATCCGACATGGATCTAAGGTATGCGAACACGTTCGGAGTACTTTTTAGCAAAATAACATTCAATTATAAATTCTTATTTAGGACTTAATACCAATAAATACTATTTAACTAATATATTTATATATAAAACAAATTACCTGAATTTTACAAAAATCACAATTATAAGTGGAATTTTAGCAATATTTTTGAAAATCTTCAAAGCAGTTAGAGAAAAAGTATTAGTAAAAGTATTGCTAAAACAAATTAGATGCATCTATCTAAAAAGAGTACCAAAATTTTAATGTCTTATCAAAATTAGAAAATTTTAAGAGCTGAATGAGTAAACATAAATGTTACATTCTTTGAGACCATTATTTAAATAACCAGCCATAACTTAAAAAGTATTCGTACAATAAGAAATATTTTAATACATTCTCTAGAAAATATCAGGTTTAAAAGGTTTTATAGAAATACATTCGTAACATTGTTTTATCCAACCCGCCATGAAAGATTTTCAGCAATTTAAATGCCCACTTCTGGTAGATCAAAGATCCACTTCCGGTTTTTCTAACTTTATAAAATTTATTGTAACTTTGCCTTTAGGTACTGAAGAAACAAAACTAAAATTTTGTCAGTTTCAACGTGTTTGGATACTTTAATTTCCAACATGGTCCAGATCCATAATTTGTTATTCAAAGGCAAACGGGCACGTCTCGACACGTAAATTGTAGCAGCTCAAGTACACACCGCATCAATAGTTTTAGTATAGTTTCTTTTACAAATTATTGCATGTTGCTAATACGTTTAACTATAATTTTGGAAGTCATTTTACTTCTATACTTGGCATTAAAACCGACTTTGCAGGAGTCTAATATTCTCAATTACGACACTGGCCTGGACGTTGCCTGAAAGTGATCCATCATGACTCCGAAATATAGAATTGACGTTTCCGTTACTGTTCAAAAGCCGTTAATGTGTTCAGATTACCTAGCTAATCTACAGATTAATAGATTGATTCCAAACTCTAACGAAGAAAAGAGTTTTTGGCATCTTAACTAGACAATCTTCACATTAGCCATTTCCGTACAGTTAAAGTTCAAAAGTTTGTTTCATTTCCTTTCTGTTAGGGATTTTGATTGCACGTTAACTTGTACGAGAATAGTTTTTCCTAAACATTTAGAAACAATGGCGCGAGTGAGTATATTAACATCACAATGTTCAGCTACTCGAGGGCTTTTGGTGACGGACTTAGTAATTCTAGAAATAGTGGCAGAGACTAAATGTATTCCATAAAAGACTCCATGAATTAATTTATAACAGACTTTATTACGAGCGACCACAGTATATTCTGGAAATGTTGAACCATTTGATTCTTTGTACTATAGTTTTTCAAATGATTGATTTTATAAATTAATGAATTGATTGTTCGATCCTATTGACTTTATTATTTAGATATCAAAATATAGACATTTAAATTTAAACGTACAGAAAAGTTGCTGTTTCACTAAAGATCTTATTTTCATTTTAACGAGTGCCTGGTAGGTAATGCGCAGATTAGCTAGGGAATTTGAGAAATGAAGCAATTTCCCGCACTTAAGCAGATCACTAGTTAATGTGCAGATTACCCAGATAATTTGCAGATTAATCCATGTCTCTACTTAACCAGAAACACTTATAAAGGAAACTTTATAAGTGCTTTATCGCTAAACTTTATCGCTTTCTTTTTCTCAAAGATAAGGGTTTTATGTTATGGAACAGATTGTATACTCATATTGTTCATCTTGATAGTATTGAGTTGAGTTTTTAATTGAAAATATTAATGCTTTTGGACACAATACCTTTTCAGTTTCACCTCCAGATCCTAGATAAAGAAGACTCATCATGTTCATAATAGAAAAAGTGGGGATAAAAGCATTATCTGGTTGTGGCTTAGGCAAGTAAGTCAACAATTTGAGGGCAAAGTCGTTAATTGAAGAAGTAAATTGCTGCTCTTTAGAAGGAGTATATTGTACTATGAACTCCGTTTGTCCGATAGGTACTTTATCAAATCCATCAAACAACATAGCATCCATCAACGGCAGGAAACAGACGAGAAACTTCAGGAATTCCATCTGAAAGATATTGAATGTAAACAGTCAGGATACAAGTAAATTTGATACTTTGTTCATTCATACCCAAACAAAAAAAAATTTTGTTAATAGTGTAGTGCTTTTACGAGACATTCTACTTTTCATGACAAAGTTTTCTTAAAATTAAGTCTTTTGGAAAATTAAACTTTATGGAATGCGAATTCTTGTATTCTTCATTACTAGGCATAGTATTTATTTGAATATATTTAATGTGATATTAGGATATATATCATTTTGTATTCCTTCGATTTCTCATAATATTTATTGGAAGAGATAACTAGAGGCGATTTAATGCAGGATCCCCCCACCTCCGGGCCATGGACCAAATAGTACTGGGCCGCACAAGGAAGGTTAAATTATTTTATTAACTGTGGTGCATTTCTCTCCGATTTGCGCAACATTTTATGGAAATCACTTTTTGCCTTCCTTTTTAGATGTTGCTATTTTATTCTGAAAGCATGTTTAAATACAATTAAAGTTATTAAAATCAAACCAATCAAATATAAAAAAAAAAATCAACGTCCCACCCTCAGTGGGCCTTAAAAATTTTCAAACATTGACCGTCCGCAGAGATAAAAAGGTTGGGGGCACTGATTTAAGGCAAAATCATGTCTTGGTGCATCCTTAACAAAGAACTAAAAACTGTCCCTAAAAATGCGATTCACGGATTTCAAAACATCGTGGCAGGAAGCAAAATGGAGTCACGTCCGGGGAAAAAAAGAAAGAACGGTACTAATTCTGATGTTAAGAGTACGTAAAGAATCGAGTCCCAAAAAGTTTGTAAAGAACCAAATGTGATTTCGAAAGAAAAATTAACTTGTACTGCATTCAAAAGAAAAGCCTACATCTCGTTTCTATAAACAAATTTGTATAGCTGTAGACTTCAATCGGATCAGAGTTCTTTTTCCGCAAAAAACCATGTATCAAACAGTTCCTGCGAAATTTCACATGGAATTTTAAAAATCGCTACTGAAACATAATTTGCTGCAACAAGTGTATGATAATGAAGGCTTATCAGGTGCATGTGTTTTTTTAATTGTTTGAGAGTGAATGAGTGAATATTAACTTCGTGCTATTCAGCAACTCAAGTGCTTTTGGCAACGCACCTCGTAATTTTGAACCATGGTCAAGTGACGAGGAACACCCGAACTGGCGTCCACTCCCAACTTCCTCCCCCACACCAATGGGAGGATGTTTGAGTTTCGGCAGATTTAACATGCATCGCCTTCCACCCCCTATACTGCGAGTTTTCAGCGGTACTATTTTAAATGGTTTAAACCAGCGCTTCTCAAAGTTTCAATATTCACGACCCAATATTCGATCCTAATTTTCCATCGCGCCCCCCCTCATACAATAACAATGTATTAAATTCAATAATATTATACTCTGATGCTAAAAATACGATACGACTTGAACCTCTTTTGTACCACCGGCGTATATAAACGTCTCAGTCAAAAGATTAATTTCTCCTAACGTATATATACGTTTTTCCGAAGTACGATTTTTTCTGTGCACTGCTATCTATAAAATTTTGGAACGCAATAAAAGAACCTTGACAATGTTTGTGAAGGATTTACTTTTTCAGATTACTTCATTTCTGCCTACCCCCCAATTTATCTTATACACATGGAAACTTATGGAAAACGGTTGATATTGGGACATTAATAGCGAAACTTTTATTTGGCAGTTAAAGGGTTATAAACAGAACAAATTATCAAGATAAGTGTTTTATATGTACACTTTTTGTATATAATTTTATACATGACAATCCCATGGGTTCACTGGAAATTATTGAACGTTCTTAACTTGGTATTGTTAAAATTATAAAATACATCATTGGGTAGCACCGATACATTTATAAGTGTAATATATCAATAAAAAATAAAATACACATTTACACTATGTATTTTGTTTACTTTCAGAAAATTAATTTTTTCAAATAATCCTTTTTCGACTTTTCAATTTGCTCTCACGCCCCCCCCTGTAGAGTTGTCACGCCCCTGAAGGGGGAGCGCCCCACAGTTTGAGAAACGCTGGTTTAAACGTTTTCAAAATGGCCGCGAAGACGTAGAAGGATTTACACGAGAATTGTCCTTCCTCGTGTCAAAATTTGATAAAAATATCGAAAAAAATCTGTAATCTTATTCGATTTGACCATCAGTTAAGTACTCGTGCGATTGCTGTAGAAACTGAAGATTACTTTCGACAAGTTTTATAAAACAATTTTGGCATGCGAAAAGTCTTTCCTGAAAAGGTGCTTAAAATTCTCATTTGTACCACAAGCTGTCAAAAATGTTTGCACTGACATTTTGAAAGCCATTGAAAATGATCCAAAATTATTGTACAGGGTATTAACGTGTGAGGAATAGTTTTTTACTTATGATCCTGAAATGAAGCGTCAATCCATGCCCTGGAAGAGTCCATCCACCGCCATCCAAAATTCCAAGTAATGTTTATTTTTTGATATTCATGGGATTATGCATCTTTATTGGTTTTCTGAACGTCAAACTATTAATCAAAATCATGGTGCTAGTTTGATATCGAGGGCCAAGACGCCAAGCAGCTCTTGTTGTCGCCTGAATGGAGTCCAAGAAGGCGGCCTAGCGGTATCAAATCGTCAGGAAGATAATTTTAAATTACTTTGAAATTTATTGAAATATATTTTAAATAACAATATAGAAAGAGATTGAGAATAACCAAGATCAATCAACAAATGAATAACATGATAAAAAGTTAAACGTACTAAAAATATTATGCAGTATGCAATAATCTTACAATAGTTTAATAGTAATTATATACATTATTCATATCGTATAATTTAATTATATATAATTTTATTCAATAGTAATTATAAAAAAAAATAAAATCTTATTGCAATATAAAATTATTCATAAGAATACTCGTAACGTAATTATAAATAAACATGCAATATTTATAAATTGCATATAATAATTGTATTTTTATATTATGTTAGTAAAATTACATAATGTATATTAACATTGATAATTAATATCAATTAAAAAGAACTGGCGAGAAACTGCAATATATTCCAAAAACTGCAAAAATATCAAGGTAACCACATTGTAATATTATCACCCATCTGTGCTAACAAACTTGGCGCGTGCTTCGTGATATCAAACTAGCTCCAAAATAACTACTTTCACGTTCTTGCTCAACTCCGTGAGAGAATAAGGAAGAAATGACCAGAATTGTCGAGGGACAAGTCATGGGTTCTCCACAAGGCAATTAGGTTCATTCGCATTGTTTGTCAAGAAGTTTCTAGCAAAGGGCGACACAGTATTAGATCATGCGTTTTATTTGCTGGATCTTGGGCCATACGACTTCTATTTCTTAAGGTGAAATTTGCATTAGGCTCCCTTCACGCCTAACGATTCTGAGTCTGTCGGATCATTCCAATTCACAGCGATTTTGAATGAACAGATTTGCCTTTACACCGCCAAGGGTCAATCATTCTTCCATCAATTGCTGTCGAACATGGATGCCGTTTTTAATGTTTTAAGACAATTTACATATCAAGTTATTAATTTCACAACTGTATACTTGTTCATTTTCAAATTAAAATGCATAAAACAAATACTTCTCGATCAGATAAGTTTGATGGTGAATGAATCTGAATAGTTTGGTGTGAAGGGAGCCTTAAAAGGAACGCTACTCGAGTCCGTTAAGGCCGTTTTTGGCAAAAGTACGAGAGCCGGAACTAAACGCGAAGCACATTTTCGGACAGAAAAATACCTCAAGTTTCATGGAAATTTGGAACATTATATTTTTAACAGATGTATGAGTTAGTGTTTTTAAAAATTTCAAAATATTAAATGAATATTCCTTTTTGAATACGTGCGGGGATTGCTCATTTAACATTACAGTATAGGAGAAAAATTCGAAACACATTTCATACCAGAAAAATGGATCGACTCCGTTAAAAATATGATAAAAAATGCTATTTTCTAAAAGATAGGGAAGCCAGAATCATTAATTCTTAGTTTCTTTTACATCTGAAAAAAATGTTCCAAATTCGGGTCCTATTCTTTAACATTATTCGAAAACAGCCTTAAAGCTCGGAAAGACAGCGGCACGCGATCTGAATGAGCTCGCATAAAAAGACTTCCTGCACTATTTCTATTTCGAAAAATGGAAGATTCGCATGGGTTGTTCTAGGGATAGAGTAGGGATGTATATTGAAGGTGATAATTAGTTACCATATTTGAAATCAAAATAATTTCTATAGCATAAGTATTCGTTATTTAGTAGCCACACCTTATATTGTGAGATTTAGACGGTTGTACCATAGTTAATATCTCGAAGATAATTTAGAAATTAATTTTTTATATTCAATTACAATGAAAAGTGTAGAAGTTAAGGTTGTTTTTGATGACTGCACCAGAAAATTAATAGTTTAACTTTGATATGAATAGTTACGGGTTCAGAAGTTGATCAAATATTGTCATGTAGTTGGGGCTATTAAAAGTTAGCTGTTATTAAACTAGATTAGTGTGTTTTAGCAAGCAAATGCTCAACTCTCGGGAATAATAAAAGGAAAATTTATTACAGAAGGCTATTTTAGGGATGTTCTACCGATTCTTTAAAATGAGCAAGGTGCGACATTAAATTAATGTAACAAGAATTGACCCCTCACAAATAGTAACCGATCCCGAACTTTACCTTCAATGGATGGAGCCTGATCCAGTGCTGCTAACTTCCACAATCACCTCCACTAGAACTCACGGCTGTTTTATTCAACACGAAATTATCCCTTATACCCGTACGTCAAGTCTTTAACGGAATCGATTCAACAACATGGACAAACCTCTATTATACCGGAGATAGAACTCGGAATCTGAACGGGAGCTATTTGTGACAGAGCTCAAATCTGAACCATGGTGGTGTGACAAGGACGACACTTCAGTTGACACTTCGCTCTCCAAACTTCCACACCATCCCAACGAGATCATTTTGAATCTCAACTTTTTAACGTTCATTGGCCACTCTACACTGGGTCCTCAGTGACACATGAACTTTAAACCCTGACATTTTGGTGACATGACACCGGGATACTGTGGCTACCGTGATAGGCGAAAGAATAAAGCTAAGAGCACAAAAGAAGGAAAATTGCATTACTTACGATGGCTCTCAAGAATCTCGTCCAAATAGTTAAGTCAAAGGTTAAATACTCAAGAGGTATATAAATCTCTAGAATATTTTAACTGAATTATACATAAACTTTTTTTATAAGCTTGGATAACTAATCTGTCACTTTTGCATTTTGAACTGCAGAATAAGTTTTTTCTACTGTAAAAATATTGGAATAGGAGAAACGATTCTTTTCTACTGTAAAAATCATCGATAATCAAAAGGTGCAGTACGAGTACATTAATTACTTCCTGTCGAAAGTGGATATACATTTACAAGTTAAAACTTCAACAGAAAATAAAATTTAAATTTTAAAAGAGTGTATGAATAAAATGTCTAAAGATAGAAAAAACTGAAAACCTAGTTATACCGGAAAATGTTTTCGCATTAGATCAAGATTTTAAAAAATGAACGTACAGTTCCGAATTGCTTGACGATGTACAGGAATGAAATCTTAATCATTTAAATAAGGCTTCGATTGTAAACCGAAATGAACATTTAGCAACAATAGTACGTGAAGAATAATGAAGACTGATCGTTACAAAAAACACTAAAAGTTACAGCATTCAGAATTGCGAGTTACAATTAAAAAAAATGAAATGTTTGGAGAATGCTTGAAAATCTCCAGTTTAGGTGGATTTGCCTTTGTGAGAATTATGAAATTTTACTGAAGAAAAGTAATACCTCGACTTGCGTTACCCCAACTTATGCGAACCCGGAGTTACGCGATTTTCAAATACAGCGGTCAAAATAAGTATTTGACATGCGAAGATTTCTGTACATATTGTAACATAATAAAAACTGTATAAAGAAGAAAAATTCTTATCGATTTTAAACCAAGACTCGTTAAGTATTAAATGTAGCATCTTTTGAAATACATTAAAAATGTAATAAATTAACAAAATCCATTATTTTATTCAAAGGCAGTCAAGTATTAGACACAAAACAAATGAAAATAATTCACATAATATAAAACTGATATCTATTTGCTCTTCCTCTCCGATGAATGACTTCTATTAAATGCTGTGGCATCGATTTAACCAAATTTCGCGTCACCTCTCAATTTTCGCCCATTCCTCTCAGAGGATCTCTTCCATTTGACGTTTGTGAGAAAAATGGCGCTCTTAACCTTTATCCAATATGCTCCACAGGTGCTCAATTGGGCTTAGGAATCTTAGGAATAAACTTTGAGTGTGTGCTTTTATAACTCTTGGCAGTTGTATAGCAGCTAAAGTCTTATATTGTGAGCGGAGTATTTTGGGTCATTGTCTTGGTAAAACTGGTAGTACTCCTCGATTACCAGTTTTTCAGCACTAATGCTCGAATTTTCTTTTAAAGTCTGTATGCAATACAGATTGATTACATACAGTTAATTATGCCGTTAATTACGACAATATTTCCCACTCCTGAAGTCGCCATACAACCCCAAACCATTACACCCTAATGCTTTACTGTGGACACCATATTTTGTTCTTCCAACTCAGCATTGAGTTTTCTATACACTGTAATTTTTTTCATCGAATCCAAAAAGGTTAAATTTTCCCTCGTATGCAAAAATTACATTGTGCCGGAATTCTACTGGTTTGTTTACAGTATTACAGTCTTTGCAGTCTGTTCTTTTTGGATATGCATGGCTTCTTTTGAGTAGTTCTAGCCTTAAATCCATGATTATTCAGGTAGTTTCTAACCGTTTGGGACATAACATCCGTGTCCAAATAATCCTTTGTAGGTTTTTGCCAAATTTATACATTGGTTTTGGTGTCGTCGTTTTAATATGAAGAACAAGCCATCGCTCCGACGCATCGGAAAATGTTTTTGATCGACCAAATCTTTGCTTATTATCAACCGATTTTTGCTCTTTATACTCTTTAATTATAAAATGCACACTTGTTCTTGACCCATTTACAATAGTCAAAGTTTTTTTTTTTATACAAGACATTTTTAAAGTGCATTATGATTAAAATTTTAATTTCCATCAACAGCTCTCCTCGTTTTCGGCCCATCGTGCTTCTTGCTTAAATAAAACTTTCTAAATGCTCTCGGAAATAATTCAAATACTTTACTTACAAAAATTTGCAACCACACTTAACTATAATTTTGCTTCTCGGTATAAAAATTTATCAAAGCCTATTATGTCGAATACTTATCGCGGTATTGTCAATTTGTCTTTAGCCAGGAAAAGAAATTGGTAAAATTATTTTTTTCTTCATCGTTGAAACTCGGGAAGAATCAGTGTCAGATCTTGATGAAATCGACAATGTGATTGAAGTTGTTGATCTTGCCAGGCAAATTTAGAAGTGGCGTTAATGATTTCATTCAAGAGCTACTGAATTCGCAGAATCAAGAGTTGACAACTGATGAACTCATGGAAATGCATGAGCAAGACATTGAACTTTAATCTTTTGACCCTGACGGTCGGGAATTCGACAGAAAACGTCCGTTTAATTGAAGAGGGTTGCAAATTTCAGGATATAGACTTCAACGATTTGTTTTAAATGAAACAAGGAATAAAAAGATAAGCATGCCAAGAGGAAATTTGACGAGAAAAATAATCTTTGAGGCTGCAGACTACTTTGTGTGTTAGATTTTATAAAACCTTCTACATCAAAATAACTTTTGCTTGTGATTTTATATATTTGTGTTATCCAAAATATTTTAATTAACATTTTTTAAATATTTTATTTCGTCTCCTGCCCCAAATAAAAGTAATGTGTATTTAAACGGGAAATCAAACCCCAATTTACGCAAATTCCACACGGGTCTCAAGGGTGTTAACTTTGTCTCGAGGGCTGAAAATATAAACAATTTTAAAATAGATATAATTATTTGAAATTAAAATTAAATTCGAGTATTTTGCACGTTATTTATTAAGGAATAAAGCTTCAAAAAGTGTGGAATGTTTAAGTTGTAATCGATTTTAAAAATTATAAGCATAAAAATAGGAAACATTTCTGTAAGAAATGTTAAATTTCACGTCGCGCGTGATAGTCTAAAATAGCTGCGCAACGCGATTGCTAGCAATAAGTTGATTTATAAAGTTAAATATATCCTATTATTACACTGTAGCAATTTTTAAACAAATCGAATTTTTTTTAAATAAAAAAAACATTAAGATTTTTTAAAAATTTGAATATTTTCACACATTTTGAGATAACCTAAATACTAAATTTAGGTAAGGCTTGAAGAATACGATACATTTTATTATTCTACAAAGTTTCACACATCAGAGGCTACCAGTTTAAAAAAAAAAAAACACGCCAACGTAAAAATTACTTAATATTTATTACAGAAATGTTTCTTATTTTCATAAGCTTATAAGTTTTAAAATTATGAATTTTAAACATTTTCTATTTTATTTATAAAGACATGGAGTTTCAATAAAGTGTAAAAGATTCGAATTTTCTAATTTTAATTTCAAAGAATTAAATTTATTTGAAGACTGTTTATATTTTCAGCCCTCGAGACAAAATTAACACCCCCGAGACCCTTTTTAAGCGGTTACCATTCAGTCCCATCTATCGCCAAGTTCAGAGTATTACTGTACATTGAAAGAGAGAAAAATATTTAAAATAGTGCAATGAGGCTGGATTTAAAAACAAAATTGAGTTTTCCCTGTCAAGCTGACTGAAAGCATACAACCTAGGTTGTAAAGTTCTGGTTAAGGCAATCTATTCATGGATTTAAATCGGATCAAGAAAAGGGAAATCTATCGACTATTCACCTGCTACATACATACTAACTTTACTAGAGACTATCCTGTTCTCTCTACATAAACAGAGTGAACAAGATGTTTGTCTTAATATTCGAAGAGATACTATTATACTTCAAAATGACGAAGAACCTTTAGATCAGGCTACAACTTACACGGGACATTAATTTTAACTAGTTCACTAAAATTCAGTTACACTTCCCTTTGAAGATAGAATAAATAATTCTGTTTCGTTAAAATACATTTAAGATAAATCAATTCCATTATTAAAAACATTACCACAGGAAAAATAAATTAAATAACTGAAAATTCATGTGAAATAATAATAAAATAAGTATTACCCTTCGGAAACCTTTTCTTGCACAACTCTTTTTAATATTCTAAAACATACAAAATTTGTAAGAAATGACGTCAAAATCAAAGCATTTAACTAAGAAAGGTCAAGTATATAAATAATTACTGAGACTTACAAAAATGTTGCCATTAGTGATTTGAAAAAAAAATTATTCCATGCCACTTCTAAGTTACTTCTGCCACGGTATTTCTTGGTGTGGTGTGGTACTCAGGAGACGTGACCATGGTTTAAAATTACGAGGTCCTACGCCAAAACTCGTGTAGCTAAATAGTGTGCGACGTTAATATTCACTCACTCACACCACGCAACACGAGAATTTTGAAACTATTGGTAACGTTCCTAAAAAGTTTAAACCGTGGTCAAGGGACAATGACGAAATCTAAGCCGGATCCCCCTCTCCTAATTTCCGTAACGCGCTAACGTAAAGACATTGAGCTTCGACAGATTTAACGTCTACAGCTCCTCTACACGGCGAATCTTTGATGGTACCAGGATTCGAACTCCTGACATGTCAGTCACGAGTTCGTGACCATGACCCCCAAGGGATCGCAAGGTGGAAATGAGCCTTTTAAGAAATAAATTTCGGTTGATTGATTTTTTTTATTGAAATATTTCGACGAAACACGAGGAGACAATTGGAGACGAATCTCACAGTTTTTAATTACGACCACATAACAAGGACGACACTTCAGTTTCGCCCCTCCCAAATTTGAGAGTTGCGGTTGCCCAGTGGTCAAGGTATCGGATCATGGCAGGCATACCTTGAGTTCGAGCCCAGTACCACTAAGACCCACCGTGTAGGACAGCGATGCACGTTAAATCTGACGAGAGCTGAAACGTCCTCCCGTTGGTGTGGTCGTTAGGAGAAGGGTGCAAGCTCAGGTGTCGTCCACGTCACTCGACCATGGTTCAAAATTACGCGGTCCATCGCCAAAAGCTCTTGCATAGCTGAACAGTGCGACGTTAATATTCACTGACTCACTCCCAACTTTCGAAACGCGACAGATGTTTGGTTCACCACCCTTTCTACACAGTTGGTCGTAAAAAATTTTGGATTTAATTCCTAGAGTTTTTATATGAAGTATTTTTGTTTTTGTTGTTGTTTCTTATCCCAGATGGTGTAACAGCTACACCATTTCCATAAAACCAAATATCGCCGAAAAAATCCAAAAATAAAATAGAATTTCCTAAAACTTCGTCAATAGTAAAATTCAAGCAATTAGGAATATGACTGGGAGAGGTCTGATCAGCCTCGGGCTGCGTAGCCCAGTGCTCAAGGTATCGGATCATGGCTGGCATGTCATGAATTCGAGTCCATTACCACTAAAGACCCACAGTGTAGAGGAGCGATTCACGTCAAATCTGTCGAGAGCTCAGTTGGTGTGGTAGGAGAGGGGTTGCCAGCTCAGAGGTGTCGTCCTTGTCACTTGACCATTTCTCAAAATTACGAAGTCCGTCACCAAAAGCCCTTGTGTAGCTGAACTGTGCGACCTTAATATTCACTCATTGATCAGTCTCGCCCCTATGATACTCTTGAAAGACTTTTCAGCCTTGTTGAATGTATAGCGCATTCAGGCGAGTCGCTGGGTAGTCAGTAAAGCCGAGCATTTCCGCAGCCTGGCCAATCGTGAGACTTCATCTCGCCCGAAATGAAGTCTCTGATTGGTTAGACGCTCAATGCTCGACGCTGACTGCCTTGGTGTGAATGTGGCTTAAGACATTTGATGTAGCCGCTAAAAAAGCGTGGAAGAGCCGTCTGCTGTGATTCCTAGGAATATTAAGTTGGTGACACCAACGAGGGTTTTTTCCCAAAATACCAAGGGTGCGCAGGGGATGTTCTCCAAAGTGTATTTAATTCTACCTTTTTAATAGAGGAGAGTAAAGAAGTGTCTAATGATGTATAGACGTGCCGTCAAATTATTTTGACTTGTAATCATTGGGAAAATAATAAAACTAAACATGAATAAAACACAGAACTCTATTTACTACGAAAAATACTTTTTGCGCTGTATTATTATAAATTTTCTAGTTATTCGTGTAATTCAAATTATAGCAACATTAGTGTGACTTCTCTGCTGCTGCAGATAGAAATGACAAAATAACTTATATTAGAATATAGGAGAGGGCCCATTGAAAGTATGTAGGAGCTGGGGGTGGCGACCCCTTTATTGATCAACGCAAGTGCCATTTTTCCAAAGAAGTGTCTAATGATGTATAGACGTAAGCCGTCAAATTGTTTTGACTTGTAATCATTGGGAAAATAATAAAAACTAAACATGAATAAAAACACAGAACTCTATTTACTACGAAAAATACTTTTTGCGCTGTATTATTATAAATTTTCTAGTTATTCGTGTAATTCAAATTATAGCAACATTAGTGTGACTTCTGTTGTTGCAGATAGAATGACAAATAACTTATATTAGAATATAGGAGAGGGCCCATTGAAAGTATGTAGAGCTGGGGTGGCGACCCTTTATTGATCAACGTGCCATTTTTTCCAAAGAAGTGTCTAATGATGTATAGACGTGCCGTCAAATTATTTTGACTTGTAATCATTGGGAAAATAATAAAACTAAACATGAATAAAACACAGAATCCCCTATCTACTACGAAAAATACTTTTGCGCTGTATTATTATACATTTTCTAGTTATTCGGGATTCAAATTATAGCAACATATTAGGGAGCT